>JANJXV010000506.1:340000-342500 GCA_024803745.1 Megascapheus bottae
ACCCTTACCATTACCCTAACCCTAACCCTAACCCAAAGCCTAACACTTACATTACCTTAACCCTGACCCTTACCCTTACCCTAACCCTAACCCTAACCCTAACCTGAAACCTAACCCTAACCCTAACCCTTAGACTTACCCTAACCCTAACCGTAAACCTTACCCTAACCCTAACCCTAACACTAACCCTAACCCTTACCCTAACCCTAACCCTAACCCTAAACCCTAACCCTAACCCTAAACCTAACTCTAACCCTAACCCTAACCCTAACCCCAAAACTAACCCTTACCCTAACCCTAACCCTAAACCTTACCCTAAACCTAACCCTAACCCTAACCTTAACCGTACCCTAACCCTAACCCTAACCCTAACCTTAACCCCAACCCTAACACTAAGAGTTGCCCTTACCCTAGTCCTAACCCTAAAACTAACCCTAAACCTAATCCTAACCCTAACCCTAAACCTAATCCTTACCCTTACCCTAACCCTAAACCTAAACCTTACCTCTAACCCTAACCCAAACCCTAACATCTAACCCTAACCCTAACCCTAACGTTAAGCCTAACCCTTACCCTTATCCTAACCCTAACCCTAACCCTAAACCTTACCCTAAACCTAACCCTAACCCTAACCCTAACCCTAACTCTAACCCTTACCCTAATGCTAAACCAAACCCTAAACCTAACCCTAACCCTTACACTTACCCTAAACCTAACCCTAACCCTAACCCTAAACCTTACTCTTACCCTAACCCTAACCCTAACCCTAATCCTAATCCTTACCCTTACCCTAACCCTAACCTAACCCTTACCCTAAACCTAACCCTATCTTTAACCCTAACCCTAAACCTAACCCTAACCCTAACATTAAACTTAACCCTTTCCCTTACCCTAACCCTAACCCTTACCCTAACCATACCCTAACCCTTACCCTAAACCTAACCCTAACACCAACCCTAACCGTAACACTAACCCTTACCCTAACCCTAACCCTAAACCTAACCCAAACCCTTGCCTTTACCCTCACCCTAACCCTAACCTTAACCCTAACCCTTACCCTATCCTGAACCCTTATCCTTACCCTAACCCTAACCCTAAGCCTAAACCTAACCATAACCCTTACCCTTACCCTACCCCTAACCCTAACCCTAACCCTAACATTAACCCTAACCCTTACCCTAACTCTAACCCTAACCCTAAACCTAACGCTAACCTAACCCTTATCCTTACCCTAAGAATAACCATAATCCTAACCCTAAACCTAATCCTAACCCTAAACCTAAACCTTACCCTTAACCTAACCCTAACTTTATTGTAACCTTAACTCTTACCCTTAACCTAACCCTAACCCTAACCCTAAACCTAACTCTAACCCTAAACGTAACCCTAACCCTTACCCTTACCCTAAACCTAACCCTAACCCTAACCCTAACCCTTACCCTTACCCTAACCCTAACCCTAACCCTAACCCTTATCCTTACCCTAACCCTAACCCTAACCCTAACCCTAAACCTTACCCTTACCCTAACCCTAACCCTAACCCTAACCCTTACCCTAACCCTAACCCTAACTCTAACCCTAACACTTACCCTTACCCTTACCCTAACCCTAAACCTAACCCTAACCCTATCCCTTACCCTTACCCTAAACCTAACCCTAACCTAACCCTAACCCTAACCCTTACCATAACTCTAACCCTAACCCTAACACATACACTTACCCTAAACCTAACCCTAACCCTAATCGTAACCCTAAACCTAACCATAACCTAACCCTAACCCTAACCCTTACCCTAACCCTAACTGTAACCGTAATCCTAACCCTAACCCTTATCCTTATCCTAACCCTAACCGTAAACCTAAACCTAACCCTAACCTTAACATTAACCCTAACCCTTTCCCTTACTCTAACCCTAACACTAACCCAAACCCTTAACCTAACCTTAACACTAACCCTAAACCCTACCCCTTATCCTAACCCTAACCCTAACCCTAACCGTAACCATAACACTAACCCTAACACTTACCCCTAACACTAACCCTAACCCTTCCCCTTATCCTAAACCTAACCCTAACCCTAACACTTACCCTTACCCTAACCCCTACCCTAACCCTAACCCTAACCCTAAACCTTAACCTAACCCGAACCCTAACCCTAACCCTTACCCTTACCCTAACGCTAACCCTAACCCTTACCCTTACCCTAACCCTAAGCCTAACCCTAACACATACCCTTCCCTAACCCTAACCCTTACCCTAACCGTAACCCTAATCCTAACCCTAAACCTAACCCTAACCCTAACCCTAACCCTCACCCTTACCCTAACCCTAACCCGAATCCTAATCCTAACACTAACCCTTACCCTTATCCTAACCCTAACCCTAAACCTAAAGCTAACCTTAACTTTAAACTTAACCCTAACCCTTTCCCTTACTCTAACGCTAACCGTAACCCTAACCCTTAACCTAACCCTAACACTAACCCTAAACAATAACCCTTA
>JANJXV010000506.1:347500-352500 GCA_024803745.1 Megascapheus bottae
ACCCTAAACTTAACCCTTTCCCTTACACTAACCCTAACCCTAAAACTTACCCTTACCCTAAACCTAAACCTAACCCTTACCCTAACCCTAACTTTAACCCTAACCCAAACCCTAAACTCTAAACCTAACCCTAACCCTAACGTTAACCCTAACCCTTACCCTTATCCTAAACCTAACCCTAACGCTACCACTTACCCTTACCCTAACCCCTACCCTAACATTTACCCTAACCCTAAACTTTAACCTTACCCTAACGCTAACCCTTCCCCTTACCCTAACCATAAACCTAACCCTAAACCTAACCCTAACCTTAACCCTTTCCCTTACCCTAACCGTAAACCTAACCCTAACCCTAAACCTTACCCTTACCCTAATCCTAACCCTAACCCTTATCCTAAACCTAACCCTAACCTAACCCTAATTGTAACCCTAACTCTTACTCTAACCCTAACCCGAAACCTAACCCTAACCCTTACCCTTACCCTCACCCTAAACCTAACCCTAACCCTAACTCTAACCCTAAACCTTACCCCTAACACTAACCCTAACCCTAACCCTTACCCTTATCCTAAACTAACCCTAACCCTAACACTTACCCTTACCCTAAATCCTACCCTAACCCTAACCCTAAACCTAAACCTTAACCTAACCCGAACCCTACCCTAACCATTACCCTTACCCTAACGCTAACCCTAACCCTTACCCTAACCCTAACCCTAACCCTAACACATACCCTTACCCTAACCCTAACCGTAACCCTAAACCTATCCCTAAACCTAACCCTAACCCTAACCGTAACCCTAATCCTTACCCTAACCCAAACCCTAATCCTAATCCTAACCCTAACCCTTACCCTTAACCTAACCCTAAACCTAAACCTAACCCTAACATTAATCTTAACCCTAACCCTTTCCCTTACTCTAAAGCTAACCGTAACCCTAACCCTTAACCTAACCCTAACACTAACCCTAAACCCTAACCCTTACCCTAAACCTAACCCTAACCCTAATCCTAACCCTAATCCTTATCCTTATCCTAACCCTAACCCTAAACCTAAACCTAACCCTAACCTTAACATTAACCCTAACCCTTTCCCTTCCTCTAACCCTAACCCTAACCCAAACCCTTAACCTAACACTAACACTAACCCTAAACCCTAACCGTTATCCTAACCCTAACCCTAACCCTAACCGTAACCATAACACTAACCCTAACCCTTACCCCTAACCCTAACCCTTTCCCTTACTCTAACCCTAACCCTAACCCAAACCCTTAACCTAACCCTAACACTAACCCTAACCCCTAAACCTAACCCTAACCCTAAACCTAACCCTTACCCTTATCCTAAACCTAACCCTAACCCTAACACTTACCCTTACCCTAACCCCTACCCTAACCCTTACCCTAACCTAACCCTTACCCTTAACCTAACCCTAACCCTTACCCTTACCCTAACCTAAAACTAACCCTAACACAAACCCTAAACTTAACCCTTTCCCTTACACTAACCCTAACCCTAAACCTTACCCTTACCCTAAACCTAAACCTAACCCTTACCCTAACCCTAACTTTAACCCTAACCCAAACCCTAAACTCTAAACCTAACCCTAACCCTAACGTTAACCCTAACCCTTACCCTTATCCTAAACCTAACCCTAACGCTACCACTTACCCTTACCCTAACCCCTACCCTAACATTTACCCTAACCCTAAACTTTAACCTTACCCTAACGCTAACCCTTCCCCTTACCCTAACCATAAACCTAACCCTAAACCTAACCCTAACCTTAACCCTTTCCCTTACCCTAACCGTAAACCTAACCCTAACCCTAAACCTTACCCTTACCCTAATCCTAACCCTAACCCTTATCCTAAACCTAACCCTAACCTAACCCTAATTGTAACCCTAACTCTTACTCTAACCCTAACCCGAAACCTAACCCTAACCCTTACCCTTACCCTCACCCTAAACCTAACCCTAACCCTAACTCTAACCCTAAACCTTACCCCTAACACTAACCCTAACCCTAACCCTTACCCTTATCCTAAACTAACCCTAACGCTAACACTTACCCTTACCCTAAATCCTACCCTAACCCTAACCCTAAACCTAAACCTTAACCTAACCCGAACCCTACCCTAACCATTACCCTTACCCTAACGCTAACCCTAACCCTTACCCTAACCCTAACCCTAACCCTAACACATACCCTTACCCTAACCCTAACCGTAACCCTAAACCTATCCCTAAACCTAACCCTAACCCTAACCGTAACCCTAATCCTTACCCTAACCCAAACCCTAATCCTAATCCTAACCCTAACCCTTACCCTTACCCTAACCCTAAACCTAAACCTAACCCTAACCTTAATCTTAACCCTAACCCTTTCCCTTACTCTAAAGCTAACCGTAACCCTAACCCTTAACCTAACCCTAACACTAACCCTAAACCCTAACCCTTACCCTAACCCTAACCCTAACCCTAACCATAACACTAACCCTAATCCTAACCCTAACCCTAACCCCTAACCCTAACCCTAACCCTTACAATAATCCTAAACTTAACCCCAAGACTAAACCTAACCCTAACCCAAACTCTAACCCTTACCCTAACCCTAACCTAAACCTTACCCTAAACCTAACCCTAACCCTAACCTTAACCCTAACCCTAACACTAACCCTTACCTTATCCTAACCGTAACACTAACCCTTACCTTACCCTAACCGTAACCCTAAACCTAACCCTAAACCTAACCCTAAACCTAACCCTAAACCTAATCCTTACCCTTACCCTAATTCTAAAACTAAACTAACCTCTAACGCTATCCAAACCCTAACCTCTAAACCTAAACCTAACCCTAACGTTAACCCTAAACCTTACCCTTATCCTAACCCTAACCCTAACCCTAACACTTACTCTTACCCTAACCCCTACCCTAACCCTAACCCTAACCCTAACCCTTGCCCTTACCCTCACCCTAACCCTAACCTTAACCCTAACCCTAACCCTATCCTTAACCCTTATCTTTACCCGAACCCTAACCCTAAGCCTAAACCTAACCATAACCCTTACCCTTACCCTACCCCTAACCCTAACCCTAACCCTAACATTAACCCTAACCCTTACCCTAACTCTAACCTTAACCCTAAACCTAACGCTAACCTAACCCTTATCCTTACCCTAACAATAACCATAACCTTAACCCTAAACCTAATCCTAACCCTAAACCTAAACCTTACCCTTAACCTAACCCTGACCTTCATCTAACGCTAACCCTTACCCTTACCCTAACCTTAACCCTAACACTAGACCTAACTCTAACCCTAAACATAACCCTAACCCCTACCCTTACCCTAAACCAAACCCTAACCCTAACCCTAACCCTTACCCTTACCCTAACCCTAACCCTAAACCTTACCATTACCCTAACCCTAACCCTAACCCTTACCCTAACCCTGACCCTAACTCTAACCCTAACACTTACGCTTACTCTTACCCTTACCATAACCCTAAACCTAACACTAACCCTAACACTTACCCTTACCCTAACCCCAACAATAAACCTAACCCTAAACCTAACCCTAAAACTAACCCTAACCCTAACCCTTACCCTTACCCTTACCCTTACCCTAACCCTAAACCTAACCCTAACCCTAACCCTAACCCTTACCCTTACCCTAACCCTATCTCTAACCCTAAGCCTAACCAACACTAAAACTTACCCTTACTATAAACATAACACTAAACCTTACCCTAAACCTAACCCTAACCCTAACAATAACCCTTACCCTTACCTTAACCCTAACCCTAACCCTAAACCTAACCCTTACCCTTACCATAACGCTAACCCCAACACTAAACCTTACCCTAACCCTAACCCTAACCCTTACCCCTACCCTAACCCTAACCGTAAACCTACCCCTAACCCTAACCCTAACCCTTACCCTAAACCTAACCCTAACCCTAATCCTAACCCTAATCCTTATCCTTATCCTAACCCTAACCCTAAACCTAAACCTAACCCTAACCTTAACATTAACCCTAACCCTTTCCCTTCCTCTAACCCTAACCCTAACCCAAACCCTTAACCTAACACTAACACTAACCATAAACCCTAACCGTTATCCTAACCCTAACCCTAACCCTAACCGTAACCATAACACTAACCCTAACCCTTACCCCTAACCCTAACCCTTTCCCTTACTCTAACCCTAACCCTAACCCAAACCCTTAACCTAACCCTAACACTAACCCTAACCCCTAAACCTAACCCTAACCCTAAACCTAACCCTTACCCTTATCCTAAACCTAACCCTAACCCTAACACTTACCCTTACCCTAACCCCTACCCTAACCCTTACCCTAACCTAACCCTTACCCTTAACCTAACCCTAACCCTTACCCTTACCCTAACCTAAAACTAACCCTAACACAAACCCTAAACTTAACCCTTTCCCTTACACTAACCCTAACCCTAAACCTTACCCTTACCCTAAACCTAACCCTAACCCTTACCCTAACCCTAACTTTAACCCTAACCCAAACCCTAAACTCTAAACCTAACCCTAACCCTAACGTTAACCCTAACCCTTACCCTTATCCTAAACCTAACCCTAACGCTACCACTTACCCTTACCCTAACCCCTACCCTAACATTTACCCTAACCCTAAACTTTAACCTTACCCTAACGCTAACCCTTCCCCTTACCCTAACCATAAACCTAACCCTAAACCTAACCCTAACCTTAACCCTTTCCCTTACCCTAACCGTAAACCTAACCCTAACCCTAAACCTTACCCTTAACCTAATCCTAACCCTAACCCTTATCCTAAACCTAACCCTAACCTAACCCTAATTGTAACCCTAACTCTTACTCTAACCCTAACCCGAAACCTAACCCTAACCCTTACCCTTACCCTCACCCTAAACCTAACCCTAACCCTAACTCTAACCCTAAACCTTACCCCTAACACTAACCCTAACCCTAACCCTTACCCT
>JANJXV010000506.1:355000-490000 GCA_024803745.1 Megascapheus bottae
CCTAACCCTAACACTAACCCTAAACCCTAACCCTTACCCTAACCCTAACCCTTACAATAACCATAACCATAACACTAACCCTAACCCTAACCCTAACCCTAACCCTAAACCTCATCCTTACCCTTACCCTAATCCTAAAACTAAACTAACCTCTAAAACTAACCCAAACCCTAACCTCTAAACCTAACCCTAACCCTAACGTTAACCCTAACCCTTACCCTTATCCTAACCCTAACCCTAACCCTAACCCTAACACTTACCCTTACCCTAACCCCTACCCTAACCCATTACCCTAACCCTAACCCTAAACCTTATCCTTTCCCTTACCCTAACCCGAACCCTTATACTTACCCTAACCCTTAACCTAACTCTAACCCTAACCCTAAACTTAACCCTTTCCCTTACACTAAACCTAATCATAACCCTAACCCTAAACCTTATCCTTTCCCTAACCCTAACCCTAACCCTAAACCCTAACCCTAACCCTAAACCTAACTCTAACCCTAACCCTAACCCTAACCCAAACCCTAACCCTTACCCTAACCCTAACCCTAAACCTTACCCTAAACCTACTCTAACCCTAACCTTAACCGTAACCCTAAACCTAACCCTAAACCTAACCCTAACCCTAATCCTAACTCTTACCCTAACCCTTAACTTTTCCCCAAAACTAAAGCTAACCCTAACCCTAACCCTAACCCTTACCCTTACCCTAACCCTAACCCTAAACCTAACCCTAAACCTAATCTTAACCCTAACCCTTATACTAACCCTAACCCTAAACCTAACCCTAACCCTTAACCTTATCCTACCCCTACCCCTAACCCTAAGCCTAACCCTAACACTAACCTTAACCCTAATCCTTACCCTTACCCTAACCCTAACCCTAACCCTAACCTTAAACCTAAACCTAACCCTAACCCTTACCCTTACCCTTACCATAACCCTAACCCTTACCCTAATCCTAACCCTAACTCTAACCCTAACCCTTATCCTTACCCTTACGATAACCCTAAACCTAACCGTAACCCTAAACCTAACCCTAAACCTAACCCTAACCCTAACCCTAACCCTAACCCTTACCCTAACCCTAACCCTAATCCTAACACTAACCCTTACCCTTACCCTAACTGTAACCTTAAACCTAAACCTAACCCTAACCTTAACCTTAACCCTAAACCTTACCCTTACTCTAACCCTAAACCTAACCCTAACCCTTAAACTAACCCTAACACTAAGCCTAAAACCTAACCCTTACCTAACGCTAACCCTAACCCTAACCTTCACCATAACACTAACCCTAACCCTAACCCCTAACCCTAACCCTAACCTTAACCCTAACCCTTACCCTTATCCTAAACCTAACCCTAACCCTAACACTTACCCTTACCCTAACCCCTATCCTAAACCTAACCCTAACTCTAAAACTTAACCTAACCCTAACCCTAACCCTAACCCTGACCCTTAACCTAAGGCTAAACCTAAACCTTACCCTAACCCTAACCCTAACCCTAACACATACCCTTACACTAACCCTAACCCTAACACTTACCGTAACCCTCAACCTTACACTAAACCTCACCCTAACCCTAACCCTTACAATAATCCTAAACTTAACCCCAAGACTAAACCTAACCCTAACCCTAACTGTAACCCTTACCCTTACCCTACCCCTAACCCTAAACCTAACCCTAACCCTAACCCTTACCCTTACCCTAAACCTAACCCTAACCTTACCCTTACCCTTATCGTAACCCTAACCGTAACCCTAACACTTACCCTTACCTAACCCCTACCGTACACCTAACCCTAACCCTAACCCTAACACTAACCCTAACCCTTACCATAACCCTAATCCTAACCCTAACCCTAACCGCAACCCTAACCCTTATCCTAACCCTAACCCTAAACCTTACCCTAAACCTAACCCTAACCCTAACCTTAACCGTAATCCTAACCCTAACCCTAACCCTAACCTTAACCCTAACCCTAACAATAACCCTTGCCCTTACCCTAACCGTAACCCTAAACCTAACCCTAAACCTAACCCTAACCCTAATCCTAAACCTAATCCTTACCCTAACCCTAACCATAAAACTAAACTAACCTCTATCCCTAACCCAAACCCTAACCTCTAACCCTAACCCTAACCCTAACATTAACCCTAACCCTTACCCTTATCCTAATCATAACCATAACCCTAACCCTAACACTTACCCTTACCCTTACCCTAACCCCTACCCTAACCCTTATCCTAACCCTAACCCTAAACCTTACCCTAAACCTACCCTAACCCTAACCTTAACCGTAACCCTAAACCTAACCCTAAACCTAACCCTAACCCTAATCCTAACCCTTACCCTTACCCTTAACTTATCCCCAACACTAAAGCTAACCCTAACCCTAACCCTAACCCTTACCCTTACCCTAACCCTAACACTAAACCTAACCCTAAACCTAACCTTAACCCTAACCCTTACACTAACCCTAACCCTAAACCTAAACCTAACCCTTAACCTTATCCTACCCCTAACCCTAACCCTAAGCCTAACCCTAACACTAACCTTAAACCTAATCCTTACCCTTACCCTAACCCTAACCCTAACCTTAAACCTAAACCTAACCCTAACCCTTACCCTAACCCTTACCATAACCCTAACCCTTACCCTAATCCTAACCCTAACTCTAACCCTAACCCTTATCCTAACCCTTACCATAACCCTAAACCTAACTCTAACATTAACCCTAACCCTGACCCTTACCCTAACCCTAAATTTAACCTTAACCCTAACACTAAAATTTACCCTTACCCTAAACATAACCCTAACCCTTACCCTAAAACTAACCGTAGCGCTAACCAAAATCCTTACCCTTACCTTAACCCTAACCCTAACCCTTACCCTTTCCCTAACGCTAACCCTAACCCTTAACCTAACCCTAACACTAAACCTAACACATACCCTTACCCTAACCCTAACCCTAACCCTAACCCTAACCTTAACCCTAAACCTAACCCTAAACCTAACCCTAACCCTAACCCTAAACCTTACCCTAACCCTAACCCTAACCCTAAACCTAAACCTAACCCTAACCTTAACCTTAACCCTAAACCTTACCCTTACTCTAACCCTAACCCTAACCCTAACCCTTAAACTAACCCTAACACTAAGCCTAAAACCTAACCCTTACCTAAAGCTAACCCTAACCCTAACCCTCACCATAACACTAAACCTAACCCTAAACCCTAACCCTAACCCTAACCTTAACCCTAACCCTTACCCTTATCCTAAACATAACCCTAACCCTAACACTTACCCTTACCCTAACCCCTATCCTAAACCTAACCCTAACTCTAAAACTTAACCTAACCCTAACCCTAACCCTAACCCTGACCCTTAACCTAAGGCTAAACCTAAACCTTACCCTAACCCTAACCCTAACCCTAACACATACCCTTACACTAACCCTAACCCTAACACTTACCGTAACCCTCAACCTTACACTAACCCTAACCCTAACCCTAAACCTAACCCTAACCCTAACCCTAACCCTAACCCTTACCCTTACCCTAAATCTAACCCTAACCTTACCCTTAACCTTATCGTAACCCTAACCGTAAAACTAACACTTACCCTTACCTAACCCCTACCGTACAATTACCCTAACCCTAACCCTAACACTAACCCTAACCCTTACCCTAACCCTAACCCTAAACCCTAACCCTAACCCTAACCCTAAACCTAACTCTAACCCTAACCCTAACCCTAACCCCAACCCTAACACTTATCCTAACCCTAACCCTAAACCTTACCCTAAACCTAACCCTAACCTTAACCTTAACCGTAACCCTAACCCTAACCCTAACCCTAACCTTAACCCTAACACTAACACTAACCCTTGCCCTTACCCTAACCGTAACCCTAAACCTAAGCCTAAACCTAACCCTAACCCTATACCTAAACCTAATCCTTACCCTAACCCTAACCATAAAACTAAACTAACCTCTAATCCTAACCCAAACCCTAACCTCTAACCCTAACCCTAACCCTAACATTAACCCTAACCCTTACCCTTATCCTAACCATAACCATAACCCTAACCCTAACACTTACCCTTACCCTTACCCTAACCCCTACCCTAACCCTTACCCTAACCCTAACCCTTACCCTTACCCTAACCCTAACCCTTACACTTACCCTAACCCTTAACCTAACTCTAACCGTAACCCTAAACTTAACCATTTCCCTTACCCTAACCCTAATCCTAATCCTAACACTAAACCTTATCCTTTCCCTAAACCTAACCCTAACCCTTACCCTAAACCTAACCCTAACCCTAACCCTAACCATAACCATAACGCTTACCCTAACCCTAACCCTACCTTACACTAACCCTTACCCTTACCCTCACCCTAACCCTAACCTTAACCATAACCCAAACCCTAACCTCTAACCCTAACCCTAAACCTAACGTTAACCCTAACCCTTACCCTTATCCTAACCCTAACCATAACCCTACCACTAACACTTACCCTAACCCCTACCCTAACCATTACCCTAACCCTAAACTTTAACCTTACTCTAACTCTAACCCTTACCCTTAACCTAACTCTAAACCTAACCCTAACCCTAACCCTAACCTTAACCCTTTCCCTTACCCTAACCCTAAACCTAACCCTAACACTAAACCTTACCCTTACCCTAATCCTAACCCTAACCCTTATCCTAAACCTAACTCTAACCTAACCCTAACCGTAACCCTAACCCTTACTCTAATCCTAACCCTAAACCTAACCCTAAACCTTACCCTTACCCTCACCCTAACCCTAACGTTAACCCTAACCCTAACCCTATACTTAACCCTTACCCTTACCCTAACGCTAACCCTAACCCTAAACGTAACCCTAACCCTTACCCTTAACGTAAACCTAACCCTAACCCTAACCCTAACCCTTACTCTTACCCTAATCCAAAACCTAACCCTAACCCTAATCCTTATCCTTACCCTAACCCTAACCCTAACCCTAACCCTAACCTAACCCTAACCCTAACCCTTACCCTAACCCTAACCTTAACCCTAACCCAAACCCTAAACTCTAACACTAACCCAAACCCTAACGTTAACCCTAACCCTTAGCCTTATCCTAACCCTAACCCTAACCCTACCACTTACCCTTACCCTAACCCCTACCCTAACCCTTACCCTAACCCTAAACTTTAACCTTACCCTAACGCTAACCCTTCCCCTTACCCTAACCCTAAACCTAACTCTAAACCTAACCCTAACCTTAACCCTTTCCGTTACCCTAACCCTTAACCTAACCCTAACACTAACCCTAAACCCTAACCCTTACCCTAACCCTAACCCTTACAATAACCATAACCATAACACTAACCCTAACCCTAACCCTAACCCTAACCCTAAACCTCATCCTTACCCTTACCCTAATCCTAAAACTAAACTAACCTCTAAAACTAACCCAAACCCTAACCTCTAAACCTAACCCTAACCCTAACGTTAACCCTAACCCTTACCCTTATCCTAACCCTAACCCTAACCCTAACCCTAACACTTACCCTTACCCTAACCCCTACCCTAACCCATTACCCTAACCCTAACCCTAAACCTTATCCTTTCCCTTACCCTAACCCGAACCCTTATACTTACCCTAACCCTTAACCTAACTCTAACCCTAACCCTAAACTTAACCCTTTCCCTTACACTAAACCTAATCATAACCCTAACCCTAAACCTTATCCTTTCCCTAACCCTAACCCTAACCCTAAACCCTAACCCTAACCCTAAACCTAACTCTAACCCTAACCCTAACCCTAACCCAAACCCTAACCCTTACCCTAACCCTAACCCTAAACCTTACCCTAAACCTACTCTAACCCTAACCTTAACCGTAACCCTAAACCTAACCCTAAACCTAACCCTAACCCTAATCCTAACTCTTACCCTAACCCTTAACTTTTCCCCAAAACTAAAGCTAACCCTAACCCTAACCCTAACCCTTACCCTTACCCTAACCCTAACCCTAAACCTAACCCTAAACCTAATCTTAACCCTAACCCTTATACTAACCCTAACCCTAAACCTAACCCTAACCCTTAACCTTATCCTACCCCTACCCCTAACCCTAAGCCTAACCCTAACACTAACCTTAACCCTAATCCTTACCCTTACCCTAACCCTAACCCTAACCCTAACCTTAAACCTAAACCTAACCCTAACCCTTACCCTTACCCTTACCATAACCCTAACCCTTACCCTAATCCTAACCCTAACTCTAACCCTAACCCTTATCCTTACCCTTACGATAACCCTAAACCTAACCGTAACCCTAAACCTAACCCTAAACCTAACCCTAACCCTAACCCTAACCCTAACCCTTACCCTAACCCTAACCCTAATCCTAACACTAACCCTTACCCTTACCCTAACTGTAACCTTAAACCTAAACCTAACCCTAACCTTAACCTTAACCCTAAACCTTACCCTTACTCTAACCCTAAACCTAACCCTAACCCTTAAACTAACCCTAACACTAAGCCTAAAACCTAACCCTTACCTAACGCTAACCCTAACCCTAACCTTCACCATAACACTAACCCTAACCCTAACCCCTAACCCTAACCCTAACCTTAACCCTAACCCTTACCCTTATCCTAAACCTAACCCTAACCCTAACACTTACCCTTACCCTAACCCCTATCCTAAACCTAACCCTAACTCTAAAACTTAACCTAACCCTAACCCTAACCCTAACCCTGACCCTTAACCTAAGGCTAAACCTAAACCTTACCCTAACCCTAACCCTAACCCTAACACATACCCTTACACTAACCCTAACCCTAACACTTACCGTAACCCTCAACCTTACACTAAACCTCACCCTAACCCTAACCCTTACAATAATCCTAAACTTAACCCCAAGACTAAACCTAACCCTAACCCTAACTGTAACCCTTACCCTTACCCTACCCCTAACCCTAAACCTAACCCTAACCCTAACCCTTACCCTTACCCTAAACCTAACCCTAACCTTACCCTTACCCTTATCGTAACCCTAACCGTAACCCTAACACTTACCCTTACCTAACCCCTACCGTACACCTAACCCTAACCCTAACCCTAACACTAACCCTAACCCTTACCATAACCCTAATCCTAACCCTAACCCTAACCGCAACCCTAACCCTTATCCTAACCCTAACCCTAAACCTTACCCTAAACCTAACCCTAACCCTAACCTTAACCGTAATCCTAACCCTAACCCTAACCCTAACCTTAACCCTAACCCTAACAATAACCCTTGCCCTTACCCTAACCGTAACCCTAAACCTAACCCTAAACCTAACCCTAACCCTAATCCTAAACCTAATCCTTACCCTAACCCTAACCATAAAACTAAACTAACCTCTATCCCTAACCCAAACCCTAACCTCTAACCCTAACCCTAACCCTAACATTAACCCTAACCCTTACCCTTATCCTAATCATAACCATAACCCTAACCCTAACACTTACCCTTACCCTTACCCTAACCCCTACCCTAACCCTTATCCTAACCCTAACCCTAAACCTTACCCTAAACCTACCCTAACCCTAACCTTAACCGTAACCCTAAACCTAACCCTAAACCTAACCCTAACCCTAATCCTAACCCTTACCCTTACCCTTAACTTATCCCCAACACTAAAGCTAACCCTAACCCTAACCCTAACCCTTACCCTTACCCTAACCCTAACACTAAACCTAACCCTAAACCTAACCTTAACCCTAACCCTTACACTAACCCTAACCCTAAACCTAAACCTAACCCTTAACCTTATCCTACCCCTAACCCTAACCCTAAGCCTAACCCTAACACTAACCTTAAACCTAATCCTTACCCTTACCCTAACCCTAACCCTAACCTTAAACCTAAACCTAACCCTAACCCTTACCCTAACCCTTACCATAACCCTAACCCTTACCCTAATCCTAACCCTAACTCTAACCCTAACCCTTATCCTAACCCTTACCATAACCCTAAACCTAACTCTAACATTAACCCTAACCCTGACCCTTACCCTAACCCTAAATTTAACCTTAACCCTAACACTAAAATTTACCCTTACCCTAAACATAACCCTAACCCTTACCCTAAAACTAACCGTAGCGCTAACCAAAATCCTTACCCTTACCTTAACCCTAACCCTAACCCTTACCCTTTCCCTAACGCTAACCCTAACCCTTAACCTAACCCTAACACTAAACCTAACACATACCCTTACCCTAACCCTAACCCTAACCCTAACCCTAACCTTAACCCTAAACCTAACCCTAAACCTAACCCTAACCCTAACCCTAAACCTTACCCTAACCCTAACCCTAACCCTAAACCTAAACCTAACCCTAACCTTAACCTTAACCCTAAACCTTACCCTTACTCTAACCCTAACCCTAACCCTAACCCTTAAACTAACCCTAACACTAAGCCTAAAACCTAACCCTTACCTAAAGCTAACCCTAACCCTAACCATCACCATAACACTAAACCTAACCCTAAACCCTAACCCTAACCCTAACCTTAACCCTAACCCTTACCCTTATCCTAAACATAACCCTAACCCTAACACTTACCCTTACCCTAACCCCTATCCTAAACCTAACCCTAACTCTAAAACTTAACCTAACCCTAACCCTAACCCTAACCCTGACCCTTAACCTAAGGCTAAACCTAAACCTTACCCTAACCCTAACCCTAACCCTAACACATACCCTTACACTAACCCTAACCCTAACACTTACCGTAACCCTCAACCTTACACTAACCCTAACCCTAACCCTAAACCTAACCCTAACCCTAACCCTAACCCTAACCCTTACCCTTACCCTAAATCTAACCCTAACCTTACCCTTAACCTTATCGTAACCCTAACCGTAAAACTAACACTTACCCTTACCTAACCCCTACCGTACAATTACCCTAACCCTAACCCTAACACTAACCCTAACCCTTACCCTAACCCTAACCCTAAACCCTAACCCTAACCCTAACCCTAAACCTAACTCTAACCCTAACCCTAACCCTAACCCCAACCCTAACACTTATCCTAACCCTAACCCTAAACCTTACCCTAAACCTAACCCTAACCTTAACCTTAACCGTAACCCTAACCCTAACCCTAACCCTAACCTTAACCCTAACACTAACACTAACCCTTGCCCTTACCCTAACCGTAACCCTAAACCTAAGCCTAAACCTAACCCTAACCCTATACCTAAACCTAATCCTTACCCTAACCCTAACCATAAAACTAAACTAACCTCTAATCCTAACCCAAACCCTAACCTCTAACCCTAACCCTAACCCTAACATTAACCCTAACCCTTACCCTTATCCTAACCATAACCATAACCCTAACCCTAACACTTACCCTTACCCTTACCCTAACCCCTACCCTAACCCTTACCCTAACCCTAACCCTTACCCTTACCCTAACCCTAACCCTTACACTTACCCTAACCCTTAACCTAACTCTAACCGTAACCCTAAACTTAACCATTTCCCTTACCCTAACCCTAATCCTAATCCTAACACTAAACCTTATCCTTTCCCTAAACCTAACCCTAACCCTTACCCTAAACCTAACCCTAACCCTAACCCTAACCATAACCATAACGCTTACCCTAACCCTAACCCTACCTTACACTAACCCTTACCCTTACCCTCACCCTAACCCTAACCTTAACCATAACCCAAACCCTAACCTCTAACCCTAACCCTAAACCTAACGTTAACCCTAACCCTTACCCTTATCCTAACCCTAACCATAACCCTACCACTAACACTTACCCTAACCCCTACCCTAACCATTACCCTAACCCTAAACTTTAACCTTACTCTAACTCTAACCCTTACCCTTAACCTAACTCTAAACCTAACCCTAACCCTAACCCTAACCTTAACCCTTTCCCTTACCCTAACCCTAAACCTAACCCTAACACTAAACCTTACCCTTACCCTAATCCTAACCCTAACCCTTATCCTAAACCTAACTCTAACCTAACCCTAACCGTAACCCTAACCCTTACTCTAATCCTAACCCTAAACCTAACCCTAAACCTTACCCTTACCCTCACCCTAACCCTAACGTTAACCCTAACCCTAACCCTATACTTAACCCTTACCCTTACCCTAACGCTAACCCTAACCCTAAACGTAACCCTAACCCTTACCCTTAACGTAAACCTAACCCTAACCCTAACCCTAACCCTTACTCTTACCCTAATCCAAAACCTAACCCTAACCCTAATCCTTATCCTTACCCTAACCCTAACCCTTACCATAACCCTAACCCTAAACTTAACCCTTTCCCTTACCCTAACCCTAACCCTAACCCTTACCCTAACCCAAACCCTAAACTTTACCCTAAACCTAACCCTAACCCTAACCGTAACCCTAACCCTTACCGTAACCCTAAACCTAAACCTTACCCTAAACCTACCCTAACCCTAACCTTAACCGTAACCCTAAACCTAAACCTAAACCTAACCCTAACCCTAATCCTAACTCTTACCCTAACCCTTAACTTATCCCCAAAACTAAAGCTAACCCTAACCCTAACCCTAACCCTTACCCTTACCCTAACCCTAACCCTAAACCTAACCCTAACCCTTAACCTTATCCTACCCCTAACCCTAACCCTAAGCCTAACCCTAACACTAACCATAACCCTAATCCTTACCCTTACCCTAACCCTAACCCTAACCTTAAACCTAAACCTAACCCTAACCCTTACCCTTACCCTTACCATAACAATAACCCTTACCCTAATCCTAACCCTAACTCTAACCCTAACCCTTACCCTTACCCTTACCATAACCCTAAACCTAACCCTAACATTAACCCTAACCCTTACCCTTACCCTAACCCTAACTTTAACCCTAACCCTAACACTAAAATTTACCCTTACCCTAAACATAACCCTAACCCTTACCCTAAACCTAACCGTAGCCCTAACCAAAATCCTTACCCTTACCTTAACCCTAACCCTAACCCTTATCCTTTCCCTAACGCTAACCCTAACCCTTACCCTAACCCTAACACTAAACCTAACACATACACTTACCCTAACCCTAACCCTAACCGTAACCCTAAACGTAACCCTAAACCTAACCCTAACCCTAACCCTAACCCTAACCCTTACCCTAACCCTAACCCTAATCCTAACACTAACCCTTACCCTTACCCTAACCGTAACCCTAAACCTAAACCTAACCCTAACCTTAACCTTAACCCTAAACCTTACCCTTACTGTAACCCTAACCCTAACCCTAACCCTTAAACTAACCCTAACACTAAGCCTAAAACCTATCCCTTACCTAACGCTAACCCTAACCCTAACCCTCACCATAACACTAACCCTAACCCTAACCCCTAACCCTAACCCTAACCTTAACCCTAACCCTTACCCTTATCCTAAACCTAACCCTAACCCTAACACTTACCCTTACCCTAACCCCTAACCTAAACCTAACCCTAACTCTAAAACTTAACCTAACCCTAACCCTAACCCTAACCCTGACCCTTAACCTAACGCTAAACCTAAACCTTACCCTAACCCTAACCCTAACCCTAACACATACCCTTACACTAACCCTAACCCTAACACTTACCTTAACCCTCAACCTTACACTAAACCTCACCCTAACCCTAACCCTTACAATAATCCTAAACTTAACCCCAAGACTAAACCTAACCCTAACCCTAACTGTAACCCTTACCCTTACCCTAACCCTAACCCTAAACCTAACCCTAACCCTAACCCTTACCCTTACCCTAAACCTAACCCTAACCTTACCCTTACCCTTATCGTAACCCTAACCGTAACCCTAACACTTACCCTTACCTAACCCCTACCGTACACCCAACCCTAACCCTAACCCTAACACTAACCCTAACCCTTACCATAACCCTAACCCTAACCCTGACCCTTAACCTAACGCTAAACCTAAACCTTACCCTAACCCTAACCCTAACCCTAACACATACCCTTACACTAACCCTAACCCTAACACTTACCGTAACCCTCAACCTTACACTAACCCTAACCCTAACCCTAACCCTAACCCTAACCCTAACTGTAACCCTTACCCTTACCCTAACCCTAACCCTAAACCTAACACTAACCCTAACCCTTACCCTTACCCTAAACCTAACCCTCACCTTACCCTTAACCTTATCGTAACCCTAACCGTAAAACTAACACTTACCCTTACCTAACCCCTACCGTACAATTACCCTAACCCTAACCCTAACACTAACCCTAACCCTTACCCTAACCCTAACCCTAAACCCTAACCCTAACCCTAAACCTAACTCTAACCCTAACCCTAACCCCAACCCTAACACTTATCCTAACCCTAACCCTAAACCTTACCCTAAACCTAACCCTAACCTTAACCTTAACCGTAACCCTAACCCTAACCTTAACCCTAACCTTAACCCTAACCCTAACACTAACCCTTGCCCTTACCCTAACCGTAACCCTAAACCTAAGCCTAAACCTAACCCTAACCCTAACCCTAAACCTAATCCTTACCCTAACCCTAACCATAAAACTAAACTAACCTCTAACCCTAACCCAAACCCCAACCTCTAACCCTAACCCTAACCCTAACATTAACCCTAACCCTTACCCTTATCCTAACCATAACCATAACCCTAACCCTAACACTTACCCTTACCCTTACCCTAACCCCTACCCTAACCCTTACCCTAACCCTAACCCTTACCCTTACCCTAACCCTAACCCTTACACTTACCCTAACCCTTAACCTAACTCTAACCGTAACCCTAAACTTAACCATTTCCCTTACCCTAACCCTAATCCTAACCCTAACCCTAAACCTTATCCTTTCCCTAAACCTAACCCTAACCCTTACCCTAAACCTAACCCTAACCCTAACCCTAACCATAACCATAACCATAACCCTTACCCTAACCCTAACCCTACCTTACACTAACCCTTACCCTTACCCTCACCCTAACCCTAACCTTAAACATAACCCAAACCCTAACCTCTAACCCTAAACCTAAACCTAACGTTAACCCTAACCCTTACCCTTATCCTAACCCTAACCATAACCCTACCACTTACACTTACCCTAACCCCTACCCTAACCATTACCCTAACCCTAAACTTTAAACTTACCCTAACACTAACCCTTACCCTTAACCTAACTCTAAACCTAACCCTAACCCTAACCCTAACCTTAACCCTTTCCCTTACCCTAACCCTAAACCTAACCCTAACACTAAACCTTACCCTTACCCTAATCCTAACCCTAACACTTATCCTAAACCTAATTCTAACCTAACCCTAACCGTAACCCTAACCCTTACTCTAACCCTAACCCTAAACCTAACCCTAAACCTTACTCTTACCCTCACCCTAACCCTAACGTTAACCCTAACCCTAACCCTATCCTTAACCCTTACCCTTACCCTAACGCTAACCCTAACCCTAAACCTAACCCTAAACTTTACCCTTAACGTAAACCTAACCCTAACCCTAACCCTAACCCTTACTCTTACCCTAATCCAAAACCTAACCCTAACCCTAATCCTTATCCTTACCCTAACCCTAACCTAACCCTTACCCTAACCCTAACTTTAAACCTAACCCTTAAACTTACCCTTACCCTAACCCTAAACCTAACTCTAACCCTAACCCTAAACTTAACCCTTTCCCTTACCCTAACCCTAACCCTAACCCTTAACCTAACCCAAACCCTAAACTTTACCCTAAACCTAACCCTAACCCTAACCATAACCCTAACCCTTACCGTAACCCTAACCCTAAACCTAACCCTAACCCTTGCCCTTACCCTCACCCTAACCCTAACCTTAACACTAACCCTAACCCTATCCTTAACCCTTATCCTTACCCTAACCCTAACCCTAAGCCTAAACCTAACCATAACCCTTACCCTTACCCTACCCCTACCCCTAACCCTAACCCTAATATTAACCCTAACCTTACCCTAACTCTAACCTTAACCCTAAACCTAACACTAACCTAACCCTTATCCTTACCCTAAAAATAACAATAACTTTAACCCTAAACCTAATCCTAATCCTAAACCTAAACCTTCCCCTTAACCTAACCCTGACCTTAATCTAACCCTAACCCTTACCCTTACCCTAAGCCTAACCCTAACACTAAACCTAACTCTAACCCTAAACATAACCCTAACCCTTACCCTTACCCTAAACCAAACCCTAACCCTAACCCTAACCCTTACCCTTACCCTAACCCTAACCCTAACCCTAACACTAAAACGTTCCCTTACCCTAAACATAACCCTAACCCTTACCCTAAACCTTACCCTAACCCTATCCCTTACCCTTACCTTAACCCTAACCATAATACTAAACCTTACACTTACCCTAACGCTATCCCTAACCGTTACCCTAACTCTAACCCTAACCCTAAACCTAACGCTAACCTAACCCTTAACCTTACCCTAACAATAACCATAACCCTAACCCTAAACCTAATCCTAACCCTAAACCTAAACCTTACCCTTAACCTAACCCTAACCTTAATCTAACGCTAACCCTTACCCTTACCCTAACCCTAACCCTAAACCTAAACCTAACCCTAACCCTAACCCTAACCCTTACCCTAATCCTAACCCTAACCCTTACCCTTACCCTAACTCCAACCCTAATCCAAGGCCTAACATTAACCCTACCTTAACCCTGACCCTTAACCTTACCCTAACCCTAACCCTAACCCTTACCCTAATCCTAACCCTAAAACTAACCCTAACCCTTACCCTAACCCTAACCCTAACCCTAAACCCTAACCCTAATCCTAAACCTAACTCTAACCCTAACCGTAACCCTAACACCAACCCTAACCCTTACACTAACCCTAACCCTAAACTTTACCCTAAACCTAACCCTAACCCTAACCTTAACCGTAACCCTAACCCTAACCCTAACCTTAACCCTAACCCTAACATTAACAGTTGCCCTTACCCTACCCCTAACCCTAAACCTAACCCTAAACCTATTCCTAACCCTAACCCTAAACCTAATCCTTACCCTTACCCTAAACCTAAACCTAAACCTAACCTCTAACCGTAACCCAAACCCTAACCTCTAACCCTAACCCTAACCTTAACGTTAACCCTAACCCTTACTCTTATCCTAATCCTAACCCTAACCCTAACACTTACCCTTACCTAACCCCTACCCGAACCCTTACCCTAACCTAACCCTTACCCTTACCCTAACCCTAACCCTTACCCTTACCCTAACCTGAAACTAACCCTAACCCTAACCCTAAACTTAAACCTTTCCCTTACCCTAACCTTAACCCTAACCCTAAACCTTACCCTTACCCTAAACCTAACCCTAACCCTTACCCTAAACCTAACGCTAACCCTAACCCTAACCCTAACCCTAAACCTTACCCTTACCCTGAACCTAACCCTAACCCTTACCCTAAACCTAACCCTAACCCTAACCCTAACCGTAACCCTAACCCTTACCCTAACACTAACCCTAAACCTAACCCTAACCCTTACCCACACCTTAATCCTAACCTTAACCCTAACACTAACCTTATCCTTAACCCTTATCCTTACCCTAATCCTAACCCTAACCCTAAACCTTACCCTAACCCTAACCCTAACCCTTACTCTAACCCTAACCCTAACTCTAACCCTAACCCTTACCCTTACCCTCACCCTAACCCTGACCTTAACATTAACCCAAACCCTAACCTCCAACCCTAACCCTAACCCTAACGTTAACCCTAACCCTTACACTTATCCTAACCCTAACCCTAACCCTAACACTTACCCTTACCCTAACCATTACCCTAAACCTAACCCTTAACCTTACCCTCACCCTAACCCTTACCCTTACCCTAACCCTAAACCAAACCCTAACCCTAACCCTAACCCTAAACCTTACCCTTACCCTGAACCTAACCCTAACCCTTACCCTAAACCTAACCCTAACCCTAACCCTAACCGTAACCCTAACCCTTACCCTAACACTAACCCTAAACCTAACCCTAACCCTTACCCACACCTTAATCCTAACCTTAACCCTAACACTAACCTTATCCTTAACCCTTATCCTTACCCTAATCCTAACCCTAACCCTAAACCTTACCCTAACCCTAACCATAACCCTTACTCTAACCCTAACCCTAACTCTAACCCTAACCCTTACCCTTACCCTAACCCTCACCCTAACCCTAACCCTTGCCCTTACAGTAAACCTAAACCTAACCCTAACCCAAAACCTAACAATTACCCTTATGCTAACCCTAACCCTAACCCTAACACTTACCCTTACCCTAACCCCTACCCTAACCCTAATCCTAACCCTAATCCTTACCCTAACCCTAAACTTAACCCCAACACTAAACCTAACCCTAAACCCAACCCTAACCCTTATCCTTACCCTAACTCTAACCCTAACCCTAACTTTAACCCTAACCCTAACCCTAACCGTTACCCACAACCTAACCCTAATCCTAACCCTAACCTTTACCCTTACCCTAGCCTTAACCCTAACCCTAAGCCTAACCCCAACCCTAACCTTAACCCAAACCCTTACCCTTACTCTAACCTTAACCCTAACCCGAACCTCACCCTTACCGTAACCCTAATGTAAACCTTACACTAACCCTAACCCTAAACCTAAACCTAACCCTTACCCTTACCCTAACCCTAACCCTAACCCTAACCCTAAACCTTACCCTTTACCTAAACCTATCCCTAACCCTTACCCTAAAACTAACCCTAACCCTAACCCTAATGCTTACCCTTACCTTAAACCTAACCCTAATCCTAACCCTTACCCTTGCCCTAACGCTAACCCTAACCCTAAACCTAACCCTAACCCTAACACATACCCTTACCCTAACCCTAACACTAACCCTAACCGTAACCCTAAACCTAACACTAAACTTAACCATAAACCTAACCCTAACCCTTACACTAACCCTAAACTTAACCCCAACACTAAACCTAACCAGAACCCCAACCCTAACCCTTACACTTACCCTAACCCTAACCCTAAACCTAACCCTAACCCTAACCTTAACCCTCTCCCTAACACTAACCCTAATCCTAACCCTAACCCTTACTCTTACCCTAACCATAATCCTAACCTTAAGCCTAACACTAACCCTACCTTAACCCTAACCCTTACCCTTACCCTTACCCTTAACCTTACCCTAACCCTCTCCCTAACACTAACCCTAATCCTAACCCTAACCCATACTCTTACCCTAACAATAATCCTAACCGTAAGCCTAACTCTAACCGTAACCCTAACCCTAACCCTAACCCTTATCCTAACCCTAACGCTAACCCTTACCCTAACCCTAACCCTAACCCTAACCTTAACCGTAACCCTAACCCTAACATTAACCTTAACCATAACCCAAACCCTAACCCTTGCCCTTACCCTAACCCTAACCCTAAGCCTAACACTAACATTAACCCTAACCCTCAAACTAACCCTTACCCTTACCCTAACCCTAACCCTAACCCTAACCCTAACCCAAACCCTAACCTCTAACTCTAACCCTAACCCTATCCTTAACCCAATCCCTTACCCTTATCCTAACACTAACCCTAACCCTAACACTTACCCTTACCCTAATGTCTACACTAACCCTTACCCTAACCCTAACCGTTACCCTAACACTAACCCTAACTTTAACCCTTACACTTACCCTAACCCTAAACCTAACCCAAACCCTAACCCTAACACTAACCTTTTCCCTTACCCTAAACCTAGCCCTCAACCTTACACTTACCCTAAACCTAACCCTAACCCTTACCCTAACCCTAACCCTAACCATAACCATAACCCTAACCCTAACCCTAACCCCTAACCCTAACCCTATCCCTAAATCTTACAATAATCCTAAACTTAACCCCAAGACTAAACCTAACCCTAACCCTAACTCTAACCCTTACCCTTACCCTAACCCTAAACCTAACCCTAACCCTAAGCCTAACCCTTACCCTAAACCTAACCCTAACCCTTACCCTTACCCAAACCCCAACCCTAGTCCAAAGCCTAACACTAACCCTACCTTAACCCTGACCCTTACACTTACCCTAACCCTAACCCTAACACTAAACCTAAAACTAACCCTAACCCTTACCCTAACGCTAACCCTAACCCTAAACTCTAACCCTAATCCTAAACCTAACTCTAACCCTAACCGTAACCCTAACCCCAACCCCAACCCTTACCCTAACCCTAACCCTAAACTTTACCCTAAACCTAACCCTAACCCTAACCTTAACCGTAACCCTAACCCTAACCCTAACCCTAACCTTAACCCTAACCCTAACACTAACAGTTGCCCTTACCCTACTCCTAATCCTAAACCTAACCCTAAACCTAATCCTAACCCTAACCCTAAACATAATCCTTACCCTTACCCTAACCCTAACCCTAACCCTAAACCTAAACCTAACCTCTAAACCTAACCCAAACCCTAACCTCTAACCCTAACCCTAACCCTAACGTTAACCCTAACCCTTACTCTTATCCTAACCCTAACCCTAACCCTAACACTTACCCTTACCTAACCCCTACCCTAACCCTTACCCAAACCTAACCCTTATCCTTATTCTAAACCTAACCCTTACCCTTACCCTAACCCTAAACCTAACCCTAACCCGAACCCTAACCTTAAACCTTTCCCTTACCCTAACCCTAACCCTTACCCTAAACCTTACCCTTACCCTAAACCTAACCCTAACCCTTACCCTAAACCTAAACCTAACACCAACCCTAACCGTAACCCTAACCCTTACCCTAACCCTAACCCTAAACCTAACCCTAACCCTTACCCTTACCCTTACCATAACCCTAAACCTAACCCTAACATTAACCCTAATCCTTACCCTTACCCTAACCCTAACTTTAACCCTAACCCTAACACTAAAATTTACCCTTACTCTAAACATAACCCTAACCCTTACCCTAAACCTAACCGTAGCCCTAACCAAAATCCTTACCATTACCTTAACCCTAACCCTAACCCTTATCCTTTCCCTAACGCTAACCCTAACCCTTACCCTAACCCTAACACTAAACCTAACACATACACTTACCCTAACCCTAACCCTAACCCTAACCCTAACCGTAACGCTAAACCTAACCCTAAACCTAACCCTAACCCTAACCCTAACCCTAACCCTTACCCTAACCCTAACCCTAATCCTAACACTAACCCTTACCCTTACCCTAACCGTAACCCTAAACCTAAACCTAACCCTAACCTTAACCTTAACCCTAAACCTTACCCTTACTCTAACCCTATCCCTAACCCTAACCCTTAAACTAACCCTAACACTAAGCCTAAAACCTAACCCTTACCTAACGCTAACCCTAACCCTAACCCTCACCATAACACTAACCCTAACCCTAACCCCTAACCCTAACCCTAACCTTAACCCTAACCCTTACCCTTATCCTAAACCTAACCCTAACCCTAACACTTACCCTTACCCTAACCCCTATCCTAAACCTAACCCTAACTCTAAAACTTAACCTAACCCTAACCCTAACCCTAACCCTGACCCTTAACCTAACGCTAAACCTAAACCTTACCCTAACCCTAACCCTAACCCTAACACATACCCTTACACTAACCCTAACCCTAACACTTACCGTAACCCTCAACCTTACACTAAACCTCACCCTAACCCTAACCCTTACAATAATCCTAAACTTAACCCCAAGACTAAACCTAACCCTAACCCTAACTGTAACCCTTACCCTTACCCTAACCCTAACCCTAAACCTAACCCTAACCCTAACCCTTACCCTTACCCTAAACCTAACCCTAACCTTACCCTTACCCTTATCGTAACCCTAACCGTAACCCTAACACTTACCCTTACCTAACCCCTACCGTACACCCAACCCTAACCCTAACCCTAACACTAACCCTAACCCTTACCATAACCCTAACCCTAACCCTGACCCTTAACCTAACGCTAAACCTAAACCTTACCCTAACCCTAACCCTAACCCTAACACATACCCTTACACTAACCCTAACCCTAACACTTACCGTAACCCTCAACCTTACACTAACCCTAACCCTAACCCTAACCCTAACCCTAACTGTAACCCTTACCCTTACCCTAACCCTAACCCTAAACCTAACACTAACCCTACCCCTTACCCTTACCCTAAACCTAACCCTAACCTTACCCTTAACCTTATCGTAACCCTAACCGTAAAACTAACACTTACCCTTACCTAACCCCTACCGTAAAATTACCCTAACCCTAACCCTAACACTAACCCTAACCCTTACCCTAACCCTAACCCTAAACCCTAACCCTAACCCTAACCCTAAACCTAACTCTAACCCTAACCCTAACCCTTATCCTAACCCTAACCCTAAACCTTACCCTAAACCTAACCCTAACCTTAACCTTAACCCTAACCCTAACCCTAACCCTAACCCTAACCTTAACCCTAACCCTAACACTAACCCTTGCCCTTACCCTAACCGTAACCCTAAACCTAAGTCTAAACCTAACCCTAACCCTAACCCTAAACCTAATCCTTACCCTAACCCTAACCATAAAACCAAACTAACCTCTAACCCTAACCCAAACCCTAACCTCTAACCCTAACCCTAACCCTAACATTAACCCTAACCCTTACCCTTATCCTAACCATAACCATAACCCTAACCCTAACACTTACCCTTACCCTTACCCTAACCCCTACCCTAACCCTTACACTGACCCTAACCCTTACCCTTACCCTAACCCTAACCCTTACACTTACCCTAACCCTTAACCTAACTCTAACCGTAACCCTAAACTTAAACATTTCCCTTACCCTAACCCTAATCCTAACCCTAACCCTAAACCTTATCCTTTCCCTAAACCTAACCCTAACCCTTACCCTAAACCTAACCCTAACCCTAACCCTAACCATAACCATAACCCTTACCCTAACCCTAACCCTACCTTACACTAACCCTTAACCTTACCCTCACCCTAACCCTAACCTTAACCATAACCCAAACCCTAACCTCTAACCCTAAACCTAAACCTAACGTTAACCCTAACCCTTACTCTTATCCTAACCCTAACCATAACCCTACCACTTACACTTACCCTAACCCCTACCCTAACCATTACCCTAATCCTAAACTTTAACCTTACCCTAACACTAACCCTTACCCTTAACCTAACTCTAAACCTAACCCTAACCCTAACCCTAACCTTAACCCTTTCCCTTACCCTAACCCTAAACCTAACCCTAACACTAAACCTTACCCTTACCCTAATCCTAACCCTAACACTTATCCTAAACCTAATTCTAACCTAACCCTAACCGTAACCCTAACCCTTACTCTAACCCTAACCCTAAACCTAACACTAAACCTTACTCTTACCCTCACCCTAACCCTAACGTTAACCCTAACCCTAACCCTATCCTTAACCCTTACCCTTACCCTAACGCTAACCCTAACCCTAAACCTAACCCTAAACCTTACCCTTAACGTAAACCTAACCCTAACCCTAACCCTAACCCTTACTCTTACCCTAATCCAAAACCTAACCCTAACCCTAATCCTTATCCTTACCCTAACCCTAACCTAACCCTTACCCTAACCCTAACCCTAACTTTAAACCTAACCCTTAAACTTACCCTTACCCTAACCCTAAACCTAACTCTAACCCTAACCCTAAACTTAACCCTTTCCCTTACCCTAACCCTAACCCTAACCCTTAACCTAACCCAAACCCTAAACTTTACCCTAAACCTAACCCTAACCCTAACCATAACCCTAACCCTTACCGTAACCCTAACCCTAAACCTAACCCTAACCCTTGCCCTTACCCTCACCCTAACCCTAACCTTAACACTAACCCTAACCCTATCCTTAACCCTTATCCTTATCCTAACCCTAACCCTAAGCCTAAACCTAACCATAACCCTTACCCTTACCCTACCCCTACCCCTAACCCTAACCCTAACATTAACCCTAACCTTACCCTAACTCTAACCTTAACCCTAAACCTAACACTAACCTAACCCTTATCCTTACCCTAAAAATAACCATAACTTTAACACTAAACCTAATCGTAATCCTAAACCTAAACCTTACCCTTAACCTAACCCTGACCTTAATCTAACCCTAACCCTTACCCTTACCCTAAGCCTAACCCTAACACTAAACCTAACTCTAACCCTAAACATAACCCTAACCCTTACCCTTACCCTAAACCAAACCCTAACCCTAACCCTTACCCTTACCCTAACCCTAACCCTAACCCTAACACTAAAACGTTCCCTTACCCTAAACATAACCCTAACCCTTACCCTAACCCTTACCCTAAACCTTACCCTAACCCTATCCCTTACCCTTACCTTAACCCTAACCATAATACTAAACCTTACACTTACCCTAACGCTATCCCTAACCGTTACCCTAACTCTAACCCTAACCCTAAACCTAACGCTAACCTAACCCTTAACCTTACCCTAACAATAACCATAACCCTAACCCTAAACCTAATCCTAACCCTAAACCTAAACCTTACCCTTAACCTAACCCTAACCTTAATCTAACGCTAACCCTTACCCTTACCCTAACCCTAACCCTAAACCTAAACCTAACCCTAACCCTAACCCTAACCCTTACCCTAATCCTAACCCTAACCCTTACCCTTACCCTAACTCCAACCCTAATCCAAGGCCTAACATTAACCCTACCTTAACCCTGACCCTTAACCTTACCCTAACCCTAACCCTAACCCTTACCCTAATCCTAACCCTAAAACTAACCCTAACCCTTACCCTAACCCTAACCCTAACCCTAAACCCTAACCCTAATCCTAAACCTAACTCTAACCCTAACCGTAACCCTAACACCAACCCTAACCCTTACACTAACCCTAACCCTAAACTTTACCCTAAACCTAACCCTAACCCTAACCTTAACCGTAACCCTAACCCTAACCCTAACCCTAACCTTAACCCTAACCCTAACATTAACAGTTGCCCTTACCCTACCCCTAACCCTAAACCTAACCCTAAACCTAATCCTTACCCTTACCCTAACCCTAAACCTAAACCTAACCTCTAACCGTAACCCAAACCCTAACCTCTAACCCTAACCCTAACCTTAACGTTAACCCTAACCCTTACTCTTATCCTAATCCTAACCCTAACCCTAACACTTACCCTTACCTAACCCCTACCCGAACCCTTACCCTAACCTAAACCTTACCCTTACCCTAACCCTAACCCTTACCCTTACCCTAACCTGAAACTAACCCTAACCCTAACCCTAAACTTAAACCTTTCCCTTACCCTAACCTTAACCCTAACCCTAAACCTTACCCTTACCCTAAACGTAACCCTAACCCTTACCCTAAACCTAACGCTAACCCTAACCCTAACCCTAACCCTAACATTAAACCTTACCCTTACCCTGAACCTAAACCTAACCCTTACCCTAAACCTAACCCTAACCCTAACCCTAACCGTAACCCTAACCCTTACCCTAACACTAACCCTAAACCTAACCCTAACCCTTACCCACACCTTAATCCTAACCTTAACCCTAACACTAACCTTATCCTTAACCCTTATCCTTACCCTAATCCTAACCCTAACCCTAAACCTTACCCTAACCCTAACCCTAACCCTTACTCTAACCCTAACCCTAACTCTAACCCTAACCCTTACCCTTACCCTCACCCTAACCCTGACCTTAACATTAACCCAAACCCTAACCTCCAACCCTAACCCTAACCCTAACGTTAACCCTAACCCTTACACTTATCCTAACCCTAACCCTAACCCTAACACTTACCCTTACCCTAACCATTACCCTAAACCTAACCCTTAACCTTACCCTAACCCTAACCCTTACCCTTACCCTAACCCTAAACCAAACCCTAACCCTAACCCTAACCCTAAACCTTACCCTTACCCTGAACCTAACCCTAACCCTTACCCTAAACCTAACCCTAACCCTAACCCTAACCGTAACCCTAACCCTTACCCTAACACTAACCCTAAACCTAACCCTAACCCTTACCCACACCTTAATCCTAACCTTAACCCTAACACTAACCTTATCCTTAACCCTTATCCTTACCATAATCCTAACCCTAACCCCAAACCTTACCCTAACCCTAACCATAACCCTTACTCTAACCCTAACCCTAACTCTAACCCTAACCCTTACCCTTACCCTAACCCTCACCCTAACCCTAACCCTTGCCCTTACAGTAAACCTAAACCTAACCCTAACCCAAAACCTAACAATTACCCTTATGCTAACCCTAAACCTAACCCTAACACTTACCCTTACCTAACCCCTACCCTAACCCTAATCCTAACCCTAATCCTTACCCTAACCCTAAACTTAACCCCAACACTAAACCTAACCCTAAACCCAACCCTAACCCTTATCCTTACCCTAACTCTAACCCTAACCCTAACTTTAACCCTAACCCTAACCCTAACCGTTACCCACAACCTAACCCTAATCCTAACCCTAACCTTTACCCTTACCCTAGCCTTAACCCTAACCCTAAGCCTAACCACAACCCTAACCTTAACCCTAACCCTTACCCTTACTCTAACCTTAACCCTAACCCGAACCTCACCCTTACCGTAACCCTAATGTAAACCTTACACTAACCCTAACCCTAAACCTAAACCTAACCCTTACCCTTACCCTAAACCTAACCCTAACCCTAACCCTAAACCTTACCCTTTACCTAAACCTATCCCTAACCCTTACCCTAAAACTAACCCTAACCCTAACCCTAACCCTAATGCTTACCCTTACCTTAAACCTAACCCTAATCCTAACCCTTACCCTTGCCCTAACGCTAACCCTAACCCTAAACCTAACCCTAACCCTAACACATACCCTTACCCTAACCCTAACACTAACCCTAACCGTAACCCTAAACCTAACACTAAACTTAACCATAAACCTAACCCTAACCCTTACACTAACCCTAAACTTAACCCCAACACTAAACCTAACCAGAACCCCAACCCTAACCCTTACACTTACCCTAACCCTAACCCTAAACCTAACCCTAACCCTAACCTTAACCCTCTCCCTAACACTAACCCTAATCCTAACCCTAACCCTTACTCTTACCCTAACCATAATCCTAACCTTAAGCCTAACACTAACCCTACCTTAACCCTAACCCTTACCCTTACCCTTACCCTTAACCTTACCCTAACCCTCTCCCTAACACTAACCCTAATCCTAACCCTAACCCATACTCTTACCCTAACAATAACCTAACCGTAAGCCTAACTCTAACCGTAACCCTAACCCTAACCCTAACCCTTATCCTAACCCTAACGCTAACCCTTACCCTAACCCTAACCCTAACCCTAACCTTAACCGTAACCCTAACCCTAACATTAACCTTAACCATAACCCAAACCCTAACCCTTGCCCTTACCCTAACCCTAACCCTAAGCCTAACACTAACATTAACCCTAACCCTCAAACTAACCCTTACCCTTACCCTTACCCTAACCCTAACCCTAACCCTAACCCAAACCCTAACCTCTAACTCTAACCCTAACCCTATCCTTAACCCAATCCCTTACCCTTATCCTAACACTAACCCTAACCCTAACACTTACCCTTACCCTAATGTCTACACTAACCCTTACCCTAACCCTAACCGTTACCCTAACACTAACCCTAACCTTAACCCTTACACTTACCCTAACCCTAAACCTAACCCAAACCCTAACCCTAACACTAACTTTTTCCCTTACCCTAAACCTAGCCCTCAACCTTACACTTACCCTAAACCTAACCCTAACCCTTACCCTAACCCTAACCCTAACCATAACCATAACCCTAACCCTAACCCTAACCCCTAACCCTAACCCTATCCCTAAATCTTACAATAATCCTAAACTTAACCCCAAGACTAAACCTAACCCTAACCCTAACTCTAACCCTTACCCTTACCCTAACCCTAAACCTAACCCTAACCCAAAGCCTAACCCTTACCCTAAACCTAACCCTAACCCTTACCCTTACCCTAACCTCAACCCTAGTCCAAAGCCTAACACTAACCCTACCTTAACCCTGACCCTTACCCTTACCCTAACCCTAACCCTAACCCGTACCCTAACACTAAACCTAAAACTAACCCTAACCCTTACCATAACGCTAACCCTAACCCTAAACTCTAACCCTAATACTAAACCTAACTCTAACCCTAACCGTAACCCTAACCCCAACCCTAACCCTTACCCTAACCCTAACCCTAAACTTTACCCTAAACCTAACCCTAACCCTAACCTTAACCGTAACCCTAACCCTAACCCTAACCCTAAACTTAACCCTAACCCTAACACTAACAGTTGCCCTTACCCTACTCCTAATTCTAAACCTAACCCTAAACGTAATCCTAACCCTAACCCTAAACATAATCCTTACCCTTACCCTAACCCTAAACCTAAACCTAACCTCTAAACCTAACCCAAACCCTAACCTCTAACCCTAACCCTAACCCTAACGTTAACCCTAACCCTTACTCTTATCCTAACCCTAACCCTAACCCTAACACTTACCCTTAACTAACCCCTACCCTAACCCTTACCCAAACCTAACCCTTATCCTTATTCTAACCCTAACCCTTACCCTTACCCTAACCGTAAACCTAACCCTAACCCGAACCCTAACCTTAAACCTTTCCCTTACCCTAACCCTAACCCTTACCCTAAACCTTACCCTTACCCTAAACCTAACCCTAACCCTTACCCTAAACCTAACCCTAACACCAACCCTAACCGTAACCCTAACCCTTACCCTAACCCTAACCCTAAACCTAACCCTAACCCTTACCCACACCCTAATCCCAACCTTAACCCTAACACTAACCTTATCCTTAACCCTTATCCTTACCCTAATCCTAACCCTAACCCTAACCCTAACCATTACCCTAACTCTAACCCTAACTCTAACCCTAACCTTTACCCTTACCCTAACCCTAACCCTAACCCTAACCCTTGCCCTTACCCTAAACCTAAACCTAACCCTAACCCTAAACCTAACAATTACCCCTATACTAACCCTAACACTAACCATAACACTTACCCTTACCCTAACCCCTACCCTAACCTTAATCCTAACCCTAATCCTTACCCTAACCCTAAACTTAACCCCAACACTAAACCTAACCCTAAACCTAACCCTAACCCTTATCCTTACCCTAACTCTAATCCTAACCCTAACTTTAACCGTAACCCTATCCCTAACCGTTACATTAACCCTAACCCTAATCCTAACCCTAACCTTTACCCTTACCCTAGCCTTAACCATAACCCTAAGCCTAACCCCAACCCTAACCTTAACCCTAACCCTTACCCTTACCCTAACCTTAACCCTAAACCGAACCTCGCCCTTACCGTAACCCTAATGTAAACCTTACACTAACCCTAACCCTAAACCTAAACCTAACCCTTACCCTTACCCTAAACCTAACCCTAACCCTAACCATAACCCTAACACTTACCCTTACCCTAAAAACTACGCTAACCATAACCCTAACCCTAAATCTAACCATAGCCCTTACCCTTACCCTACCCCTAAACCTAACTATAACACTAACACTTACCCTTACCCTTACCCTAACCCTAAACCTAATCCTAACCCTAACCCTAACAATAACCCTTCCTTACCCTAACCCTAACCCTAAACCTTACACTTATCCTAACCCTAAACCTAACCCTAACAGTAACCCTAAACCTAACTCTTTCCTTAAACTAAACCTAACCCTAACCCTAAACCTCAACCTTACCCTTTCCCTAAACCTAACCCTAACCCTTACCCTAAACGTAACCCTAACCCTAACCGTAACCCTAACACTTACCCTTACCCTAACCCTAACCCTAACCCTAACCCTACACCTAACCTTACCTAACACTTACCCTTACCCTTACCCTAACCCTAACCCTAACCCTAAACCTAACCCTAACCCTTACCCTTACCTTAACCCTAACCATAACCCTAACCCTAACATTAACCTAACCCTTACACTTACCCTAACCCTAACCCTAACCCTAATGCTTACCCTTACCTTAAACCTAACCCTAACCCTAACCCATACCCTTGCCCTAACTCTAACCCTAACCCTAAACCTAACCCTAACCCTAACACATACCCTTACCCTAACCCTAACCCTAACCCTAACCGTAACCCTAAACCTAACATTAACCCTAACACTAACCCTAACCCTTACCCTAACCCTAACCCTAACCCTTACCCTTACCCTAACCCTAACCCTAACCTTAACCCCAACCCTAAACCTAACCCTAAACCTTACCCTTACCCTAACCCTAACGCTAACCCTAACCGTAACCCTAAAATTAACACTAAACCTAACCATAAACCTAACCCTAATCCTTACACTAACCCTAAACTTAACCCCAACACTAAACCTAACCAGAACCCCAAACCTAACCCTTACACTTACCCTAACCCTAACCCTAAACCTACCCTAAACCTAACCTTAACCCTCTCCCTAACACTAACCCTAATCCTAACCCTAACCCTTACTCTTACCCTAACCATAATCCTAACCTTAAGCCTAACACTAACCCTACCTTAACCCTAACCCTTACCCTTACCCTTACCCTTACCCTTACCCTTACCCTAACCCTCTCCCTAACACTAACCCTAATCCTAACCCTAACCCTTACCCTTACCCTAACAATAATCCTAACCTTAAGCCTAACTCTAACCCTAACCCTAACCCTAACCCTAACCCTTACCCTAACCCTAACGCTAACCCTTACCCTAACCCTAACCCTAACCCTAACCTTAACCGTAACCCTAACCCTAACATTAAACTTAACCATAACCCAAACCCTAACCCTTGCCCTTACCCTAAACCTAACCCTAAGCCTAACACTAACCCTAACCCTAACCCTAAACCTAACCCTTACCCTTACCCTAACCCTAACCCTAACCCAAACCCTAACCTCTAACTCTAACCCTAACCCTATCCTTAACTCAAAACCTTACCCTTATCCTAACCCTAACCCTAAGACTTACCCTTACCCTAACCTCTACCCTAACCCTTACCCTAACCCTAACCCTTACCCTAACCCTAACCCTTACCCTTACCCTAACCCTAAACCTAACCTAAACCCTAACCCTAACCCTAACCTTTTCCCTTACCCTAAACCTAACCCTAAACCTAACCCTCAACGTTACACTTACCCTAAACCTAACCCTAACCCTTACCCTAAACATAACCCTAACCCTAACCCTAACCCGTAGCCTTTCCCTAACCCTAACCCTAACCCTTACACTAAGCCTAACCCTAACACTAACCCTAACCCTAACCCTAACCCTAACCCTAACCCTAACCGTAAATCTAACCCTAACCCTTACCCTTACCCTAACCCTAACCCTAACTATAACCCTAACACTTACCCTTAGCCTTACTCTAACACTAAACCTAACCCTAACCCTAACCCTAACCCTTACCCTTACCCTAACCCTAACCCTAACCCTAACCCTTACCCTTATCCTAACCCTAACCCTAATACTTACCCTTACTCTAACCCCTACGCTAACCCTAACCCTAACCCTAAATCTTAAGCTAACCCTAACCCAACTCTAACCCTTACAATTACCATTACCCTAACCCTAAACCTAACCCTAACCCTAACCTAACCCTTACCCTTACCCAAAATCTAACCCTAACTCTAACTTTAACCGTAACCCTAACCCTAACCCTAACCCTATCCTTAACCCTAACCCTAACACTAACAGTTGCCCTTACCCTACCCCTAACCCTAAATCTAACCCTAACTCTAACCTTAACCCTACTCCTTACCATTACCCTAACCCTAAACTAACCCTTACCCTAACCCTAACTTTAACCCTAACCCTTACCCTTACCCTAACACTAAAACTAACCCTAAACCTAACCCTAAACTTAACCCTTTCACTTACCCTAACCCTAACCCTAAACTTTACCCTAACCCTAACCCTAAACCTTACACTAAACCTAACCCTAACCCTAACCGTAACCCTAACCCTTACCCTAAACCTAACCCTAAACCTAACCCTAACCCTTGACTTTACCCTCACCCTAACCCTAACCTTAACCCTAACCCTAACCCTATCCTTAACCCTTATCCTTACCGTAACCCTAACCCTAAGCCTAAACCTAACCATAACCCTTACCCTTACCCTACCCATAACCCTAACTCTAACGTTAACCCTAATCCTTACCCTAACTCTAACCCTAACCCTAAACCTAACGCTAACCTAACCCTTATCCGTACCCTAACAATAACCATAACCCTAACCCTAAACCTAATCCTAATCCTAAACCTAAACCTTACCCTTAACCTAACCCTAACCTTAATCTAAACCTAACCCTTACCCTTACCCTAACCCTAACCCTAAACCTAAACCTAACTCTAACCCTAAAAGTAACCCTAACCCTTACTCTTACCCTAAACCTAAAACGAACCCTAACCCTAACCCTTACCCTTACCCTAACCCTAACCCTAAACCTAACCCTAAACCTTACCCTTACCCTAACCCTAACACTAACCCTTACCCTAACCCTAACCCTAACTCTAACCCTAACACTTACCCTTACCATTACCCTAACCCTAAACCTAACCCTAACCCTAACCCTTACCCTTACCCTTAACCTAAACCTAACCCTAACCTTACCCTTACCCTTTTTGTAACCCTAACCCTAACCCTAACACTTACCCTTACCCTAACCCCTACAGTACACCTAACCCTAACCCTAACCCTAACCCTAACCCTTATCCTTACCCTAACTCTAAACCTAACCCTAACCCTAACCCTAACCCTTACCCTTACCCTAACCCTAACTCTAACCCTAAGCCTAACCAACACTAAAACTTCCCCTTACCATAAACATAACCCTAAACCTACCATAAACCTAACCCTAACTCTAATAATAACCCTTACCCTTCCTTAACCCTAACCCTAACCCTAACCCTTACCCTTACCTTAACGCTAACACTAACCCTTACCCTAACCCTAACCCTAACCCTAACACATACCCTTACCCTAACAGTAACCCTAACCCTAACCGTAACCCTAAACCTAACCCTAACCCTAACCCTAACCCATACCCTAACCCTAACCCTAACCCTAATCCTAACCGTAACCCTTATCCTTATCCTAACCCTAACCCTAAACCTAAACCTAACGCTAACATTAACATTAACCCTAAACCTTTCCCTTACTCTAAGCCTGACCCTACCCAAACCTTTAACCTAACCCTAACACTACCCCTAAATCCTAAACTTTACCCTAACCCTAACCCTAACCCTAACCCTAACCATAACCATAACAGTAACCCTAACCCTTATCCCTAACCCTAACCCTAACGCTAACCCTAACCCTTACCCTAACCCTAACCCTAACACATACCATTACCCTAACCCTAACCCTTACCCTAACCATAACCCTAAACCTAACCCTAACCCTAACCCTAACCCTTACCCTAACCCTAACCCTAATCCTAATCCTAACCCTAACCCTTACCCTTACCCTAAACCTAACCCTAAAGCTAAACCTAACCCTAACCTTAACCTTAACCCTAACCCTTTCCCTTATTCTAACGCTAACTGTAACCCTAACCCTTAACTTAACCCTAACACTAACCCTAAACCCTAACCCTTACCCTAACCCTAACCCTAACCATAACCATAACAATAACACTAACCCTAAACCTAACCCCTAATCGTAACCCTAACCCTAACCCTAACCCTAACCCTTACAATAATCCAAAACTTAACCCCAAGACTAAACGTAACCCTAACCCTAACTCTAACCCTTACCCTTACCCTAACCCTAAACCTAAACCTAACCCTAACCCTAACCCTAACCCTAACCCTAACCCTTACAATAATCCAAAACTTAACCCCAAGCCTAACACTAACCCTACCTTAACCCTGACCCTTACCCTTACCCTAACCCTAACCCTAACCTAACCTGAAACGTAACCCTAACTCTTACCCTTAGCCTTACCCTAACCCTAACCGTAAACCTTACACTAACCCTAACCCTAAAACTAACCCTAACCCTTAACCTAACCCTAACCCTAACCCTAAACACTAACCCTAATCCTAAACCTAACTCTATCCCTAACCATAACCCTAACACCAACCCTAACCCTTACCCTAACCCTAACCCTAAACCTTACCCTAAACCTAACCCTAACCCTGACATTAACCCTAACCCTAACCCTAACCCTAACCCTAATCTTAACCCTAACCCTAAAACTAACAGTTGCCCTTACCCTACCCCTAACCCTAAACCTAACCCTAAATCTAATCCTAACCCTAACCCTAAACCTAATCCTTACCCGTACCCTAACCCTAAACCTAAAACTAACCTCTAACCCTAACCCAAACCCTAACCTCTAACCCTAACGCTAACCCTAACGTTAACCCTAACCCTTACTCTTATCCTAACAATAACCCTAACCCTAACACTTACCCTTACCTAACCCCTACCCTAACCCTTACCCTAATCTAACCCTTACCCTTACCCTAACCTTAACCCTTACCCTTACCCTAACCTAAAACTAACCCTAACCCTAACCCTAAACTTAACCCTTTCTATTACCCTAACCCTAACCCTAACACTAAACCTTACCCTTACCCTAAACCTAACCCTAAACCTTACCCTAACCCTAACCCTAACCCTAACCCTAACTGTAACCCTAACCCTTACCCTAACCCTAACCCTAACCCTAAACCTTACCCTTACCCTAAACCTAACCCTAACCCTTACCCTAACCCTAACCCTAACCCTTACCCTTATCCTAACAATAACCCTAACCCTAACACTTACCCTTACCATAACCACTACCCTAACCATTACCCTAACCCTAACCCTTAACCTTACCCTAACTCTAACCCTTACCCTAAACCTAACCCTAACCCTAACCCTAACTGTAACCCTAACCCTTACCCTAACCCTAACCCTAAACCTAACCCTAACCCTTACCCTTACCCACACCCTAATCCTAACCTTAACCCTAACATTAATCTTATCCTTAACCCTTATCCTTACCCTAATCCTAACCCTAACCTAAACCTTACCCTAAACCTCACCCTAACCCTTACCCTAACCCTAACCCTAACTCTAACCCTAACCCTTACCCTTAACCTAACCCTAACCCTAACCCTAACCCTTGCCCTTACCCTAAACCTAAACCTAACCCTAACCATAAACCTAACCCTTACCCTTATACTAACCCTAACCCTAACCCTAAACTTTTCCCTTACCCTAAACCTAACCCTCAACCTTACACTTACCCTAAACCTAACCGTAACCCTTACCCTAAACCTAACCCTAAACCTAACCCTAACCCTTAGACTTACCCTAACCCTAACCCTAACCCTTACCCTAACCCTAACCCTAACACTAACCCTAACCATAAACCTAACCCTAACTCTAAACCTAACCCTAAATCTAACCCTAACCCTTACCCTTACCCTAACCCTAACCCTAACTATAACCCTAACACTTACCCTTACCCTTACCCTAACCTTAAACCTAACCCTAACCGTAACCCTGCCCTAACCCTTACCCTGACCCTAAACCTAACCCTAACCCTAACCCTTACCCTTACCCTCACCCTAAACCTAACCCTAACCCTAACCCTAACCCTTTCCCGTACCCTAAACCTAACCCTAACCCTAATCCTCAACCTTACCCTTACCCTAAACCTAACCCTAACCCTTACCCTAACCCTAACCCTAACCCTAACCCTTAGCCTTACCCTAACCCTAATCCTAACCCTTACCCTAACCCTAACCCTAACACTAACCCTAACCATAAACCTAACAATAACCCTAACCCTAACCCTAAATGTAACCCTAACCCTTACCCTTACCCTAACCCTAACCCTAACTATAACCCTAACACTTACCCTTACCCTTACCCTAACCCTAAACCTAACCCTAACCGTAACCCTAACCCTAACCCTTACCCTTACCCTAACCCTAACCCTAACCCTAACCCTAAACCTTACCCTTATCCTAACCCTAACCCTAACACTTACCCTTACCCTAACCACTACGCTAATCCTAACCCTAACCCTAAATCTTAACCTAACCCTAACCCCAACCCTAACCGTTACCATTACCCTAACCCTAAAGCTAACCCTAACCCTTACCCTAACCCTTACCCTTACCCTAACCCTAACCCTAACCCTAACACTAAAATTAGCCCTTACCCTAAACATAACCCTAACCCTTACCCTAAACCTAACCCTAACCCAAACCTAACCCTTACCCTTATCTTAACCCTAACACTAAACCTAACCCTTACCCCAACCCTAACGCTAACCCTAACCCTTACCCTAACCCTAACCCTAACACTAAACCTTACCCTTAGCCTAACCCTAACCCTAACCCCAAGCCTAACACTAACCCTACCTTAACCCTAACCCTTCCCCTTCCCCTAACCCTAACCCTAAACCTAACCTTAAACCTAACACTAACCCTAACCCTCACCCTTAGCCTTACCCTAACCCTAACCCTAACCCTAAACCATCCCTAACCATAACCCTTACCCTTACCCTTAACCTAACCCTAACCGTAACCCTAACATTTACCCTTACCCTAAAAACTACGCTAACCCTAACCCTAACCCTAAATCTAACCCTAACCCTTACCCTTACCCTACCCCTAACCCTAATTATAACCCTAACACTTACCCTTACCCTTACCCTAACCCTAAACCTAATCCTAACCCTAACCCTAACAATAACCATTCCTTACCCTAACCCTAACCCTAACCTTAACCCTTACCCTTAACCTAACCCTAAACCTAACCCTAACAGTAACCCTAAACCTAACTCTTTCCCTTAAACTAAATTTAACCCTAACCCTAAACCTCAACCTTACCCTTTCCCTAAACCTAATCCTAACGATTACCCTAAACCTAACCCTAACACTAACCGCAACCCTAACACTTACCCTTACCCTCAACCTAACCCTAAACTTAACCCTAACCCTAACCCTAACCTTAACCCTTATCCTTACCCTAAACCTAACCCTAAACCTAAACCTAACCCTAACCCTAAACCTAACCCTTACACTTACCCTAACCCTAACCCTAACCCTAACCCTAACCCTTACCCTTACCTTAACCCTAACCATAACCCTAACCCTAACATTAACCCTACCCTTACCCTAACTCTAAACCTAACCCTAACCCTAATCCTCAACCTTACCCTTACCCTAAACCTAACCCTAACCCTTACCCTAAACCTAACCCTAACCCTAACCCTTAGCCTTACCCTAACCCTAATCCTAACCCTTACCCTAACCCTAACCCTAACAATAACCCTAACCATAAATCTAACCCTAACCCTAACCCTAACCCTAAATCTAACCCTAACCCTTACCCTTACCCTAACCCTAACCCTAACTATAACCCTAACACTTACCCTTACCCTTACCCTAACCCTAAACCTAACCCTAACCGTAACCCTAACCCTAACCCTTACCCTTACCCTAACCCTAACCCTAACCCTAACCCTAACCCTAACCATTACCCTTATCCTAACCCTAAACCTAACACTTACCCTTACCCTAACCACTACGCTAATCCTATCCCTAACCATAAATCTTAACCTAACCCTAACCCCAACCCTAACCCTTACCCTTACCATTACCCTAACCCTAAACCTAACCCTAACCCTAACCCTAACCCTTACCCTTACCCTAACCCTAACCCTAACCCTAACACTAAAACTAACCCTTACCCTAAACATAACCCTAACCCTTACCCTAAACCTAACCCTAACCCAAACCTAACCCTTACCCTTATCTTAACCCTAACACTAAACCTAACCCTTACCCCAACCCTAACGCTAACCCTAACCCTTACCCTAACCCTAACCCTAACACTAAACCTTACCCTTAGCCTAACCCTAACCCTAACCCCAAGCCTAACACTAACACTACCTTAACCCTAACCCTTCCCCTTCCCCTAACCCAAACCCTAAACCTAACCTTAAACCTAACACTAACCCTAACCCTCACCCTTAGCCTTACCCTAACCCTAACCCTAACCCTAACCCTTACCCTTACCCTTAACCTAACCCTAAACCTAACCCTAACAGTAACCCTAAACCTAACTCTTTCCCTTAAACTAAATTTAACCCTATACCTAAACCTCCACCTTACCCTTTCCCTAAACCTAACCCTAACGATTACCCTAAACCTAACCCTAACACTAACCGCAACCCTAACACTTACCCTTACCCTAACCCTAACTCTAACCCTAACCCTACACCTAACCTTACCCTAACACTTACCCTTACCCTAACCCTAAACCTAACCCTAACCCTTACCCTTACCCTCAACCTAACCCTAAACTTAACCCTAACCCTAACCCTAACCTTAACCCTTATCCTTACCCTAAACCTAACCCTAAACCCAAACCTAACCCTAACCCTAAACCTAACCCTTACACTTACCCTAAACTTAACCCTAACCCTAACCCTTACCCTTACCTTAACCCTAACCATAACCCTAACCCTAACATTAACCCTAGCCCTTACCCTAACTCTAAACCTAACATTAACCCTAACCTAACCCTTATCCTTACCCTAACCCTAACCCTAAACATAACCCTAACCCTAAACCTAAACTTACCCTTACCCTAACCCTAACCCTAACCCTAAACCTAACCGTAACACTAACCCTTACCCTTACCCTAAACCTAACCCTAACCCTAACCCTAAACCTTACCCTTACTCTAAACCTAACCTTACCCTAACACTTACTATTACCCTAACACTAAACCTAACCCTAACCCTTACCCTAACCCTAGACGTAACCCTAAACCTAACCGTAACCCTAACCCTAACCGTTACCCTTATCCTAACCATAACCCTAACCCTAACCCTTAACCTTACACTAACCCTAACCCTAACCCTAACCCTTAGCCTTGCCCTAACCCTAACCCAAACCCTTACCCTAACCCTAACCTTAACACTAACCCTAACCATAAACACAAACCTAACCCTTACCCTAACCCTAACCCTAAATCTAACCCTAACCCTTACCCTAACCCTAACCCTAACCCTAACTATAACCCTAACACTTACCCTTACCATTACCCTAACCCTAAACCTAACCCTAACCCTAACCCTAACCATAACCCTAACAGTTACCCTTACCCTAACCCTAACACTACACCTAACATTACCCTAACACTTAACCTTACCCTAACCCTAAACCTAATCCTAACCCTAACCCTTACACTTACCCTAATCCTAACCCTAATCCTAACCCTAAACCTTACCCTTACTCTAACCCTAACCCTAACCCTTACCCTAACCCTAACCCTAACTATAAACCTAACCCTTACCCTTACCCTAACCCTAAACTTAACCCTAACCCTAACCCTAAACCTAACATTTACCCTTACACTAACCCTAACCCTAACCCTGACCCTAACCCTTACCCTTATCCTAACCCTATCCCTAACCCTAACTCTTACCCTTACCCTAACCCTAAACTTAACCCTAACCCTAACCCTAAACCTAACACTTACCCTTACACTAACCCTAACCCTAAACCTAACCCTAACCCTAACCCTTAGCGTTGCCCTAACCCTAAACCAAACCCTTACCCTAACCCTAACCCTAACACTAACCCTAACCATAAACCTAACCCTAACCCTAACCCTAACCCTAAATCTAACCCTAACCCTTACCCTAACCCTAACCCTAACCCTAACTATAACCCTAACACTTACCCTTACCCTTAACCTTACCCTAAACCTAACCCTAACCCTAACCCTAACCCTAACCATAACCCTAATATTTACCCTTACCCTAACCCTAACCCTAACCCTAACCCTACACCTAACATTACCATAACACTTATCCTTACCCTAACTCTAAACCTAACCCTAACCCTAACCCTTACCCTCAACCTAACCCTAAACTTAACCCTAACCCTAACCCTAACCTTAACCCTTATCCTTACCCTAACCCTAACCCTAAACCTAAACCTAACCCTAACCCTAAACCTAACCCGAACCCTCACCCTTACCTTAACCCTAACCATAACCCTAATCCTAACCTAACCCTTATCCTTACCCTAACCCTAACCCTAAACATAACCCTAACCCTAAACCTAAACCTTACACTTACCCTAATCCTAACCCTAAACCTAAATCTAACCCTAACCCTTACCCTAACCCTAGCCCTAACCCTAACCCTAACAGTAACAATAACCCTTACCCTTACGCCAAACCTAACCCTAACCCTAACCCTAACCCTTACCCTTAACCTAATCCTAACCCTAACCCTAACCCTTACCCTTATCCTAACCCTAACCCTAACCCTTAACCTTACCCTAACCCTAAACCTAACTATAACCCTAAACCTTACCCTAACCCTTACCCTAACCCTAAACCTAACCCTAACCATAACCATAACCCTAAGCCTTACCCTAACCCTTACCCTAACCCTAACCCTAACCCTTACCCTTACCCTAACCCTAACCCTAACCTTACCCTAAACCTAACCCTAAACCTAACCCTAACACTTAGCCTTACCCTAACCCTAACGCTAACTCTTACCCTAACCCTAACCCTAACCCTAACCCTAACCCAAACCCTAACCTCTAACTCTAACCCTAACCCTATCCTTAACCCAATCCCTTACCCTTATCCTAACACTAACCCTAACCCTAACACTTACCCTTACCCTAATGTCTACACTAACCCTTACCCTAACCCTAACCGTTACCCTAACACTAACCCTAACCTTAACCCTTACACTTACCCTAACCCTAAACCTAACCCAAACCCTAACCCTAACACTAACTTTTTCCCTTACCCTAAACCTAGCCCTCAACCTTACACTTACCCTAAACCTAACCCTAACCCTTACCCTAACCCTAACCCTAACCATAACCATAACCCTAACCCTAACCCTAACCCCTAACCCTAACCCTATCCCTAAATCTTACAATAATCCTAAACTTAACCCCAAGACTAAACCTAACCCTAACCCTAACTCTAACCCTTACCCTTACCCTAACCCTAAACCTAACCCTAACCCAAAGCCTAACCCTTACCCTAAACCTAACCCTAACCCTTACCCTTACCCTAACCTCAACCCTAGTCCAAAGCCTAACACTAACCCTACCTTAACCCTGACCCTTACCCTTACCCTAACCCTAACCCTAACCCGTACCCTAACACTAAACCTAAAACTAACCCTAACCCTTACCATAACGCTAACCCTAACCCTAAACTCTAACCCTAATACTAAACCTAACTCTAACCCTAACCGTAACCCTAACCCCAACCCTAACCCTTACCCTAACCCTAACCCTAAACTTTACCCTAAACCTAACCCTAACCCTAACCTTAACCGTAACCCTAACCCTAACCCTAACCCTAAACTTAACCCTAACCCTAACACTAACAGTTGCCCTTACCCTACTCCTAATTCTAAACCTAACCCTAAACGTAATCCTAACCCTAACCCTAAACATAATCCTTACCCTTACCCTAACCCTAAACCTAAACCTAACCTCTAAACCTAACCCAAACCCTAACCTCTAACCCTAACCCTAACCCTAACGTTAACCCTAACCCTTACTCTTATCCTAACCCTAACCCTAACCCTAACACTTACCCTTAACTAACCCCTACCCTAACCCTTACCCAAACCTAACCCTTATCCTTATTCTAACCCTAACCCTTACCCTTACCCTAACCGTAAACCTAACCCTAACCCGAACCCTAACCTTAAACCTTTCCCTTACCCTAACCCTAACCCTTACCCTAAACCTTACCCTTACCCTAAACCTAACCCTAACCCTTACCCTAAACCTAACCCTAACACCAACCCTAACCGTAACCCTAACCCTTACCCTAACCCTAACCCTAAACCTAACCCTAACCCTTACCCACACCCTAATCCCAACCTTAACCCTAACACTAACCTTATCCTTAACCCTTATCCTTACCCTAATCCTAACCCTAACCCTAACCCTAACCATTACCCTAACTCTAACCCTAACTCTAACCCTAACCTTTACCCTTACCCTAACCCTAACCCTAACCCTAACCCTTGCCCTTACCCTAAACCTAAACCTAACCCTAACCCTAAACCTAACAATTACCCCTATACTAACCCTAACACTAACCATAACACTTACCCTTACCCTAACCCCTACCCTAACCTTAATCCTAACCCTAATCCTTACCCTAACCCTAAACTTAACCCCAACACTAAACCTAACCCTAAACCTAACCCTAACCCTTATCCTTACCCTAACTCTAATCCTAACCCTAACTTTAACCGTAACCCTATCCCTAACCGTTACATTAACCCTAACCCTAATCCTAACCCTAACCTTTACCCTTACCCTAGCCTTAACCATAACCCTAAGCCTAACCCCAACCCTAACCTTAACCCTAACCCTTACCCTTACCCTAACCTTAACCCTAAACCGAACCTCGCCCTTACCGTAACCCTAATGTAAACCTTACACTAACCCTAACCCTAAACCTAAACCTAACCCTTACCCTTACCCTAAACCTAACCCTAACCCTAACCATAACCCTAACACTTACCCTTACCCTAAAAACTACGCTAACCATAACCCTAACCCTAAATCTAACCATAGCCCTTACCCTTACCCTACCCCTAAACCTAACTATAACACTAACACTTACCCTTACCCTTACCCTAACCCTAAACCTAATCCTAACCCTAACCCTAACAATAACCCTTCCTTACCCTAACCCTAACCCTAAACCTTACACTTATCCTAACCCTAAACCTAACCCTAACAGTAACCCTAAACCTAACTCTTTCCTTAAACTAAACCTAACCCTAACCCTAAACCTCAACCTTACCCTTTCCCTAAACCTAACCCTAACCCTTACCCTAAACGTAACCCTAACCCTAACCGTAACCCTAACACTTACCCTTACCCTAACCCTAACCCTAACCCTAACCCTACACCTAACCTTACCTAACACTTACCCTTACCCTTACCCTAACCCTAACCCTAACCCTAAACCTAACCCTAACCCTTACCCTTACCTTAACCCTAACCATAACCCTAACCCTAACATTAACCTAACCCTTACACTTACCCTAACCCTAACCCTAACCCTAATGCTTACCCTTACCTTAAACCTAACCCTAACCCTAACCCATACCCTTGCCCTAACTCTAACCCTAACCCTAAACCTAACCCTAACCCTAACACATACCCTTACCCTAACCCTAACCCTAACCCTAACCGTAACCCTAAACCTAACATTAACCCTAACACTAACCCTAACCCTTACCCTAACCCTAACCCTAACCCTTACCCTTACCCTAACCCTAACCCTAACCTTAACCCCAACCCTAAACCTAACCCTAAACCTTACCCTTACCCTAACCCTAACGCTAACCCTAACCGTAACCCTAAAATTAACACTAAACCTAACCATAAACCTAACCCTAATCCTTACACTAACCCTAAACTTAACCCCAACACTAAACCTAACCAGAACCCCAAACCTAACCCTTACACTTACCCTAACCCTAACCCTAAACCTACCCTAAACCTAACCTTAACCCTCTCCCTAACACTAACCCTAATCCTAACCCTAACCCTTACTCTTACCCTAACCATAATCCTAACCTTAAGCCTAACACTAACCCTACCTTAACCCTAACCCTTACCCTTACCCTTACCCTTACCCTTACCCTTACCCTAACCCTCTCCCTAACACTAACCCTAATCCTAACCCTAACCCTTACCCTTACCCTAACAATAATCCTAACCTTAAGCCTAACTCTAACCCTAACCCTAACCCTAACCCTAACCCTTACCCTAACCCTAACGCTAACCCTTACCCTAACCCTAACCCTAACCCTAACCTTAACCGTAACCCTAACCCTAACATTAAACTTAACCATAACCCAAACCCTAACCCTTGCCCTTACCCTAAACCTAACCCTAAGCCTAACACTAACCCTAACCCTAACCCTAAACCTAACCCTTACCCTTACCCTAACCCTAACCCTAACCCAAACCCTAACCTCTAACTCTAACCCTAACCCTATCCTTAACTCAAAACCTTACCCTTATCCTAACCCTAACCCTAAGACTTACCCTTACCCTAACCTCTACCCTAACCCTTACCCTAACCCTAACCCTTACCCTAACCCTAACCCTTACCCTTACCCTAACCCTAAACCTAACCTAAACCCTAACCCTAACCCTAACCTTTTCCCTTACCCTAAACCTAACCCTAAACCTAACCCTCAACGTTACACTTACCCTAAACCTAACCCTAACCCTTACCCTAAACATAACCCTAACCCTAACCCTAACCCGTAGCCTTTCCCTAACCCTAACCCTAACCCTTACACTAAGCCTAACCCTAACACTAACCCTAACCCTAACCCTAACCCTAACCCTAACCCTAACCGTAAATCTAACCCTAACCCTTACCCTTACCCTAACCCTAACCCTAACTATAACCCTAACACTTACCCTTAGCCTTACTCTAACACTAAACCTAACCCTAACCCTAACCCTAACCCTTACCCTTACCCTAACCCTAACCCTAACCCTAACCCTTACCCTTATCCTAACCCTAACCCTAATACTTACCCTTACTCTAACCCCTACGCTAACCCTAACCCTAACCCTAAATCTTAAGCTAACCCTAACCCAACTCTAACCCTTACAATTACCATTACCCTAACCCTAAACCTAACCCTAACCCTAACCTAACCCTTACCCTTACCCAAAATCTAACCCTAACTCTAACTTTAACCGTAACCCTAACCCTAACCCTAACCCTATCCTTAACCCTAACCCTAACACTAACAGTTGCCCTTACCCTACCCCTAACCCTAAATCTAACCCTAACTCTAACCTTAACCCTACTCCTTACCATTACCCTAACCCTAAACTAACCCTTACCCTAACCCTAACTTTAACCCTAACCCTTACCCTTACCCTAACACTAAAACTAACCCTAAACCTAACCCTAAACTTAACCCTTTCACTTACCCTAACCCTAACCCTAAACTTTACCCTAACCCTAACCCTAAACCTTACACTAAACCTAACCCTAACCCTAACCGTAACCCTAACCCTTACCCTAAACCTAACCCTAAACCTAACCCTAACCCTTGACTTTACCCTCACCCTAACCCTAACCTTAACCCTAACCCTAACCCTATCCTTAACCCTTATCCTTACCGTAACCCTAACCCTAAGCCTAAACCTAACCATAACCCTTACCCTTACCCTACCCATAACCCTAACTCTAACGTTAACCCTAATCCTTACCCTAACTCTAACCCTAACCCTAAACCTAACGCTAACCTAACCCTTATCCGTACCCTAACAATAACCATAACCCTAACCCTAAACCTAATCCTAATCCTAAACCTAAACCTTACCCTTAACCTAACCCTAACCTTAATCTAAACCTAACCCTTACCCTTACCCTAACCCTAACCCTAAACCTAAACCTAACTCTAACCCTAAAAGTAACCCTAACCCTTACTCTTACCCTAAACCTAAAACGAACCCTAACCCTAACCCTTACCCTTACCCTAACCCTAACCCTAAACCTAACCCTAAACCTTACCCTTACCCTAACCCTAACACTAACCCTTACCCTAACCCTAACCCTAACTCTAACCCTAACACTTACCCTTACCATTACCCTAACCCTAAACCTAACCCTAACCCTAACCCTTACCCTTACCCTTAACCTAAACCTAACCCTAACCTTACCCTTACCCTTTTTGTAACCCTAACCCTAACCCTAACACTTACCCTTACCCTAACCCCTACAGTACACCTAACCCTAACCCTAACCCTAACCCTAACCCTTATCCTTACCCTAACTCTAAACCTAACCCTAACCCTAACCCTAACCCTTACCCTTACCCTAACCCTAACTCTAACCCTAAGCCTAACCAACACTAAAACTTCCCCTTACCATAAACATAACCCTAAACCTACCATAAACCTAACCCTAACTCTAATAATAACCCTTACCCTTCCTTAACCCTAACCCTAACCCTAACCCTTACCCTTACCTTAACGCTAACACTAACCCTTACCCTAACCCTAACCCTAACCCTAACACATACCCTTACCCTAACAGTAACCCTAACCCTAACCGTAACCCTAAACCTAACCCTAACCCTAACCCTAACCCATACCCTAACCCTAACCCTAACCCTAATCCTAACCGTAACCCTTATCCTTATCCTAACCCTAACCCTAAACCTAAACCTAACGCTAACATTAACATTAACCCTAAACCTTTCCCTTACTCTAAGCCTGACCCTACCCAAACCTTTAACCTAACCCTAACACTACCCCTAAATCCTAAACTTTACCCTAACCCTAACCCTAACCCTAACCCTAACCATAACCATAACAGTAACCCTAACCCTTATCCCTAACCCTAACCCTAACGCTAACCCTAACCCTTACCCTAACCCTAACCCTAACACATACCATTACCCTAACCCTAACCCTTACCCTAACCATAACCCTAAACCTAACCCTAACCCTAACCCTAACCCTTACCCTAACCCTAACCCTAATCCTAATCCTAACCCTAACCCTTACCCTTACCCTAAACCTAACCCTAAAGCTAAACCTAACCCTAACCTTAACCTTAACCCTAACCCTTTCCCTTATTCTAACGCTAACTGTAACCCTAACCCTTAACTTAACCCTAACACTAACCCTAAACCCTAACCCTTACCCTAACCCTAACCCTAACCATAACCATAACAATAACACTAACCCTAAACCTAACCCCTAATCGTAACCCTAACCCTAACCCTAACCCTAACCCTTACAATAATCCAAAACTTAACCCCAAGACTAAACGTAACCCTAACCCTAACTCTAACCCTTACCCTTACCCTAACCCTAAACCTAAACCTAACCCTAACCCTAACCCTAACCCTAACCCTAACCCTTACAATAATCCAAAACTTAACCCCAAGCCTAACACTAACCCTACCTTAACCCTGACCCTTACCCTTACCCTAACCCTAACCCTAACCTAACCTGAAACGTAACCCTAACTCTTACCCTTAGCCTTACCCTAACCCTAACCGTAAACCTTACACTAACCCTAACCCTAAAACTAACCCTAACCCTTAACCTAACCCTAACCCTAACCCTAAACACTAACCCTAATCCTAAACCTAACTCTATCCCTAACCATAACCCTAACACCAACCCTAACCCTTACCCTAACCCTAACCCTAAACCTTACCCTAAACCTAACCCTAACCCTGACATTAACCCTAACCCTAACCCTAACCCTAACCCTAATCTTAACCCTAACCCTAAAACTAACAGTTGCCCTTACCCTACCCCTAACCCTAAACCTAACCCTAAATCTAATCCTAACCCTAACCCTAAACCTAATCCTTACCCGTACCCTAACCCTAAACCTAAAACTAACCTCTAACCCTAACCCAAACCCTAACCTCTAACCCTAACGCTAACCCTAACGTTAACCCTAACCCTTACTCTTATCCTAACAATAACCCTAACCCTAACACTTACCCTTACCTAACCCCTACCCTAACCCTTACCCTAATCTAACCCTTACCCTTACCCTAACCTTAACCCTTACCCTTACCCTAACCTAAAACTAACCCTAACCCTAACCCTAAACTTAACCCTTTCTATTACCCTAACCCTAACCCTAACACTAAACCTTACCCTTACCCTAAACCTAACCCTAAACCTTACCCTAACCCTAACCCTAACCCTAACCCTAACTGTAACCCTAACCCTTACCCTAACCCTAACCCTAACCCTAAACCTTACCCTTACCCTAAACCTAACCCTAACCCTTACCCTAACCCTAACCCTAACCCTTACCCTTATCCTAACAATAACCCTAACCCTAACACTTACCCTTACCATAACCACTACCCTAACCATTACCCTAACCCTAACCCTTAACCTTACCCTAACTCTAACCCTTACCCTAAACCTAACCCTAACCCTAACTGTAACCCTAACCCTTACCCTAACCCTAACCCTAAACCTAACCCTAACCCTTACCCTTACCCACACCCTAATCCTAACCTTAACCCTAACATTAATCTTATCCTTAACCCTTATCCTTACCCTAATCCTAACCCTAACCTAAACCTTACCCTAAACCTCACCCTAACCCTTACCCTAACCCTAACCCTAACTCTAACCCTAACCCTTACCCTTAACCTAACCCTAACCCTAACCCTAACCCTTGCCCTTACCCTAAACCTAAACCTAACCCTAACCATAAACCTAACCCTTACCCTTATACTAACCCTAACCCTAACCCTAAACTTTTCCCTTACCCTAAACCTAACCCTCAACCTTACACTTACCCTAAACCTAACCGTAACCCTTACCCTAAACCTAACCCTAAACCTAACCCTAACCCTTAGACTTACCCTAACCCTAACCCTAACCCTTACCCTAACCCTAACCCTAACACTAACCCTAACCATAAACCTAACCCTAACTCTAAACCTAACCCTAAATCTAACCCTAACCCTTACCCTTACCCTAACCCTAACCCTAACTATAACCCTAACACTTACCCTTACCCTTACCCTAACCTTAAACCTAACCCTAACCGTAACCCTGCCCTAACCCTTACCCTGACCCTAAACCTAACCCTAACCCTAACCCTTACCCTTACCCTCACCCTAAACCTAACCCTAACCCTAACCCTAACCCTTTCCCGTACCCTAAACCTAACCCTAACCCTAATCCTCAACCTTACCCTTACCCTAAACCTAACCCTAACCCTTACCCTAACCCTAACCCTAACCCTAACCCTTAGCCTTACCCTAACCCTAATCCTAACCCTTACCCTAACCCTAACCCTAACACTAACCCTAACCATAAACCTAACAATAACCCTAACCCTAACCCTAAATGTAACCCTAACCCTTACCCTTACCCTAACCCTAACCCTAACTATAACCCTAACACTTACCCTTACCCTTACCCTAACCCTAAACCTAACCCTAACCGTAACCCTAACCCTAACCCTTACCCTTACCCTAACCCTAACCCTAACCCTAACCCTAAACCTTACCCTTATCCTAACCCTAACCCTAACACTTACCCTTACCCTAACCACTACGCTAATCCTAACCCTAACCCTAAATCTTAACCTAACCCTAACCCCAACCCTAACCGTTACCATTACCCTAACCCTAAAGCTAACCCTAACCCTTACCCTAACCCTTACCCTTACCCTAACCCTAACCCTAACCCTAACACTAAAATTAGCCCTTACCCTAAACATAACCCTAACCCTTACCCTAAACCTAACCCTAACCCAAACCTAACCCTTACCCTTATCTTAACCCTAACACTAAACCTAACCCTTACCCCAACCCTAACGCTAACCCTAACCCTTACCCTAACCCTAACCCTAACACTAAACCTTACCCTTAGCCTAACCCTAACCCTAACCCCAAGCCTAACACTAACCCTACCTTAACCCTAACCCTTCCCCTTCCCCTAACCCTAACCCTAAACCTAACCTTAAACCTAACACTAACCCTAACCCTCACCCTTAGCCTTACCCTAACCCTAACCCTAACCCTAAACCATCCCTAACCATAACCCTTACCCTTACCCTTAACCTAACCCTAACCGTAACCCTAACATTTACCCTTACCCTAAAAACTACGCTAACCCTAACCCTAACCCTAAATCTAACCCTAACCCTTACCCTTACCCTACCCCTAACCCTAATTATAACCCTAACACTTACCCTTACCCTTACCCTAACCCTAAACCTAATCCTAACCCTAACCCTAACAATAACCATTCCTTACCCTAACCCTAACCCTAACCTTAACCCTTACCCTTAACCTAACCCTAAACCTAACCCTAACAGTAACCCTAAACCTAACTCTTTCCCTTAAACTAAATTTAACCCTAACCCTAAACCTCAACCTTACCCTTTCCCTAAACCTAATCCTAACGATTACCCTAAACCTAACCCTAACACTAACCGCAACCCTAACACTTACCCTTACCCTCAACCTAACCCTAAACTTAACCCTAACCCTAACCCTAACCTTAACCCTTATCCTTACCCTAAACCTAACCCTAAACCTAAACCTAACCCTAACCCTAAACCTAACCCTTACACTTACCCTAACCCTAACCCTAACCCTAACCCTAACCCTTACCCTTACCTTAACCCTAACCATAACCCTAACCCTAACATTAACCCTACCCTTACCCTAACTCTAAACCTAACCCTAACCCTAATCCTCAACCTTACCCTTACCCTAAACCTAACCCTAACCCTTACCCTAAACCTAACCCTAACCCTAACCCTTAGCCTTACCCTAACCCTAATCCTAACCCTTACCCTAACCCTAACCCTAACAATAACCCTAACCATAAATCTAACCCTAACCCTAACCCTAACCCTAAATCTAACCCTAACCCTTACCCTTACCCTAACCCTAACCCTAACTATAACCCTAACACTTACCCTTACCCTTACCCTAACCCTAAACCTAACCCTAACCGTAACCCTAACCCTAACCCTTACCCTTACCCTAACCCTAACCCTAACCCTAACCCTAACCCTAACCATTACCCTTATCCTAACCCTAAACCTAACACTTACCCTTACCCTAACCACTACGCTAATCCTATCCCTAACCATAAATCTTAACCTAACCCTAACCCCAACCCTAACCCTTACCCTTACCATTACCCTAACCCTAAACCTAACCCTAACCCTAACCCTAACCCTTACCCTTACCCTAACCCTAACCCTAACCCTAACACTAAAACTAACCCTTACCCTAAACATAACCCTAACCCTTACCCTAAACCTAACCCTAACCCAAACCTAACCCTTACCCTTATCTTAACCCTAACACTAAACCTAACCCTTACCCCAACCCTAACGCTAACCCTAACCCTTACCCTAACCCTAACCCTAACACTAAACCTTACCCTTAGCCTAACCCTAACCCTAACCCCAAGCCTAACACTAACACTACCTTAACCCTAACCCTTCCCCTTCCCCTAACCCAAACCCTAAACCTAACCTTAAACCTAACACTAACCCTAACCCTCACCCTTAGCCTTACCCTAACCCTAACCCTAACCCTAACCCTTACCCTTACCCTTAACCTAACCCTAAACCTAACCCTAACAGTAACCCTAAACCTAACTCTTTCCCTTAAACTAAATTTAACCCTATACCTAAACCTCCACCTTACCCTTTCCCTAAACCTAACCCTAACGATTACCCTAAACCTAACCCTAACACTAACCGCAACCCTAACACTTACCCTTACCCTAACCCTAACTCTAACCCTAACCCTACACCTAACCTTACCCTAACACTTACCCTTACCCTAACCCTAAACCTAACCCTAACCCTTACCCTTACCCTCAACCTAACCCTAAACTTAACCCTAACCCTAACCCTAACCTTAACCCTTATCCTTACCCTAAACCTAACCCTAAACCCAAACCTAACCCTAACCCTAAACCTAACCCTTACACTTACCCTAAACTTAACCCTAACCCTAACCCTTACCCTTACCTTAACCCTAACCATAACCCTAACCCTAACATTAACCCTAGCCCTTACCCTAACTCTAAACCTAACATTAACCCTAACCTAACCCTTATCCTTACCCTAACCCTAACCCTAAACATAACCCTAACCCTAAACCTAAACTTACCCTTACCCTAACCCTAACCCTAACCCTAAACCTAACCGTAACACTAACCCTTACCCTTACCCTAAACCTAACCCTAACCCTAACCCTAAACCTTACCCTTACTCTAAACCTAACCTTACCCTAACACTTACTATTACCCTAACACTAAACCTAACCCTAACCCTTACCCTAACCCTAGACGTAACCCTAAACCTAACCGTAACCCTAACCCTAACCGTTACCCTTATCCTAACCATAACCCTAACCCTAACCCTTAACCTTACACTAACCCTAACCCTAACCCTAACCCTTAGCCTTGCCCTAACCCTAACCCAAACCCTTACCCTAACCCTAACCTTAACACTAACCCTAACCATAAACACAAACCTAACCCTTACCCTAACCCTAACCCTAAATCTAACCCTAACCCTTACCCTAACCCTAACCCTAACCCTAACTATAACCCTAACACTTACCCTTACCATTACCCTAACCCCAAACCTAACCCTAACCCTAACCCTAACCATAACCCTAACAGTTACCCTTACCCTAACCCTAACACTACACCTAACATTACCCTAACACTTAACCTTACCCTAACCCTAAACCTAATCCTAACCCTAACCCTTACACTTACCCTAATCCTAACCCTAATCCTAACCCTAAACCTTACCCTTACTCTAACCCTAACCCTAACCCTTACCCTAACCCTAACCCTAACTATAAACCTAACCCTTACCCTTACCCTAACCCTAAACTTAACCCTAACCCTAACCCTAAACCTAACATTTACCCTTACACTAACCCTAACCCTAACCCTGACCCTAACCCTTACCCTTATCCTAACCCTATCCCTAACCCTAACTCTTACCCTTACCCTAACCCTAAACTTAACCCTAACCCTAACCCTAAACCTAACACTTACCCTTACACTAACCCTAACCCTAAACCTAACCCTAACCCTAACCCTTAGCGTTGCCCTAACCCTAAACCAAACCCTTACCCTAACCCTAACCCTAACACTAACCCTAACCATAAACCTAACCCTAACCCTAACCCTAACCCTAAATCTAACCCTAACCCTTACCCTAACCCTAACCCTAACCCTAACTATAACCCTAACACTTACCCTTACCCTTAACCTTACCCTAAACCTAACCCTAACCCTAACCCTAACCCTAACCATAACCCTAATATTTACCCTTACCCTAACCCTAACCCTAACCCTAACCCTACACCTAACATTACCATAACACTTATCCTTACCCTAACTCTAAACCTAACCCTAACCCTAACCCTTACCCTCAACCTAACCCTAAACTTAACCCTAACCCTAACCCTAACCTTAACCCTTATCCTTACCCTAACCCTAACCCTAAACCTAAACCTAACCCTAACCCTAAACCTAACCCGAACCCTCACCCTTACCTTAACCCTAACCATAACCCTAATCCTAACCTAACCCTTATCCTTACCCTAACCCTAACCCTAAACATAACCCTAACCCTAAACCTAAACCTTACACTTACCCTAATCCTAACCCTAAACCTAAATCTAACCCTAACCCTTACCCTAACCCTAGCCCTAACCCTAACCCTAACAGTAACAATAACCCTTACCCTTACGCCAAACCTAACCCTAACCCTAACCCTAACCCTTACCCTTACCCTAATCCTAACCCTAACCCTAACCCTTACCCTTATCCTAACCCTAACCCTAACCCTTAACCTTACCCTAACCCTAAACCTAACTATAACCCTAAACCTTACCCTAACCCTTACCCTAACCCTAAACCTAACCCTAACCATAACCATAACCCTAAGCCTTACCCTAACCCTTACCCTAACCCTAACCCTAACCCTTACCCTTACCCTAACCCTAACCCTAACCTTACCCTAAACCTAACCCTAAACCTAACCCTAACACTTAGCCTTACCCTAACCCTAACGCTAACTCTTACCCTAACCCTAACCCTAACCCTAACCCTAACCCAAACCCTAACCTCTAACTCTAACCCTAACCCTATCCTTAACCCAATCCCTTACCCTTATCCTAACACTAACCCTAACCCTAACACTTACCCTTACCCTAATGTCTACACTAACCCTTACCCTAACCCTAACCGTTACCCTAACACTAACCCTAACCTTAACCCTTACACTTACCCTAACCCTAAACCTAACCCAAACCCTAACCCTAACACTAACTTTTTCCCTTACCCTAAACCTAGCCCTCAACCTTACACTTACCCTAAACCTAACCCTAACCCTTACCCTAACCCTAACCCTAACCATAACCATAACCCTAACCCTAACCCTAACCCCTAACCCTAACCCTATCCCTAAATCTTACAATAATCCTAAACTTAACCCCAAGACTAAACCTAACCCTAACCCTAACTCTAACCCTTACCCTTACCCTAACCCTAAACCTAACCCTAACCCAAAGCCTAACCCTTACCCTAAACCTAACCCTAACCCTTACCCTTACCCTAACCTCAACCCTAGTCCAAAGCCTAACACTAACCCTACCTTAACCCTGACCCTTACCCTTACCCTAACCCTAACCCTAACCCGTACCCTAACACTAAACCTAAAACTAACCCTAACCCTTACCATAACGCTAACCCTAACCCTAAACTCTAACCCTAATACTAAACCTAACTCTAACCCTAACCGTAACCCTAACCCCAACCCTAACCCTTACCCTAACCCTAACCCTAAACTTTACCCTAAACCTAACCCTAACCCTAACCTTAACCGTAACCCTAACCCTAACCCTAACCCTAAACTTAACCCTAACCCTAACACTAACAGTTGCCCTTACCCTACTCCTAATTCTAAACCTAACCCTAAACGTAATCCTAACCCTAACCCTAAACATAATCCTTACCCTTACCCTAACCCTAAACCTAAACCTAACCTCTAAACCTAACCCAAACCCTAACCTCTAACCCTAACCCTAACGTTAACCCTAACCCTTACTCTTATCCTAACCCTAACCCTAACCCTAACACTTACCCTTAACTAACCCCTACCCTAACCCTTACCCAAACCTAACCCTTATCCTTATTCTAACCCTAACCCTTACCCTTACCCTAACCGTAAACCTAACCCTAACCCGAACCCTAACCTTAAACCTTTCCCTTACCCTAACCCTAACCCTTACCCTAAACCTTACCCTTACCCTAAACCTAACCCTAACCCTTACCCTAAACCTAACCCTAACACCAACCCTAACCGTAACCCTAACCCTTACCCTAACCCTAACCCTAAACCTAACCCTAACCCTTACCCACACCCTAATCCCAACCTTAACCCTAACACTAACCTTATCCTTAACCCTTATCCTTACCCTAATCCTAACCCTAACCCTAACCCTAACCATTACCCTAACTCTAACCCTAACTCTAACCCTAACCTTTACCCTTACCCTAACCCTAACCCTAACCCTAACCCTTGCCCTTACCCTAAACCTAAACCTAACCCTAACCCTAAACCTTACCCTTACTCTAACCCTAACCCTAACCCTTACCCTAACCCTAACCCTAAATATAACCCTAACCCTTACCCTTACCCTTACCCTAACCCTAAACTTAACCCTAACCCTAACCCTAAACCTAAACCTTACCCTAACCCTAACCCTAACCCTAACCCTAACCCAAACCCTAACCCTAACCCTAACCCTAACCCTAACGCTTACCCTAACCCTAACCCTAAACCTTACCATTACCCTAACCCTAACCCTAACCCAAGCCTAACACTAACCCTACCTTAACCCAGACCCTTACCCTTACCCTAACCCTAACCCTAACCCTAATCTGAAACATAACCCTAACCTTAGCCCTTAGCCTTACCCTAACCCTAACCGTAAACCTTAACCTAACCCTAACCCTAACACTAACCCTAACCCTTACCCTAACCCTAACCCTAACCCTAAACCCTAACCCTAACCCTAAACCTAACTCTAACCCAAACCCTAACCCTAAAACCAACCCAGCACTTACCGTAACCCTAACCCTAAACCTTACCCTAACCCTAAACCTAACCCTAAACTTAACCCTAACCCTAAACCTAAACCTAACCCTAACCCTAACCCAAAACCTAACCCTTACCCTTACCTTAACCCTAACCCTAAACCTAACCCTAACCCTAACTCTATACCTAACCCTAACCCTAACCCTTACCCTTACCTTAACCCTAACCATAACCCTAACCCTAACATTAACCCTAACCTTTACCCTAACCCTAACTCTAATCCTAACTCTAACCATTACCCTTAACCTAACCCTAACCGTAACCCTAACCCTTACCCTTACCTAACCCTAACCCTAACCCTTACCCTTACCTAACCCTAACCCTAACCCTAACCCTAACCCTAACCCTTACCCTAACCCTAACACTAACACTAACCCTTACCCTTAGCCTAACCCTAACCCTAACCCTAACCCTTACCCTAACCCTAACCCTAACACTAACCCTAACCATAAATCTAACCCTAACCCTAACCCTAACCCTAAATCTAACCCTAACTCTTACCCTAACCCTACCCCTAACTCTAACTATAACCCTAACACTTACCCTTACCCTTACCCTAACCCTCAACCTAATCCTAACCCTAACCCTAACAATAACCCTTCCTTACCCTAACCCTAACTCTAACCCTAACCCTTACCCTTATCCTAACCCTAAACCTAACCCTAACAGTAACCCTAAACATAACTCTTTAACTTAACCTAAACCTAACCCTAACTCTAAACCTCAACCTTACCCTTTCCCTAAACCTAACCCTAATCCTTACCCTAAACCTAACCCTAACCCTAAACTTACCTTAACACTTATCCTTACCCTAACCCTAAAGGTAACCCTAAACCTTACCCTTACCCTCAACCTAACCCTAAACTTAACCCTAACGCTAACCCTAACCTTAACCCTTATCCTTACCCTAACCCTAACCCTAAACCTAAACCTAACCCTAACCCTAAACCTAACCCTTACACTTACCCTAACCCTAACACTAACCCTAACCCTTACCCTTACCTTAACCCTAACCATAACCCTAACCCTAACATTAACCCTAAACTTTACCCTAACTCTAACCCTACCCTAACCCTAACCCTAACGTAACCCTTATCCTTACCCTAACCATAACCTTATCCCTAACCCTAAACATAACCCTAACCCTAAACCTAAACCTTACCCTTACCCTAACCCTAACCCTAACCCTAAATCTAACCCTAACCCTTACCCTAACCCTAGCCCTAATCCTAAACCTAACCGTAACCCTAACCCTTACCCTTACCCTAAACCTAACCCTAACCCTAACCCTAAACCTTACCCTTACTCTAACCCTAACCCTAACCCTTACCCTAAACCTAACCCTAAATATAACCCTAACCCTTACCCTTACCCTTACCCTAACCCTAAACTTAACCCTAACCCTAACCCTAAACCTAAACCTTACCCTAACCCTAACCCTAACCCTAACCCTAACCCTAACCCTAACTCAAACCCTAACCCTAACCCTAACCCTAACCCTAACCCTTACCCTAACCCTAACCCTAAACCTTACCATTACCCTAACCCTAACCCTAACCCAAGCCTAACACTAACCCTACCTTAACCCAGACCCTTACCCTTACCCTAACCCTAACCCTAACCCTAATCTGAAACATAACCCTAACCTTAGCCCTTAGCCTTACCCTAACCCTAACCGTAAACCTTACCCTAACCCTAACCCTAACACTAACCCTAACCCTTACCCTAACCCTAACCCTAACCCTAAACCCTAACCCTAACCCTAAACCTAACTCTAACCCAAACCCTAACCCTAAAACCAACCCAGCACTTACCGTAACCCTAACCCTAAACCTTACCCTAACCCTAAACCTAACCCTAACCTTAACCCTAACCCTAAACCTAAACCTAACCCTAACCCTAACCCTAAACCTAACCCTTACCCTTACCTTAACCCTAACCCTAAACCTAACCCTAACCCTAACTCTATACCTAACCCTAACCCTAACCCTTACCCTTACCTTAACCCTAACCATAACCCTAACCCTAACATTAACCCTAACCTTTACCCTAACTCTAACCCTAACCCTAACCCTAACCCTAACGTAACCCTTATCCTTACCCTAACCATAACCTTAACCCTAACCCTAAACATAACCCTAACCCTAAACCTAAACCTTACCCTTACCCTAACCCTAACCCTAACCCTAAATCTAACCCTAACCCTTACCCTAACCCTAGCCCTAATCCTAAACCTAACCGTAACCCTAACCCTTACCCTTACCCTAAACCTAACCCTAACCCTAACCCTAAACGTTACCCTTACTCTAACCCTAACCCTAACCCTTACCCTAACCCTAACCCTAAATATAACCCTAACCCTTACCCTTACCCTAACCCTAAACTTAACCCTAACCCTAACCCTAACCCTAACCCTTACCCTAACCCTAACCCTACCCCTAACCCTAACCTTTACCCTTATCCTAACCCTAACCCTAACACTTACCCTTATCCTAACAACTACGCTAACCTTAACCCTAACGCTAAATCTAACCCTAACCCTTACCCTTACCCTAACCCTAACCCTAAACCTAACTATAACCCTAACACTTACCCTTACCTTTACCCTAACCCTAAACCTAACCCTAACCCTAACCATAACCCTAAGCCTTACCCTTACGCTTACCTTAACCCTAAACCTAACCTTAACCCTAACCCTAACCCTAACCCTTACCCTTACCCTAACCCTAAACCTAACCCTAACCCTAAACCTAACCCTAACCCTAACCCTAAATCTAACCCTAACCCTTACCCTTACCTTAACCCTAACCCTAACTATAACCCTAACACTTACCCTTACCCTTACCCCAACCCTAAACCTAACCCTAACCCTAAACCTAACCCTAACCATAACCCTAACACTTACTCTTACCCTAACCCTAACCCTAACCCTAACCCTACACCTAACCTTACCCTAACACTTACCCTTACCCTAACCCTAAACCTAAACCTAACCCTTACCCTTACCCTCAACCTAACCCTAAACTTAACCCTACCCCTAACCCTAACCTTAACCCATATCCTTACACCAACCCTAACCCTAACCCTAACCCTAAACCTTACCCTTACTCTAACCCTAACCCTAACCCTTACCCTAACCCTAACCCTAACTATAACCCTAACCCTTACCCTTACCCTTACCCTAACCCTAAACTTAACCCTAAACTTAACCCTAAACCTAACCCTTACCCTTACACTAACCCTAACCCTAAACCTAACCCAAACCCTTACCCTTATCCTAACCCTAACCCTAACAGTTACACTTACACTAACACCTACGCTAACCCTAACCCTAACCATAAATCTAACCCTAACCCTTACCCTTACCCTAACCCTAAAAATAACTATAATCCTAACACATACCCTTACCCTTACCCTTACCCTAAACCTAACCCTAACCATAACCCTAAGCCTTACCCTTACCCTTACCCTAACCCTAAACCTAACCCTAACCCTAACCCTAACCCTTACCCTTACTCTTACCCTAAACCTAAACCTAACCCAACGCTAACCCTTACCCTTACCTGAACCCTAACCCTAAACCTAACCCTCACCCTTACCCTAACGCTAACCCTAACTCTTACCCTGACCCTAACCCTAACACATACCGTTACCCTAACCCTAACCCTAAACCTAACCATTACCCTTACCCTAACGCTAACCCTAACCCTTACAGTTACCGTAACCCTAACTCTAACACATACCCTTACCCTAACCCTAACCCTAAGCCTAACCATAACCCTAAACCTAACCCTAAACCTAACCCTAACCCTAACCCTAACCCTTACCCTAACCCTAAACTTAACCCCAACACTAAATATAACCCTAAACCTAACCCTAACCCTTACCCTAACCCTAAACCTAACCCTAACACTAACGCTAACTCTAACCCTAACCCTAACGCTAACTCTAACCCTAAACCTAATCATAACCCTACTCTTACCCTAGCCCTAACCCTAAATCTAAGCCTAACCCTAACCCTAACCTTAACCCTAACCCTTACCCTTATCCTAACCCTAACCCTAACCCTAACCTTAAACCTAACCCTAACCCTAACCCGTACCCTTACCCTAAGCCTAAACCTAACCCTAACCCTAACCCTAACCCTTAACCTAACCCTAACCTTAATCCTAACCCTAACCCTTACATTACCCTAACCCTAACCTTAACCCTAACCCGAAACCTAACCATAACCCTAACCGTAACCGTAACCCTAACCCTTACCCTTACCCTAACCCTAACCCTAACCCTAACCAAAAACCTAACCCTAACCCTAACCCCTACCCTTACCCTTACCCTAACCCTAACCCTAAACCTAAACCTAACCCTTACCCTTAGCCTCACCCGAAACCTAACCTTAACCCTAACCCTAACCCTAACCCTATCCCAAACCCTTATTCTTACCCTAACTCTAACTCTAACCCTAAACCTAACCCTAACCCTAAACCTAACCCTTACCCTTACCCTAACCCTAACTCTAAACCTAACCCTAACACTTACCCTTACCCTAACCCTAACCCTAATCCTAACTCTAACCCTTACCCTTACCCTTACCCTAACCCTAACCCTAAGCCTAAAACTAATCCTACCTTACCCCTAACCCTTACCCATATCCTAACCCTAACCCTAAACCTAACCCTTACCCTTACCCTAACCCCTACCCTAACCCTAACCCTAACCCTAAACCTTAACCTAACCCTAATCCTAACCCTAACACTTACCCTTACTCTCACCCTAACTCTAAAACTAACCCTAACCCTTACCCTTACCCTAACCCTAACCCTAATCCTAACTCTAACCCTTACCCTTACCCTTACACTAACGCTAACCCTAAGCCTAAAACTAATCCTACCTTACCCCTAACCGTCACCCATATCCTAACCCTAACCCTAACCCTAACACTTACCCTTACCCTAACCCCTACCCTAACCCTAACCCTAACCCTAAACTTAACCTAACCCTAACCCTAACCCTAACCCTTACGCTTAACCTAACCCTAAACCTAACCCTAACCCTAACACTAAAACTTACCCTTACCATAACCCTAACCCTAACCCTAACACTAAATCTTACCCTTACCCTAACCATAACCCAAACCCTTACCCTAAACCTAATCCTAACCCTAACTCTAGCCCTCACCCTTACCCTAAAAATAAACCTAAAACTTAGCCTAACCCTAACCCTAACCCTAACCCTAAACTTACCCTAACCCTAACCATAACCGTAACCCTAACCTTAACCCTAACCCTAACCCTAACCCTTGCCGTTACCCTAACCCTAATCCTAATCCTAACACTAACCCTAACCCTAAACCTAAACCTAACCCTTACCCTAACCCCAACCCTAAACCTAACCCTAGCCCAAACCCTATCCTCTAACCCTAACCCTAACCCTAACCCTTACCGTTACTCTTAACCTAACCCTAACCCAAACACTTACCCTTCCCCTAAACCCTACACTAACCCTCACCCTAACCCTAACCCTAAACCTAACCCTTACACTTACCCTAACCCTAAACCTAAACCTAACCCTAACGCTAACCCTTACGCTTACCCTAACACTAACCCTCACCCTAACCCTAAACGCTCCCCTTACCCTAAACCTAACCCGAACCCTTACTCTAAACCTAACCCTAACCCTAACCCTTAACCTTACCTTAACCCTAATCCTACCCCTAACCCTTACACTTACCCTAACCCTAACCCGAAATCTAAACCTAAACCTAACCCTAACCTCAACCTTAACCCTCAAACTTACCCTTACTCTAACCCTAGCCCTAACCCTAACCCTTAACCTAACCCTAACACTAACCCTAAACCCTAACCCTTACCCTAACCGTAACCCTAAACCCTAACCCTAACCATAACACTAAGCCTAACCCTAACCCCTAACTCTAACCCTAACCCTAACCCTTACCCTTATCCTAAACCTAACACTAACCCTAACACTTACCCTTACCCTAACCACTACCCTAACATTAACCCTAACCCTAAACCTTAACCTAACCCTAACCCTATCCCTTATCCTTACCCTAACGCTAACTCTAACCCTTACCCTAACCCTAACCCTAACCCTGACACATACCCTTACCCTAACCATAACCATAACCCTAAACATTACACTAAACCTAACCCTAACCCTAACCCTTACAATAATCCTAAACTTAACCCCGACTAAACCTAAACCTAACCCTAACTCTAACCCTTACACTTACCCTAACCCTAACCCTAACCCTAACCCTTACCCTAACCCTAACCCTAAACCTTACCATTACCCTAACCATAACCCTAACCCAAGCCTAACACTAACCCTACCTTAACCCAGACTCTTACCCTTACCCTAACCCTAACCCTAACCTGAAACATAACCCTAACCTTAGCCCTTAGCCTTACCCTAACCCTAACCGTAAACCTTACCCTAACCCTAACCCTAACACTAAACCTAACCCTTACCCTAACCCTAACCCTAACCCTAAACTCTAACCCTAACCCTAAACCTAACTCTAACCCGAACCCTAACCCTAAAACTAACCATAACACTTACCGTAACCCTAACCCTAAACCTTACCCTAAACCTAACCCTAACCCTAACCTTAACCGCAACCCTAACCCTAACCCTAACCCTAATCTTAACCCTAACCCTAAACCTAAACCTAACCCTAACCCTAAACCTAACCCTTACCCTTACCCTAACCCTAACCCTAAACCTAACTTCTAATCCTATCCCAAACCCTAACCTCTAACCCTAACCCTAACCCTAACGTTAACCCTAACCCTTACCCATATCCTAACCCTAACCCTAACAATAACACCTACCCTTACCCTAACCCCTACCCTAACCCTTACCCTAACCCTAACCCTTACACTTACCCTAACCCTAAACCTAACCCTAACCCTAGGCCTAAACTTAACCCTTTCCCTTACCCTAACACTAACCCTAATCCTAACCCTAATACTTACCCTTACCCTTAACCTAACCCTCACCTTACCCTAAACCTAACACTAACCCTAACCCTAACCGTAACCCTACCCCTTACATTAACCCTAACCCTAACCCTAACCCTTACCCTTACCCTCACCCTAACCCTAACCTTAACCCTAACCCTAAACCTAACCCTAACCCTTACCCTTACCCTAACCCTAACCCTAACCCTAACATTAACCCTAACCCTTTCCCTAACTGTAATCCTAACCGTAACGCTAACCTAACCCTTATCATTACACTAAACCTAACCCTAATCATAACCCTACACCTAACTCTAACCCTAAACCTAAACCTCACACTTAACCTAAGCCTAACCCTAAATCTAAACCTAACCCTTACCCTTACCATAACCCTAACCCTAACTCTAACCCTAACCCTAAAATAAACCCTAACCCTAAACCTAACCCTTACCCTTACCCTAAACCTAACCCTAAAACTAAACCTAACTCTTACCCTTACCCTAACCCTAACCCTAACCCTAACTCTAACCCTTACCCTTACCCTAACCCTAACCCTAACCCTAAGCCTAAAACTAACCCTACCTTATCCCTAACCCTTTCCCTTATCCTAACCCTAAACCTAAACCTAACACTTACCCTTACCCTAACCCCTAACCTAACCTTACCCCTAACCCTAACCCTTAACCTAAACCTAACCCTAACCCTAAACCTTACCCTTAACCTAACCCTAACCGTAACCCTAACCCTAACCCTTACCCTTACCCTAACCCTAACCCTAACCCTAACACAAAAACTTACCCTTACCCTAAACATAACCCTAACCCTTAACCTAAACCTAACCCTAACCCTAACCCTAACCCTAACCCTTACCCTAACAATAAATCTAAACCTTACCCTAACCTTAACCCTAACCCTAACCCTAAACTTACACTAAACGTAACCATAACCCTAACCCTAATCTTAACCATAACCCTAACCCTAACCCTTACCCTTACCCTAACCCTAACCCTCACCCTAACCCTAAAACTTACCCTTATACTAAATCTAACCCGAACCCTTGCCCTAAACCTAACCCTAACCCTAACCCTAACCCTAACCCTAACCCTTACCCTAACCCTTACCCTTAGCTTAACCCTAACTCTAACCCTAACCCTTACCCTAACCCTAACCCTAATCCTAACCTAACCCTTACCCTTACCCTAACCTTAACCCTAAACCTAAACCTAAGCCTAACCTTAACCCTAACCCTTACCCTAAACCTAAACCTAATCCTAACCCTAACCCTTACACTTACCCTAACCCTAACCCTAAACCTAAATCTAACCCTAACCTTAACCTTAACCCTAACACTTACCCTTACTCTAACCCTACCCATAACCCTAACCCTTAACTTAACCTTAACACTAACTCTAAACCCTAACCCTTACCCTAACACTAACCCTAACCCCTAACCCTAACCATAACACTAACCCTAAAACTAACCAATAACCCTAACCCTAACCCTAACCCTTATCCTTATCTTAAACCTAACCCTAAACCTAACACTTACCCTTACACTAACCCCTACCCTAACCCTAACCCTAAAACTTAACCTAACCCTAACCCTAACCCTAACCCTTACCCTTACCCTAACGCTAACCCTAACCCTTACCCTAACCCTAACCCTAACTAAAACACATACCCTTACCCTAACACTAACCCTAACCGTAACCCTAAATCTTACACTAAACCTAAGCCTAACCCTAACCCTTACAATAATCCTAAACTTAACCCCAAGACTAAACCTGAGCCTATCCCTAACTCTAACCCTTACCGTAACCCTAACCCTGAACCTAAACCTAACCCTAACCCTAACCCTAACCCTAACCCTAAACCTAACCCAAAGCCTAACAATAACCCTACCTTAATGCTGACCCTTACCCTTACCCTTACCCTAACCCTAAACCTAACCCTAACCTGAAACCTAACCCTAACCCTGACACTTAGCCTTTCCCTAACACTATCCATAAACCTTAACCTAACCCTAACCCTAACACTAATCTTAACCCTTACCCTAACCGTAACACTAACCCTAAACCCTAACCCTAACCCTAAACCTAACTCTAACACTAACCCAAACCCCAACCTCAAACCCTAACCCTCACCCTAACGTTAACCCTAACCCTTACACTTATCCTAACCCTAACCCTAACCCTAACACTTACCCTTACCCTAACCCCTACTCTAAACCGTACCCTAACCCTAACCCTTACCCTTACCCTAACCCTAAACCTAATCCTAACCCTAACCCTAAACTTAACCCTTTCCCTTACCCTAACCCTAACCCTAACCCTAAACCTTTCCCTTACCTTAAACCTAACCCTAACCCTTACCCTAAACCTAACCCTAACCCTAACCCTAACCGTAACCCTAACCCTTACCCTAACCCTAAACCTAACCTTAACCCTAACCTTAACCCTATCCTTAACCCTTATCCTTACCCTAACCCTAACCCTAACCCTAAACCTAACCCTAACCCTAAACTTAACCCTTTCCCTTACCCTAACCCTAACCCTAACTCTAACCCTTTCCTTTACCCTAACACTAACCCTAAACCTAACCCTAAACCTTACCCTTACCATTAACCTAACACTCATTCTTACCCTAAACATAACCCTAACCCTAACCCTAACCATAACCCTACCTTTTACACTAACCCTAACCCTAACCCTAACCCTTACCCTTACCCTCACCCTAACCCTAACCTTAACCCTAACCCTAAACCTAACCCTAACCCTTACCCTTACCCTAACCCTAACCCTAACCCTAACATTAACCCTAACCCTTACCCTAACTCTAATCCTAACCCTAACGCTAAACTAACCCTTATCATTACACTAAACCTAACCCTAGCCCTAACGCTACACCTAACTCTAACCCTAAAACTAAACCTTACACTTAACCTAAGCCTAACCCTAAATCTAAGCCTAACCCTTACCCTTAACATAACCCTAACCCTAACTCTAACCCTAACCCTAAAATAAACCCTAACCCTAAACCTAACCCTTACCCTTACCCTAAACCTAACCCTAAAACTAACCCAAACTCTTAACCTTACCCTAACCCTAACCCTAACCCTAACTCTAACCCTTACCCTTACCCTGACCCTAACCCTAACCCTAAGCCTAAAACTAACCCTACCTTAACACTAACCCTTACCCTTACCCTAACCCTAAAACTAAACCTAACACTTACCCTTACCCTAACCACTAACCTAACCTTACCCCTAACCCTAACCCTTAATCTAAACCTAACCCTAACACTAACACTAACACTAACGCTAACCCTTACCCTAACAATAAACCTAACCCTCACCCTAACCTTAACCCTAACCCTAACCCTAACACTTACCCTTACCCTAACCCCTACTCTAAACCTTACTCTAACCCTAACCCTTACCCTTACCCTAACCCTAAACCTAATCCTAACCCTAACCCTAAACTTAACCCTTTCCCTTACCCTAACCCTAACCCTAACCCTAAACCTTTCCCTTACCCTAAACCTAACCCTAACCCTTACCCTAAACCTAACCCTAACCCTAACCCTAACTGTAACCCTAACCCTTACCCTAACCTTAAACCTAAACTTAAACCTAACTTTAACCCTATCCTTAACCCTTATCCTTACCCTAAACCTAACCCTAAACCTAACCCTAAACCTTACCCTTACCCTTACCCTAACCCTAACCCTAACATTAACCCTAACCCTTACCGTAACTCTAACCCTAACCCTAACCCTAACGCTAACCTAAACCTTATCCTTACCATAACCCTAACTCTAAACCTAACCCTAAACCTAACCCTAACCCTAAACCTAAACCTTACCATTAACCTAACTGTAACCCTAAATCTCACCTTAACCCTTTCCCTTACCCTAACCCTAACCCTAAACCTAAACCTAACCCTAACCCTAACCGTAAACCTAACGCTTACCCTTACCCTAAACCTAACCCTAACCCTAACCCTAACCCTTACCCTTACACAAACCCTAACCCTAACCCTAACCCTAAACCTTACCCTTACCCTTACCCTAACCCTAACCCTAACCCTTACCCTAACCCTAACACCTAACCCTAACCCTATCCCTAACCCTTACCCTTATCCTAAACCTAACACTAAACCTAACACTTACCCTTACCCTAAATACTACCCTAACATTAACCTTAACCCTAAACCTTAACCTAACCCTAACCCTATACATTATCCTTACTCTAACGCTAACCCTAACCCTTACCCTAACCGTAACCCTAACACTAACACATACCCTTACCCTAACCATAACCATAACCCTAAACATTACACTAAACTTAACCCTAACCCTAACCCTTACAATAATCCTAAACTTAACCCCGACTAAACCTAAACCTAACCCTAACTCTAACCCTTACACTTACCCTAACCCTAACCCAAAACCTAACCCTAACCCTAACCCTAACCCTAACCCTAACCCTTACCCTATCCCTAAACCTAAACCTTACCATTACCCTAACCCTAACCCTAACCCAAGCCTAACACTAACCCTACATTAACCCTGACCCTTACCGTTACCCTAACCCTAACCCTAACCCTAACCGGAAACATAACCCTAAACTTAGCCCTTAGCCTTACCCTAAACCTAACCGTAAATCTTACCCTAACCCTAACCCTAACACTAACCCTAACCCTTACACTAACCCTAACCCTAACCCTAAACCCTAACCCTAATCCTAAACCTAACCTTACCCTAACCCTAACACTTACCCTTACCCTAACCCAACCCTAAACATAACCCTTACCCTAAACGTAACCCTAACCCTAACTCTTACCCTAACCCTAACCCAAACCTTAACCCCTACCCTAACCGTTAACCTAACACTAACCTAACCCTAACCCTAAACCTTAACCTTACCCTAACCCTAAACCTAACTCTAACCCTAACCCTAACCGTAACCTAAACTTAACCCTAACCCTAAACCTAACCCTTGCCCTTACTCTAACCCTAACCCTAACCCTACCCTAACCCTACCCTAACACTTACCCTAACCCTAACCCTAACCCTTAATCTTACCCTAACCCTAAACCTAAACCTAATACTTACCCTAACCCTAACCCTAACCCTAACCCTTACCCTACCCTAACCCTAACCCTAAACCTAAACCCTAAACCTAACACTAACCCTAACCCTAACACTTATCCTTACCCTAAACCCTAACCTAACCCTTACCCTTACCCTAACCCTAAACATAAACCTAAACCTAACCCTAACCCTAACCCTAACCCTAACCCTAAACCTAACACTTACCCTCACCCTAAACCTAACCCTAACCCTTACGCTTACCCTAACCCTAACCCTAACCTTAAGCCCAGCCCTAAACCTAACCCTAACCTTAACCCTTACCCTAACACTTACCCTAACCCTAACCCTAACACTTACCTAACCCTAACACTAACTCTGACAATAACCCTTACCCTAACCCTAACCCTAACCCTAACCCTAACACTTACCCTTACCCTAACCCTAACCCTAACCCTAACCCTTACCCTAACCCTAACCCAAACCTTAACCCCTAACCCTAACCCTTAACCTAAAACTAACCTAACCCTAACCCTAAACCTTAACCTTACCCTAACCCTAAACCTAATTCTAACCCTAACCCTAACCCTAACCCTAACCCTTGCCCTTCCCCTAACCCTAACCTTAACCCTAACCCTAACCTTAACCCTTGCCCTTACCCTAACCCTAACCCTAACCCTAACCTTATCCCTAACCCTTACCCTAACCCTTAACCTTACCCTAACCCTAAACCTAAACCTAATACTAACCCTAACCCTAACCCTAACCCTAACCCTAACCTGTACCCTACACTAACCCTAACCCTAACACTAAACTTAAACCCTAAGCCTAACCCTAAACGTAACCCTAACCCTTACCCTTACCCTAAACCTAACCCTAACCCTAACCCTAACCCTTACCCTTACACAAACCCTAACCCTAACCCTAACCCTAAACCTTACCCTTACCCTTACCCTAACCCTAACCCTAACCCTTACCCTAACCCTAACACCTAACCCTAACCCTATCCCTAACCCTTACCCTTATCCTAAACCTAACACTAAACCTAACACTTACCCTTACCCTAAATACTACCCTAACATTAACCTTAAACCTAAACCTTAACCTAACCCTAACCCTATCCATTATCCTTACCCTAACGCTAACCCTAACCCTTACCCTAACCGTAACCCTAACACTAACACATACCCTTACCCTAACCATAACCATAACCCTAAACATTACACTAAACTTAACCCTAACCCTAACCCTTACAATAATCCAAAACTTAACCCCGACTAAACCTAAACCTAACCCTAACTCTAACCCTTACACTTACCCTAACCCTAACCCTAAACCTAACCCTAACCCTAACCCTAACCCTAACCCTTACCCTATCCCTAAACCTAAACCTTACCATCACCCTAACCCTAACCCTAACCCAAGCCTAACACTAACCCTACATTAACCCTGACCCTTACACTTACCCTAACCCTAACCCTAACCCTAACCGGAAACATAACCCTAAACTTAGCCCTTAGCCTTACCCTAAACCTAACCGTAAATCTTACCCTAACCCTAACCCTAACACTAACCCTAACCCTTACACTAACCCTAACCCTAAACCTAAACCCTAACCCTAATCCTAAACCTAACCTTACCCTAACCCTAACCCTAACACTAACCCTAACACTTAACCTAACCCTAACCCTAACACTTACCCTTACCCTAACCCAACCCTAAACATAACCCTTAACCTAAACGTAACCCTAACCCTAACTCTTACCCTAACCCTAACCCAAACCTTAACCCCTACCCTAACCGTTAACCTAACACTAACCTAACCCTAACCCTAAACCTTAACCTTACCCTAACCCTAAACCTAACTCTAACCATAACTCTAACCGTAACCTAAACTTAACCCTAACCCTAAACCTAACCATTGCCCTTACTCTAACCCTAACCCTAACCCTACCCTAACCCTACCCTAACCCTTACCCTAACCCTAACCCTAACCCTTAATCTTACCCTAACCCTAAACCTAAACCTAATACTTACCCTAACCCTAACCCTAACCCTAACCCTTACCCTACCCTAACCCTAATCCTAAACCTAAACCCTAAACCTAACACTAACCCTAACCCTAACACTAATCCTTACCCTAAACCCTAACCTAACCCTTACCCTTACCCTAACCCTAAACATAAACCTAAACCTAACCCTAACCCTAACCCTAACCCTAAACCTAACACTTACCCTCACCCTAACCCTAACCCTAACCCTTACGCTTACCCTAACCCTAACCCTAACCTTAAGCCCAGCCCTAAACCTAACCCTAACCTTAACCCTTACCCTAACACTTACCCTAACCCTAACCCTAACACTTACCTAACCATAACACTAACTCTGACAATAACCCTTGCCCTAACCCTAACCCTAACCCTAACACTTACCCTTACCCTAACCCTAACCCTAACCCTTACCCTAACCCTAACCCTAACCCTAACCCTTACCCTAACCCTAACCCAAACCTTAACCCCTAACCCTAACCCTTAACCTAACACTAACCTAACCCTAACCCTAAACCTTAACCTTACCCTAACCCTAAACCTAATTCTAACCCTAACCCTAACCCTAACCCTAACCCTTGCCCTTCCCCTAACCCTAACCTTAACCCTAACCCTAACCCTAACCCTTGCCCTTACCCTAACCCTAACCCTAACCTTATCCCTAACCCTTACCCTAACCCTTAACCTTACCCTAACCCTAAACCTAAACCTAATACTAACCCTAACCCTAACCCTAACCCTAACCCTAACCCGTACCCTACACTAACCCTAACCCTAACACTAAACTTAAACCCTAAGCCTAACCCTAAACGTAACGCTAACCCTTACCCTTACCCTAACCCTAACCCTAAACCTAACCCTAACCCTAACCCTAACCCTAACGCTTACCATAAACCTAACCCTAACCCTAACCCTTACCCTAACAATAACCCTAACCCTAACCCTAACACTAAACGTAACCCGAACTCTTACCCTAACCCTAACCCTTACTCTTACCCTAACCCTTACGCTTATCGTAACCCTAAGCCTAACCCTAACCCTAACCCTTATCATAAACGTAAACCTAACCCTAACCCTTACCCTAAACCTAACCCTAAACCTAACCCTTACCCTTACCTTAACCCTAACCCTAACCCTAACCCTTACCCTTACCCTAACGCTAACCCTAATCTTACCCCAAACCCTAACACTTACCCTTACCCTAACACTAAATCTAACCTTAACCCCAACCCTAAACCTAACCCTAACCCTTATCCTTACCCCAAACCTAAACCTAAACCTAACCCTAACCCTAACCCTAACCCTAACCCTTACCCTAACCCTAACCATAAATCTAACCGTAACCCTAACCTTAACCCTAATCCGAACCCTACCCCTAACCCTAACCTTAACCCTAACCCTAACACTAACCCTAACCCTCAACCTAACTCTAACCCAAAACCTAACCCTTACACTTACCCTAACCCTAACTCTAACCCTAACCCTAACCGTAACACCTAAGCCTAACCCTAACCCTAACGCTAACCCTTACCCTTATCCTAACCCTAACCCTCACCCTAACCCTAAGCCCTACCCTTACCCTAACCCTAAACCTAACCTTAACCCTAACACTAACCCTAACCCTTACCCTTACCCTAACCCTAACCCTAACCCTAACCCTACCTTACCCTTACCTTAACCCTAACCCTAACCCTTACCCGAAACCTAAACCGAACCCTAACGCTGACCTTAACCCTAACCCTTACCTTAAACCTAACCCTAACCCTAACCCATACCCTTATCCTATCTCCAACCCTAACCCTAACCCTAACCCTAAAACATATCCTTACCCTAACCCTAACCCTAACCATAACCCTAACCCTAAACATAACCCTAACACTAAACTTTAACCTTACCCTAACCCTAAACCTACACTTAACTCAAACCTTAACCCTAACCCTAACATTAACGCTAACCCTAAACCTACCCCTACCCCTACACCTAACCCTTAACTTAACCCTTACACTAATTCTAACAACTAACCCTAACCCTTACCCTAACCCTAACCCTAACACTAATTCTAACCCTAACCATAACCCTAACACTAACACTTACCCTAAACCTACTCCTAACCCTCACTCAAACCCTAACTCTAACCTCAACCTTAAACCTTACCCTAACCCTAACACATATCCTTACCCTAACCCTAACCATAACCATAACCCTAAGCCTTACCCTAACCCTAAACTTTATCCTTACCCTAACCGTAACCCTAACCCTAACCCTAACCCTTACCCTAACTCTAACTCTTAACCTAAACCTAACCCTAACCAAAAACCCAACACATATCCTTACCCTAACCCTAACCCTAACAGTAACCCTAACCCTAAAGGTAACCATAAACCTAATCCTAACCCTTACCCTTACCCTAACCCTAACCCTAACCCTTACCTAACCCTAACCCTAACCCTTACCCTTACCTTAACACTAAACCTAACCCTAACCCTTACCCTTACCCTTACCCTTACCCTATTGCTAACCCTAACCGTAACCCTAACCCTAACCCTAACACTAATTCTAACCCTAACCATAACCCTAACACTAACACTTACCCTAACCCTACTCCTAACCCTCACTCTAACCCTAACTCTAACCTCAACCTTAACCCTTAGCCTAACCCTAACACATATCCTTACCCTAACCCTAACCATAACCATAACCCTAACCCTTACCCTAACCCTAAACTTTATCCTTACCATAACCGTAAACCTAACCCTAACCCTAACACTTGCCCTAACCCTCACCCTAACTCCAACGATAACCCTTAACCTAACCCTAACCCTAACGCTAACCCTAACACTTACCCTTACCCTAACCCTTAACCTAACCCTAACCCTAACCCTAACCCTTAAGTTCACCCTAACACTAATCCTAACCACTAATCATAACCCTTACCCTAACCCTAAGAGTAATCCTTACCCTTACCCTAACCCTAACCCTAACTCTAACCCTAACCATAACCCTAACCCTAACACTTACACTAACCCTAATCCTAACCCTTACTCTAACCCTAACCCTAATCCTAACCCTAACCCTTACCCTAACTCTAACTCTTAACCTAAACCTAACCCTAACCAAAAACCCAACACATATCCTTACCCTAACCCTAACCCTAACAGTAACCCTAACCCTAAAGGTAACCCTAAACCTAATCCTAACCCTTCCCCTTACCCTAACCCTAACTCTAAACTTAAGCCAAACCCTTATCCTAAACCTAACCCTAACCCTAACCCTAACCCTTACCCTAACCCTAACCCTAACATTTACCCTTACCCTTACCCTAATCCTAACCCTAACTCTAACCCTAACCATAACCCTAACCCTAACACTTACCCTAACCCTAATCCTAACCCTTACTCTAACCCTAACCGTAACCTCAAACTTAACCCTAACGCTAACCCTAAACCTAACCCTTACACTTACCCTAACCCTAACCCTAAACCTAAACCTAACTTTAACCTTAACCCTAACCCTTACCATTACCCTAACCCTAACCCTAACCCTAACCCTAAACCTAATCCTAACCCTAACCCTAACCCTTACTTTTAATATTATCCTAACCCTAAACCTAACCCTAAACATTACTCTTACCCTCGCCCTAACCATAAACTTAACCCTAACCCGAATCCTAACCCTAACCCTAACCTTAACCATAACCCTTATCCTTACCCTAACCCTCACCCTAACCCTAACCCTAAACCTAACTCTAACCCTAAACCTAATCCTTACCCTTACACTAATCCTAAACCTAACCCTAACCGTAACCCCTAAGCCTAACCCTAACCCTAACGCTAAACCTTACCCTTATCCTAACCCTAAACCTAAACTTAACCCTAACCCTAACCCTAACACTTACCCTTACATTAACCCTAACCCTAACCCTAACCGTAACCCTAAATCTTACCCTTACACTAACCCTAACCTTAACCCTTACCCTTACCCTAACCCTAACCCTATCCCTAAACCTAACACTAACACTTACCCTTACCTTAACCCTAAACCTAATCCTAACCCTAATCCTAACCTTAACACTTGCCCTTACCCTAACCCTAACCCTAACCTTAAACCCAACCCTAAACCTAACCCTAACCTTACCCTTAGCCTAACCCTATTCCTAAACCTAACTCTCACCCTTTCCCTCACCCTAATCCTAAACTTAACCCTAACCCTAAACCTAACCCTAACTCTAACCCTAACCCTAACACTAACGCTAACCCTAAACCTAACCCTAACCATAACACTAACCCTAACCCTAACCCTACCCTAACCCTTACCCTCACCCTTACCCTAACCCTAACCCTTACCGTTACCCTTACCCTTACCCTAACCCTAACCCTTACCCTTACCCTAACACTAAACCTAACATTAACCCTAAACCTAACCCTAACCCTTACTCTTAAACTAACACTAACCCTAACCCTAAACCTTACCCTTACCCTAAACCTAACCCTAACCCTAACCCTAACACTAACACTAACACATATCCTTACCCTAACCCTAACCCTAAACCTAACAGTAACCCTAACCCTAACCCTAACCCTTATCATTACCCTAACCCTAACCCTAACCCTAACCCTAAACCTTATCCTAACCCTAACCCTAACGCTAACCCTTACCTTTATCCTAACCCTAACCCTAACCCTAACCCTTACCCTAACCCTAACCATAACCCTAACCCTAACACTTATCCTAACCCTCAACCTAACCCTAACCTTAACCCTAACCCGAACCCTAACCCTAACCCTAACCTTAACCCTAACCCTTATCCTTATCCTAACCCTAACACTAACCCTAACCCTAAACCTAACTCTAACCCTAACACTTACCCTTACCCTAAACCCTGCCCTAACCCGAACGCTAACCCTAACCCTTACCTTAATCCTAACCCTAAACCTTACACTTACCCTTACCCTAACAACAAACCTAACCTTAACCCTAACCCTAACCCTAAACCTTACCCTTCTCCTAACCCTAACCCTAACCCTAACCCTAAACCTTGCCCTTACCCTAAACCTAACCCTAACCCTTACCCTAAAGCTAACCTAACCTTAAGCTTACCCTTACCTTAACCCTAACTCTAACCCTATCCCTAAACTTACCCTTATCCTAAACCTTACCCTAACCCTTACCCTAACCCGAACCCTAACCCTAAACCTTACCTTTACCCTAAATCTAACCCTAACTCGTACCCTAAACCTAACCATAACCCTAACCTTAACCCTAACCCTAACCCTAACCCTACCCTTACCCTTACCCTAAACCTAACCCTAACTCGTACCCTAAACCAAACCCTAACCCTATCATTTACCCTAACCTTAACCCCAACCCAAAACCTACCCCTAATTGTAACCCTAACCCTTACCCTAACCCTAACCCTAACCCTAATCCTAACTCTAACCCTTACCCTTACCCTAAACCTAACCCTAATCCTAAACCTAAACCTAACACTAACCTTAACCCTAACCCTTACCGTTACCCTTACCCTAACCCAAAGCCTAACCCTAACCCTAAAGCTAACCCTAAACCTAACCTTTACCCTTAGCCTAGCCCTAACCCTAAACCTAACCCTAACCCTAAACCTAACCTTTTCCCTTAGCCTAACCCTAACCCTAAACCTAAACCTAACACTTACCTTCACCCTATCCCTAACCCTAACCCTAACCCTAACCCTAAAACTAACCGTAAACCTAATCTTTACCCTTAACCTAACACTAATCCTAACCCTAACACTTAACCTAGACCTAACACTAACCCTAACAATAAATCTAAACCTTACCCTTAACATAACCGTAACCCTAACCCTAACTGTAACCCCTAAGCCTAACCCTAACCCTAACGCTAACCCTTACCCTTATCCTCACCTGAACCCTAACACTAACCCTAACTCTAACCCTTACCCTAACCCTAACCCTAACTCTAACCTTAACCCTAACCCTTACCCTTAGCCTTACCCTAACCCTAATCTTAACCCTTATCCTAACACTTACCCTAACCCTAAACCTAACCATAACCCTAACCCTTAACCTTACCCTAACCCTAACCCTAACCTTAACCCTAATCCTAATCCTAACCCTTACCCTTACCTTAACCCTAACCCTAAACCTAACCCGAACCCTATCCCTATCCCTAACCCTAACACTTATCCTTAACCTAGCCCTAACCCTAAACCTAACCCTATTCCTAAACCGAACCCTAACCCTAAACCTAACCATAAACCTAACCCTCACCCTAACCCTAACCTTAACCCTAACCCTAACAGTAAACCTAACCCTAACCTTAACTCTAATCCTTACCCTTACCCTAACACTAACACTAACCCTAACACTAAACCTAACCCTTACCCTAAACCTAACCCTTACCCTTACCCTAACCCTAATCCTAAACCTAACCGTAACTCTTAACCTAACCCTAACCCTAGCCCTAAACCTAACCCTAACCCTAACCCTAAACCTAACCTTAACCCTAACCCTGACCCTAACCCTTACCCTTACCCTAACCCTTACCTTTATCCTAACCCTAACCCTAACCCGAACACTAATCCTTACCCTAACCCTAACCCTAAACCTAACGCTATACCTAACACTAACTATAACCCTAACCCTAACACTCACCCTAACCCTAACCATAACGCTAACCCTAACCCTAACTCTAAACCTAACCCTTACCCTTATCCTAAACCTAACCCTAACCCTTACCATAATCCTAACCCTAACTCTAACCCTAACCATAACCCTAACCCTAACATGTACCCAAACCCTAATCCTAACCCTAACTCTAACCATAACCCTTACCTTAACCCTAACCCTTACGCTATCCCTAACCCTAACCCTAACATCAACCTTAACCCTAACTCTAACCCTAAACCTAAACCTTACCCTTACCCTAACCCTAACCCTAAACTTAACCCTAACCTAACACTAAACCTTACCCTTACCCTAACCCTAACACTAAACCTAACCCTAACCCTAACCCTAACCCCTAAGCCTAACCTTAACACTAACCCTAACCCTTACCTTAACCCTAACCCTAAACCTTACCCTTACCCTTACCCTAACACTAAACCTAACCTTAACCTTAACCCTAACCCTAAACCTTACCCTTCTCCTAACCCTAATCCTAACCCTAACCCTAAACCTTACCCTTACCCTAAACCTAACCCTAACCCTTACCCTAAACCTAACCCTAACCTTAACCCTTACCCTTACCTTAACCCTAACCCTAACCCTATTCCTAACCTTACCCTTACCCTAAACCTACCCCTAACCATTACCCTAACGCTAACCCTAACCCTTAACCTTACCCTTACCCTAAACCTAACCCTAACTCTTACCCAAAACCTAACACTAACCCTAACCCTTACCCTAAACTTAACCCCAACCATAAACCTACCCCTAACTGTAATCCTAACCCTTACCCTTACCCTAACCCTAACCCTAAACCTAACACTGACCCAAACCCTAACCCTTACCCTAACCCTAACACTAATCCTAACTCTAACCCTTACCCTTACCCTAACCCTAACCCTAACCCTAAACCTAACCCTAACCCTAACCCTAACCCTTACCTTTACCCTTACCCTAACCCTAAGCCTAACACTAACCCTAACGCGAACCCTAAACCTAACCCTAACCCTAAACCTAACCATTACCCTTAGGCTAACCCTAACCCTAAACCTAACCCTAAATCTTACCTTTACCCTAACCCTAAACTTAACCCTAACCCTAACCCTAACCCTACCTTAACCCTAACCCTTATCCTTACCCTAACCCTAACCCTAAACCTAAACCTAACCCTAAACCTAACCCTTACACTTAACCAAACACTAACCCTAATCCTAACACTTAACCTAATCCTAACCCTAACCCTAACCCTTAACCTTACCCTAACACTTAACTTAACCCTAAACCCAACCCTAACCCTAACCTTAACCCTAACGCTTACCCTTACCCTTACCCTAACGCTAACCCTAACCCTAACCTAACCCTTACCCTTAACATAACCCTAACCCTAACCCTAACCTTAACCCTAACCCTTACCCTTACCCTTAACCTAACCCTAACCCTAACCCTAATAATAACACTTATCCTAACCCTAATCCTCACCCTAACCCTAACCCTTACCCTTACCCTAACCCTAACCCTAACCCAAATCCTTATCCTAACCCTAACCCTAACACTAACCCTAACCCTTACCCTAACCCTATCCCTAACCCTAACCCTTACCCTAACCCTGACCCTAAGTCTAACCCTAACCATAACCATAACCCTAACATTTACCCTAACCCTAATCCTAACCCTTACTCTAACCCTAACCCTAACCTCAACCTTAACCCTAAACCTAACCCTAACCCTAACCCTAATCCTAACTCTAACCCTTACCCTTGCCCTAAACTTAACCCTAATCCTAAACCTAAACCTAACACTAACCTTAACCCTAACCCTTACCCTTACCCTTACCCTAACCCAAAGCCTAACCCTAACCCTAAAGCTAAACCTAAACCTAACCTTTACCCTTAGCCTAGCCCTAACCCTAAACCTAACCCTAACCCTAAAACTAACCCTTACCCTTAGCCTAACCCTAACCCTAAATCTAAACCTAACACTTACCTTCACCCTATCCCTAACCTTATCCCTCACCCTAACCCTAACCCTAACCTTAACCCTAACCCTTATCCTTACCCTAACCCTAAACCTAACCCTAACCCTAAAACTAACCGTAAACCTAATCTTTACCCTTAACCTAACACTAACCCTAACCCTAAAACTTAACCTAAGCCTAACCCTAACCCTAACCCTAAACCTAACCCTTACCCTTAACATAACCCTAACCCTTACCCTAACCCTAAACCTAATCCTAACCCTAAACCTTACCCTAACTCTAACCCTAACCCTAAACCTAACACTAACCCTAACCTTAACCCTAACCCTTACCCTTACCCTTACCCTAACCCTAAGCCTAACCCTAACCCTAACGCTAATCCTAAACCTAAACCTTACCCTTAGCCTAACCCAACCCTAAACCTAACCCTAACCCTAACCCTAACCCTTACCCTTAGCCTAACCCTAACCCTAAACCTAACCCTAACCCTTATCTTCACCCTAACCCTAACCTTAACCCTAACCCTAACCCTAACCCTAACCTTAACCCTAACCCTTATCGTTACCCTAACCCTATCCCTAACCCTAAACCTAAACCTAATCCTAAACCTAACCCTTACCCTTAACCTAACACTAACCCTAACCCTAACACTTAACCTAAGCCTAACCCTAACCCTAACCCTTAACCTTACCCTAACCCGTACCTTAACCCTATACCTAACCGTATCCTTAACCCTAACGCTTACCGTTACACTTACCCTTACCCTAACCCTAACCCTAACCATAAACCTAACCCTTACCCTTAACATAACCCTAACCCTAACCCTAACCGTAACCCCTAAGCCTAACCCTAACCCTAACGCTATCCCTTACCCTTATCCTCACCCTAACCCTAACACTAACCCTAACTCTAACCCTTACCCTAAGCCTAAGCCTAACCCTAACACTAACCTTTAACCTAACCCCTACCCTTACCGTTACCCTAACCCTAACCCTAACCCTAATCCTAACACTTACCCTAACCCTAAGCCTAACCTTAACCCTAAACCTTAACCTTACCCTAACCCTAACCCTAACCCTAACCTTAACCCTTACCCTAACCCTAACCCTTACCCTTACCTTAACCCTAGCCCTAAACCTAACCCGAACCCTAACCCTATCCCTAACCCTAACACTTATCCTTACCCTAGCCCTAAGCCTAAACCTAACCCTATACCTAAACCTAAACCTAACCCTAAACCTAACCCTAAACCTACCCCTCAAACTAACCCTAAAATTAAACTTAACCCTAACCGTAACCCTAACCCTAACCTTAACTCTAACCCTTATCCTTACCCTAACCCTAACACTAACCCTAAAACTAAACCTAACCCTTACCCTTACCCTAAACCTAACCCTAACTCTTACCCTAAACCTAACCCTAGCCCTAAACCTAACCCTAAACCTAACCCTAACCCTAACCCTAACGCTAAACCTAACCTTAACCCTAACCCTAACCCTAAACCTTACCCTTACCCTAACCCTTACCCTTATCCTAAACCTAACCCTAACCCTAACACTTATCCTTACCCTAACCCTAAACCTAAACCTAACCCTATACCTCACCCTAACTCTAACGCTAAACCTAACCCTAACCCTTACCCTTACACTCACCCTAACCCTAACCGTAACGGTAACCCTAACCCTAACTCTAAACCTAACCCTTACCCTTATCCTAAGCCTAACCCTAACCCTAACCCTAACCCTAACACTTACCCTTACCCTAACCCCTATCCTAACCCTAACACTAACCCTAACCTTACCCTAAACCTACCCCTAACCCTAACCCTAAACCTTACCCTTACCCTAACCCTAAACCTAACCTTAACCCTAACCCTAACCCTAAGTTTTACCCTTACCTTAACCCTAACCCTAAACCTAACCCTTACCCTTACCCTAACCCTAACCCTAACCCTAACAGTAACCCTAACGCTAACTGTAACCCTAACCGTAACCCTAACCCTAACCCTTACCCTAACCCTAAACCTAATCCTAACCCTAACAATAACCCTTATCCTATTCCTAACCCTAAACATAACCCTTAACCTTACCCTAACCCTACCCTAACCCTAACCCTAAACCTTACCATAATCCTAACCCTAACTCTAACCCTAACCATAACCCTAACCCTAACACGTACCCAAACCCTAATCCTAACCCTAACTCTAACCATAAGCCTTACCTTAACCCTAACCCTTACGCTATCCCTAACCCTAACCCTAACATCAACCTTAACCCTAACCCTAACCCTAAACCTAAACCTTACCCTTACCCTAACCCTAACCCTAAACTTAACCCTAACCTAACACTAAACCTTACCCTTACCCTAACCCTAACACTAAACCTAACCCTAACCCTAACCCTAACCCCTAAGCCTAACCTTAACGCTAACCCTAACCCTTACCTTAACCCTAACCCTAAACCTTACCCTTACACTTACCCTAACACTAAACCTAACCTTAACCTTAACCCTAACCCTAACCCTAAACCTTACCCTTACCCTAAACCTAACCCTAACCCTTACCCTAAACCTAACCCTAACCTTAAACCTTACCCTTACCTTAACCCTAAACCTAACGCTATCCCTAACCTTACCCTTACCCTAAACCTACCCCTAACCCTTACCCTAACCCTAACCCTAACCCTTAACCTTACCCTTACCTAAACCTAACCCTAACTCTTACCCAAAACCTAACACTAACCCTAACCCTTACCCTAAACCTACCCCTAACTGTAATCCTAACCCTTACCCTTACCCTAACCCTAACCCTAAGCCTAACACTAACCCTAACGCGAACCCTAAACCTAACCCTAACCCTAAACCTAACCATTACCCTTAGGCTAACCCTAACCCTAAACCTAACCCTAAATCTTACCTTCACCCTAACCCTAACCTTAACCCTAACCCTAACCCTAACCCTACCTTAACCCTAACCCTTATCCTTACCCTAACCCTAACCCTAACCCTAAACCTAACCCTAAACCTAACCCTTACACTTAACCTAACACTAACCCTAACCCTAACACTTAACCCAAGCCTAACCCTAACCCTAACCCTTAACCTTACGCTAACACTTACCTTAACCCTAAACCTAACCCTAACCCTAACCTTAACCCTAACGCTTACCCTTTCCCTTACCCTTACCTTAACCCTAACCCTAACCCTAAACATAACCCTTACCCTTAACATAACCCTAACCCTAACCCTAACCTTAACCCTAACCCTTACCCTTACCCTTAACTTAACCCTAACCCTAACCCTAATAATAACACTTACCCTAACCTTTACCCTTACCCTAACCCTAATAATAACAGTTACCCTAACCCTTACCTTTACCCTAACCCTAACCCTAACCCTAATAATAACACTTACCCTAACCCTAATCCTCACCCTAACCCTAACCCTTACCCTTACCCGAACCCTAACCCTAAGCCTAACCCAAATCCTTATCCTAACCCTAACCCTAACACTAACCCTAACCCTTACCCTAACCCTATCCCTAACCCTAACACTTACCCTAACCCTGACCCTAAGTCTAACTCTAACCATAACCCTAACCCTAACATTTACCCTAACCCTAATCCTAACCCTTACTCTAACCCGAACCCTAACCTCAACCTTAACCCTAAACCTAACCCTAACCCTAACCCTTACCCTTACCGTAAACCTAACCCTAACCCTAACCCTGGCCCTCATCCTATCCCTTACTCTAACCCTAACACTTACCCTAACACTAATCAAAACCCTAACCTCAAACTTAACCCTAACCCTAATCCTAAAACTTACCATTACCCTTACCCTAAGCCCAAAACTACACCTAACCCTAACCCTAACCCTAACCCATACGTTACCCTAACTCTAACCCCAAAGCTAACTCTAACCCTAACCCTAACCTCTAACCCTAAAACTAACCCTAACCCTAATTGTTACCCTTACCCTAACCCTAACCCTAAACTCTACCCAACCCTAAACCTAACCCTAACCCTAAACCTTACCCTAACACTTATGCTAACCCTAACCCTAACCCTAACCCTAACCCTAACCATAACACTTACCCTTACCCTAACCCTAACACTAACCCTAACTCTAACCCTAACCCTAACCCTTACCCTACCCTAAACCTAACCCTAACCCTAACCCCTAAGCCTAACCCTAACCCTAACCCTAACCCTTACCCTTATCCTAACCCTAACCCTAACCCTAACCCTAACACTTACCCTTACCTTAAACCCTGCCCTAACCCAAACGCTAACCCTAACCCCTACCCTAACCCTAACCCTAAACCTTACTTTACCCTTACCCTAACACTAAACCTAACCTTAACCCTAACCCTAACCCTAACCCTTACCCTACCCTACCCTAACCCCAACCCTAACCCTAACGCTAACCCTAACCCTAACCCTAACACTTACCCTTACCCTAACGCTAAACCTAACCTTATCTCTAACCCTTACCCTTACCTTAACCCTAACCCTAACCCTAACCCTTAACCTTACCCTAACACTAAAATTAACCCTAACCCTCACCCTAACTCTTACCCTTACCCTAAAGCTAACCCTAACCATAACCCTAAACCTTACCCTTACCCTAAACCTAAGCCTAAGCCTAAGCCTAACCCTAACCCTAACCCTAAACCTAAACCTTAACCTTACCCTAACCCTAAACCTAAACTTAAACTTAACCCTAACCCTAACCCTAACCCTTACCCTTACCCTAACCCTAACACTAGCCCTAACCCTAAACCTTACCCTTACCCAAACCCTAACCCTAACACTTACCCTAAACCTAACCCAAACCCTAAGCCTAACCCTTACCCTTACCTTAACCCTAACCCTAACACTTACCCTTACCCTAACGCTAAAACTAACCCTAATCCTCACCCTATCCCTTACCCTTACCCTAACCTTAACCCCATCCCTAAACCTAACCCTAACCATAACCCTAACCCTTACCCTTACCCTAAACCTAACCCTAAACCTAACCCAAACCCTAAACCTAACTTTTACCCTAACCCTAACCCTCATCCTAACTCTAACCCTTACCTTACCCTAACCCTAACCCTAACCCTAAACCTAACCCTTACCCTAAACCTAACCCTAAACCTAACTCTAACCCTAACCCTTACCCTTAACTTAACCCTAACCCTAACCCTAACACGTACCCTTACCCTAACGGTAACCATAACCGTAACCCTAAACATTACCCTTACCCTAACCCTAAGCCTAACCCTAACCCTTACCCTAACCCTAAACCTAAACCTTAAACTTAGCCTAACCCTAACCCTAAACTTAACCTTATCCCTAACCCTAACCCTAACCCTTACCCTTACCTTAACCCTAAACCTAGCCCTAACCCTAAACCTTACCCTTACCCTAAACGTAACCCTAACCCTTACCCTAAACCTAACCCTAACCCTAAGCCTAACCGTTACCATTACTTTAACCCTAACCTCAACCCTAACACTTACACTTACCCTAACGCTAACCCTAACCCAAACCCTAAACTTTACCCTAAACCTAACCCTAACCCTAACCCTAACCCTAACCCTAACTCTTACCCTTATCTTAGCCCTAACCCTAACCCTAAATATTATCCTTACCCTAAACCTAACCCTAACCCTTACCCTAAACCTAATACTATCCCTAACCCTTACCCTTACCTTAACCCTAACATTAATCCTAACCCTTACGCTTACCCTAACGCTAACACTAACCCTAACCCTAACCCTAACCCTTACCCTTACCCTAAACCTAACCCTAACCTTAACCCCAACCCTAAACCTAACTCTAACCGTAACCCTAACCCTTACTCTTACCCTAAGCCTAACCCTAAACCTAAACCTAACCCTAACCCTAACCCTTATCCTAACCCTAACCCTAACCCTAATCCTATCCCTAAACTTAAATGTAACCCTAAACCTAACCCTTATCTTTACCCTTACCCTAATCCTAACCCTAACCCTAACCCTAAACCTAACCCTAAACCTAACCCTTACCCTTAAACTAACCCTAACCCTAACACTAACCGTAACCCCTAAGCCTAACCCTAAACATAACGCTAACCCTTACCCTTATCCTAACCCTAAACCTAACCCTAAACCTAACACTTACCCTTACCCTAACCCTAAACCTAAACTTAACCCTAACCTTAACCCTAACCCTTTCTCTTACCCTAAATCTAAACCGAAGCCTAACCCTAACCCTAACACTAAACCTTACACTAATCCTAACCCTAACCCTACCCTTACCCTAAACCTAACCCTAACCCTCACCCTTACCTTAACGCTAACTCTAACCCTGACACTTACCCTTACCCTAACGCTAACCGTAACCCTAACCCTAACCCTAACACATATCCTTACCCTAACTCTAACCCTAACAGTAACCCTAACCCTAACTGTAACCCTAACCCTAACCCTAACCCTTACCCTTACCCCTACCCAAACCCTAAACTTAATCCTAACACTAACCTTAACCCTTATCCTACCCCTAACCCTAATCCTAACACTTAACCTAACCATAACCTCAACCTTAACCCTAACCCTAACCCTAACACTTATCCTTACCGTAAACCTGACCCTAACCCTAACCCTTACCCTAACCCTAACCCTTACCCTTATCCTAGCCCTAACCCTAACCCTAAACATTATCCTTACCCTAAACCTAACCCTAACCCTTACCCTAAACCTAATACTATCCCTAACCCTTACCCTTACCTTAACCCTAACATTAATCCTAACCCTTACGCTTACCCTAACGCTAACACTAACCCTAACCCTAACCCTAAACCTTACCCTTACCCTAAACCTAACCCTAACCTTAACCCCAACCCTAAACCTAACCCTAACCGTAACCCTAACCCTTACTCTTACCCTAAGCCTAACCCTAAACCTAAACCTAACCCTAACCCTAACCCTTATCCTTACCCTAACCCTAACCCTAATCCTATCCCTAAACTTAAATGTAACCCTAACCCTAACCCTTATCTTTACCCTTACCCTAATCCTAACCTTAACCCTAACCCTAACCCTAACCCTAAACCTAACCCTAACCTTAACCCTAACCCTATCCTTACCCTAACCATAACACTAACCCTAACCCTAACGGTAAACCTAACCCTAAACCTAACCCTTACCCTTAAACTAACCCTAACTCTAACACTAACCGTAACCCCTAAGCCTAACCCTAAACATAACGCTAACCCTTACCCTTATCCTAACCCTAAACCTAACCCTAAACCTAACACTTACCCTTACCCTAACCCTAAACCTAAACTTAACCCTAACCTTAACCCTAACCCTTTCTCTTACCCTAAACCTAAACCGAAGCCTAACCCTAACCCTTACCCTAAACCTTACACTAATCCTAACCCTAACCCTACCCTTACCCTAAACCTAACCCTAACCCTCACCCGTACCTTAACGCTAACTCTAACCCTAACACTTACCCTTACCCTAACGCTAACCGTAACCCTAACTCTAACCCTAACCCTAACACATATCCTTACCCTAACTCTAACCCTAACAGTAACCCTAACCCTAACTGTAACCCTAACCCTAACCCTAACCCTTACCCTTACCCCTACCCAAACCCTAAACCTAATCCTAACCCTAACCTTAACCCTTATCCTACCCCTAACCCTAATCCTAACACTTAACCTAACCATAACCTCAACCTTAACCCTAACCCTAACCCTAACCCTTACCCTAACCCTAACACTTACCCTAACCCTAACCTCAACCTTAACCCTAACCCTAACCCTAAACCTAATCCTTACCCTTACCCTAACCCTAACCCTAAAACTAACCCTAACCCTAATCCTAACCCTTACCCTTACCCTAAACCTAACCCTAAACCTAAACCTAACCCTAACACTAACCCCTAACCCTAAAACTAAATCTAATCCTAACCCTAACCCGTAAGCCTAACCTAACCCTAAACCTAACCCTAACCCTTATCCTAACCCTAACCCTAACCCTAACACTTACCCTTACCTTAAACCCTGCCATAACCCTAACGCTAACCCTAACCCTTACCCTAAACCTAACCCTAAAACTTACCCTTACCCTTACCGTAACACTAAACCTAACCTTAACCCTAACCCTAACCCTAACCCTTACCCTTATCCAAACCCTGACCCTAACCCTAACCCTAAACCTTACCCTTAACCTAAACCTAACCCTAACCCTTACTCTAAACCTAACCCTAACCCTATCCCATACCCTTACCTTAACCCTAACCGTAACCCTAACCCTTACCCTTTCCCTAACCCAACCCTAACCTTAAAACCAAAACTAAACCTAATCCTAACCGAAACCCTAACCCTTACCCTTACCCTAAACCAAACCCTAAACCTAACCATAACCCTAACCCTTACCCTAACCCTAACCCTAATCCTAACCCTAACCCTTACCGTGCCCTCACCCTAACCCTAACCCAAACCTAACCCTAAACCTAATCCTGACCATAACCCTTACCATTACCCTAACCCTAACCCTAACCCTAAACCTAACCATAACCCTAATCCTAACCCTAACCATTACCATTACCCCACCCTAACCCTAACATGAACCCTAACCCTAACCCTACCCCTAACTGTAACCTTAACCATAAACTTTATCCTACCCTAACCCTAACACAAACCCTAACCAAAAACGTAACCCTAACCCTAAACCTAACCCTTACCCTTACCCTAACCCTAACCCTAACCCTAACCGTAAACCCTAAGCCTAACCTTTACCCTATCGCTAACCCTTACCCTTATCCTAACCCTAACCCTAATCCTAACCCTAACCCTTTCCCTTACCCTAACCCTAAACCTAACCTTAACCATAACCCTAACCCTAAACCTTACCTTTACCCTAACCCTAACCTTAACCCTAACCCTAAACCTTACACTTACCCTAACCCTAACCCTAAACCATACCCTAAAACTAACCCTAACCCTTACCCTAACCCTTACCCTTACCTTAACACTAACTCTAACCTTAACACTTACCCTTACCCTAACGCTAACCCTAACCCTAACCCTAACCCTAACCCTAACACATATCCTTACCCTAACCCTAACCCTAACCCTAACCCTAACTCTGACCCTAACAATTATCCTTACCCTAACCCTACCCTAACCCTAACCCTAACCCTAACCCTTACCCTAACCATAACCCTAAACCTAACCCTAACCCATACCTTTCCCTCACTGTAACCATTGCCTTAACCCTAACCCTAACGCTAACCCTAACCTTAACCCTAACCCTTATCCTTACCATAACCCAAACACTAACCCTAACCCTAACCCTAAAACTAAACCTAACCCTAAACCTAACCCTTACTCTTACTCTAACCCTAACCCTAACCCTAACCCTAATCGTAACACCTAAGCATAAGCCTAACCCTAACCCGAACCCTTAACCTTACCCTAAACCTAAACCTAACATTAAACCTAACGCTAACCCTAAACCTTACCCTTACACAAACCCTAACCCTAAACCTTACCCTTACCCTAAACCTAACCCTTACCCTAACCCTAACCCTAACATATATCCTTACCCTAACCCTAACCCTAACCCTAACAGTAACCCTAACCCTAACCCTAATCCTCACCCTAACCCTAACCCTTACCCTTACCCTAACCCTAACCCTAACTCAAACCCTTATCCTAACCCTAACCCTAACCCTAACCCTTAACCTAACCTTAAACTAATCCTAACCACTAACCCTAACCTTTACCCTAACCCTATCCCTAACCTTAACCCTTACCCTTACCCTAACCCTAACCCTAACTCTAACCCTAACCATAGCCCTAACCCTAACATTTACCCTAACCCTAATCCTAACCCTTACTCTAACCCTAACCCTAATCTCAACCTTAACCCTAAACCTAACCCTAACCCTAACCCTTACCCTTACCCTAAACCTAAACCTAACCCTAACCCTAACCCTCACCCTAAATCTTACTCTAAGCCTAACCCTTACCTTAACACTAATCGAAACGCTAACCTCAAACTTAACCATAACCCTAAACCTAAACCTAACCATTACCCTTACCCTAACCCTAACCCTAACCCTAATCCTAAACCTAACCCTAACCCTAACCCTAACCTTTACCCTTACCTTAACCCTAACCCTAACACTTACCCTTACCCTAACGCTAACCCCAACACTAACCCTAACCCTAACCCTTACCCTAAACCTAACCCTAACACTAACCCTAACCCTTACCCTTATCCTAACCCTAAACCTATTCCTAAACCTTACCCTTACCCTAAACCTAACCTGAACCCTTACCCTAAACATAACCCTATCCCTAACCCTTACCCTTACCTTAACCCTAACCCTAACACTAACCCTTACGCTTACCTAACGCTAACACTAACCCTAACACTAACCCTAACCCTTACACTTATCCTAACCCTAACCCTAAACTTAACCCCAAACCTAAACCTAAACTTAACCGTATCCCTAAACCTTACCCTTACCCTAACCCTAACCCTAACCCTAACCCTTATCCTTACCTTAACCCTTACCCTAAACCTAACCCTAACCCTACACCTAAACCTAACCGTAACCCTAACATTAACCCTAACCATAACCCTAAACCTAACCCTAACCTTAACCCTAACCCTTATCCTTACCTAACCCTAACACTAACGCTAACCCTAAAGGTAACCCTAACCCTAACCCTAACCCTTACCCTTACCCTAACCCTAACCCTAACATTAATGGTAACCCCTAAGCCTAACCGTAACCCTAACCCTAAACCTAACACTTACCCTAACCCTAACCCTAACCCTAACCCTTACCCTTATCCTAACCCTAACCCTAACCCTAAACCTAACACTTACCCTTACCCTAACCCTAAACCTTACCTTAACCCTAACCTTAACCCTAACCCTTACTCTTACCCTAACCCTAACACTAAGCCTAACCCTAACCGTAACCCTAAACCTTACAGTTATCCTAACCCTCACCCTACCCTTACCCTAAACCTAACCCTAACCCTAACCCTAACCCCAACCCTTACTCCTACCTTAACGCTAACTCTATCCCTAACACACTTACCCTAATGCTAACCGTATCTGTAACCCTAACCCTAACCTTAACACATATCCTTACCCTAACCCTAACCCTAACAGTAACCCTAACCCTAACTGTAACCCTAACCCTAACCATAAACCTTACCCTTACCCTTACCCTAACCCTAAACCTAATCCTAACAATTATCCTAACCCTAACCCTAATCCTAACCCTTAATCTAACCCTATCCTCAACCTAAACCGTAACCCTAACCTAACACTTATCCTTACCATAAACCTAACCCTAACCGTAAACCTAACCTTAACTCTTACCCTTACCCTAACCCTAACACTAACCCTAACCCTTACCCTAACCCTAACCCTAACACTAACCCTAACCCTTACCCTAAACCCTAAAACTTACCCTAACACTAAACCTAACCCTAACCCCTAACCCTAACCTTTAACCTAACCATAACCCTAACCCTGACAGTAAACCTTACTCTTACCCTAACCCTAACCCTTACCCTTACCCTAATCCTAACCCTAAAACTAACACTAACCCTAACTGTAACCCTAACACTAACCCTTACCCTACCATAAACCTAACCCTAACCCTAACCCTAACCCTTACCCTTACCTTAACCCTAACCCTAACCCTAACACTTACCCTTACCCTAACGCTAACCCCAACACTAACCCTAACCCTAACCCTTACCCTTATCCTAACCCTAAACCTATTCCTAAACCTTACCCTTACCCTAAACCTAACCTGAACCCTTACCCTAAACATAACCCTATCCCTAACCCTTACCCTTACCTTAACCCTAACCCTAACACTAACCCTTACGCTTACCTAACGCTAACACTAACCCTAACACTAACCCTAACCCTTACACTTATCCTAACCCTAACCCTAAACTTAACCCCAAACCTAAACCTAAACTTAACCGTATCCCTAAACCTTACCCTTACCCTAACCCTAACCCTAAACCTAACCCTAACCCTAACCCTAACCCTTATCCTTACCTTAACCCTAACCCTAACCCTAACCCTACCCCTAAACCTAACCGTAACCCTAACATTAACCCTAACCCTAACCCTAAACCTAACCCTAACCTTAACCCTAACCCTTATCCTTACCTAACCCTAACACTAACACTAACCCTAAAGGTAACCCTAACCCTAAACCTAACCCTTACCCTTACCCTAACCCTAACCCTAACATTAATGGTAACCCCTAAGCCTAACAGTAACCCTAACCCTAAACCTAACACTTACCCTAGCCCTAACCCTAACCCTAACCCTTACCCTTATCCTAACCCTAACCCTTACCCTAAACCTAACACTTACCCTTACCCTAACCCTAAACCTTACCTTAACCCTAACCTTAACCCTAACCCTTACTCTTACCCTAACCCTAACACTAAGCCTAACCCTAACCGTAACCCTAAACCTTACAGTTATCCTAACCCTCACCCTACCCTTACCCTAAACCTAACCCTAACCCTAACCCTAACCCCAACCCTTACCCTTACCTTAACGCTAACTCTAACCCTAACACTTACCCTTACCCTAACGCTAACCCCAACACTAACCCTAACCCTAACCCTTACCCTTATCCTAACCCTAAACCTATTCCTAAACCTTACCCTTACCCTAAACCTAACCTGAACCCTTACCCTAAACATAACCCTATCCCTAACCCTTACCCTTACCTTAACCCTAACCCTAACACTAACCCTTACGCTTACCTAACGCTAACACTAACCCTAACACTAACCCTAACCCTTACACTTATCCTAACCCTAACCCTAAACTTAACCCCAAACCTAAACCTAAACTTAACCGTATCCCTAAACCTTACCCTTACCCTAACCCTAACCCTAAACCTAACCCTAACCCTAACCCTAACCCTTATCCTTACCTTAACCCTAACCCTAACCCTAACCCTACCCCTAAACCTAACCGTAACCCTAACATTAACCCTAACCCTAACCCTAAACCTAACCCTAACCTTAACCCTAACCCTTATCCTTACCTAACCCTAACACTAACACTAACCCTAAAGGTAACCCTAACCCTAAACCTAACCCTTACCCTTACCCTAACCCTAACCCTAACATTAATGGTAACCCCTAAGCCTAACAGTAACCCTAACCCTAAACCTAACACTTACCCTAGCCCTAACCCTAACCCTAACCCTTACCCTTATCCTAACCCTAACCCTTACCCTAAACCTAACACTTACCCTTACCCTAACCCTAAACCTTACCTTAACCCTAACCTTAACCCTAACCCTTACTCTTACCCTAACCCTAACACTAAGCCTAACCCTAACCGTAACCCTAAACCTTACAGTTATCCTAACCCTCACCATACCCTTACCCTAAACCTAACCCTAACCCTAACCCTAACCCCAACCCTTACTCCTACCTTAACGCTAACTCTATCCCTAACACACTTACCCTAATGCTAACCGTATCTGTAACCCTAACCCTAACCTTAACACATATCCTTACCCTAACCCTAACCCTAACAGTAACCCTAACCCTAACTGTAACCCTAACACTAACCATAACCCTTACCCTTACCCTTACCCTAACCCTAAACCTAATCCTAACCCTTATCCTAACCCTAACCCTAATCCTAACCCTTAATCTAACCCTATCCTCAACCTAAACCGTAACCCTAACCTAACACTTATCCTTACCATAAACCTAACCCTAACCGTAAACCTAACCTTAACTCTTACCCTTACCCTAACCCTAACACTAACCCTAACCCTTACCCTAACCCTAACCCTAACACTAACCCTAACCCTTACCCTAAACCCTAAAACTTACCCTAACACTAAACCTAACCCTAACTCCTAACCCTAACCTTTAACCTAACCCTAATCCTAACCCTGACAGTAAACCTTACTCTTACCCTAACCCTAACCCTTACCCTTACCCTAATCCTAACCCTAAAACTAACACTAACCCTAACTGTAACCCTAACACTAACCCTTACCCTACCATAAACCTAACCCTAACACTAACCCCTAAGCCTAAACCTAACCCTAACAGTAACCTTTACCCTTATCCTAACCCTAACCCTAACCCTAACCCTATCACTTACCCTTACCCTAAACCCTGCCCTACCCTAACGCTAACCGTCACCCTTACCCTAATCCTCACCCTAAACCTTACCCTTACCCTTACCCTAACACTAAACCTAACCTTAACCCTAATCCTAACCCTAACCCTTACCCTACCCTAACCCTAACCCTAACCCTAAATATTACACTTAACTTAAACCTAATCCTAACCCTTACCCTAACCCTAACGCTAACCCTAACCCTTACCCTAACCTTAACCCTAACCCTAACCCTAACCCTTACCCTTACCCTAACGCTAAAACTAATCCTAACCCTCACCCTAACCCTTACCCTTACCCTAACCTTAACCCCAACCCTAAACCTAACCCTAACCGTAACCCTAACCCTTACACTAACCCTAACCCTAAACCTCACGCTAACCCTAAACCTAACCTTTACCCTAACCCTAACCCTAATCCTAACTCTAACCCTTACCTTACCGTAACCCTAACCCTAAACCTAACCCTAACCCTAACATTACACTTAAACTTACACTAACCCTAAGCCTAACCCTAACCCTAAAACTTAACCTTAGCCTAACACTAACCCTAAACTTAACCTTAACCCTAACCCTAACCCTAACCCTTACCCTTACCCTAACACTAACCCTAACCCTAAATCTTACCCTTACCCTACCCTTACCCTCACCCTAACCCTTACCCTAAACCTAAACCTAACCCTAACCATAACCCTTACGCATACCTTAACCCTAACCCTAACCCTAACACTTACCCTTACCCTAATGCTAACTCTAACCCTAACCCTAAACCTAACCCTTAACCTAAACCTAACCCTAACCCTAACCCTAAGCCTTACCCTTATCCTAACCCTAAACCTAACCCTAAACCTTACCCTTACCCTAAACCTAACCCTAACACTTACCCTAAAACTAACCCTATCCCTAAGCCTTAACCTTACCTTAACCCTAACCCTAACCCTAACTCTTACCCTAACCTTAACCTTAACCCCAACCCTAAACCTAACCCTAACCGTAACCCTAACCCTTACCCTTAACCTAACCCTAACCCTAAACCTAACCCTAACCCTAACCCTTATCCTTACGCTAACCCTAAACATAATCCTAACCCTAACCCTAAATCTAACCCTAACGCTTACATTACCCTCACCCTAACCCTAACCTTAACCTTAACCCTAACCCTAAACCTAACCCTAATCTTAACCCTAAACCTTATCCTTACCCTAACCATAACACTAACCCTAATCCTAAAGGTAACCCTAAACCTAAGCCTAACCCTTAGCCTAACCCTAACCCTAAACTTAAACTTAACCCTAAACCTAACCCTAACCCTTACCCTTACCCTAACCCTAACACTAGCCCTAACCCTAAACCTTACCCTTACCTTAACCCTAACCCTAACCCTAACCCTTACCCTTACCCTAAACTTAACGCCAACCCTAAACCTAACCCTAACCATAACCCTAACCCTTACCCTTACCCTAACCCTAACCCTAAACCTAACCCAAACCCTAAACCTAACCTTTACCCTAACCCTAACCCTAATCCTAACTCTAACCCTTACCTTACCCTAACCCTAACCCTAACCCTAAACCTAACGCTTACCCTAAACCTAACCCTAAACCTAACCCTAATACTAACCCTTACCCTTAACTTAACCCGAACCCTAACCCTAACACTTACCCTTACCCTAACGCTAACCATAACCGTAACCCTAAACTTTACCCTTACCCTAACCCTAAGCCTAACCCTAACCCTAACCCTAACCCTAAACCTAAACCTTAACCTTAGCCTAACCCTAACCCTAAACTTAACCTTAACCCTAACCCTAACCCTAACCCTTACCCTTACCGTAACACTAAACCTAGCCCTAACCCTAAACCTTACCCTTACCCTAACCGTAACCCTAACCCTTACCCTAAACCTAACCCTAACCCTAAGCCTATCCGTTACCATTACCTTAACCCTAACCCCAACCCTAACACTTACCCTTACCCTAACGCTAACCCTAACCCTAACCTTTACCCTAAACCTAACCCTAAACCTAACCCTAACCCTTACCCTAAACCGACCCTAACCCTAACCCTAACCCTTACCCTTACCTAGCCCTAACCCTAACCCTAAACCTTACCCTTACCCTAAACCTAACCCTAACCCTTACCCTAAACCTAACACTATCCCTAACCCTTACCCTTACCTTAACCCTAACATTTATCCTAACCCTTACGCTTACCCTAACGCTAACACTAACCCTAACCCTAACCCTTACCCTTACACTAAACCTAACCCTAACCTTAACCCCAACCCTAAACCTAACCCTAACTGTAACCCTAAACCTTACTCTTACCCTAAGCCTAACCCTAAACCTAACCCTAACCCTAACCCTAACCCTTATCCTTAGCCTAACCCTAACCCTAATCCTAGCCCTAAACCTAAATATAACCCTAACCCTAACCCTTACCTTTACCCTTACCCTAATCCTAACCTTACCCCTAACCCTAACCCTAAACCTAACCCTAACCGTAACCCTAACCCTTATCCTTACCCTATCCATAACACTAACCCTAACCCTAAAGGTAAACCTAACCCTAAACCTAACCCTTACCCTTAAACTAACCCTAACCCTAACACTAACCGTAACCCCTAAGCCTAACCCTAAACATAACGCTAACCCTTACCCTTATCCTAACCCTAAAACTAACCCTAAACCTAACACTTACCCTTACCCTAACCCTAATCCCAACCCTAAACCTTACCCTTACACTAAACCTAACCCTAACCTTTCCATAAACCTAACCCTAACCCTAACGCTAAACCTTACCCTTAACTTAACCCTAACCCTAACCTTAAACCTTACCCTTACCCTAACAATTACCCTAACCCTAACCCTAACCCTTACTTTTACCCTTACCCTAACCCTAATCCTAACCTTAATCCCATTCCTAAACCTTAACCTAACCCTAACACTAACCTTTACCCTAACCCTAACACTAACCATTACCCTTACCCTAACCCTAACCCTAAACTTATCCCATACCCTAAACCTAACCCTAACCCTAACCCTTAACCTAACACTTACCCTAACCCTAACCCTAACACTAACTATTACCCTTACCCTAAACCTAACCCTAACCCTAACCCTAACCCTAATCCTAACCCTAACCCTTACCCTAACCCTAGCACTAACCCTAATCCTAACCCCTAACCCTAACCCTTAATATAACCCTAACCCTAACCCTAACCCTAACCCTTACCCTAACCCTAACCCTAACCCTAACCCTCACCCTAAGTCTAACCCTTACCCTTACCCTAACCCTAATCGTAACCCTAAACCTTACCCTTACACTAAACCTAACCCTAACCTTTCCATAAACCTAACCCTAACCCTAACCCTAAACCTTACCCTTACCTTAACCCTAACCCTAACCTTAAACCTTACCCTTACCCTAACAGTTACCCTAACCCTAACCCTAACCCTTATTTTACCCTTACCCTAACCCTAATCCTAATCCTAACCTTAATCCCAACCCTAAACCTTAACCTAACCCTAACACTAACCTTTACACTAACCCTAACCCTAACCATTACCCTTACCCTAACCCTAACCCTAAACTTAACCCATACCCTAAACCTAACCCTACCCCTAACCCTTAACCTAACACTTACCCTAACCCTAACCCTAACACTATTACCCTTACCGTAATCCTAACCCTAACCCTAACCCTTACCCTAATCCTAACCCTAACCCTTACCCTAACCCTAGCACTAACCCTAACCCTAACCCCTAACCCCTAACCCTAACCCAAACCCTAACCCTAACCCGTACCCTTATTCTAACACTAACCCTAACCCTAACACTTCCCCTTACCCTAAAATCTACCCTAACCATAACCCTAAACCTAACCCTTATCCTAACCCTAACCCTAATCCTAACCCTCCCCCTTGCCCTAATCTTAAACCTAACCCTTACCCTTACCCTAACCCTAACCCTAACCCTAATCCTAAACCATGCCCTTACAGTAAACCTAACCCTAACCTTACCATAAACCTAACTCTAAACCTAACCATAACCCTTACCCTTAACTTAACCCTAACACTAACCCTAAACCTTACCCTTACCCTAACACTTATGCTAACCCTATCCCTAATCCTAACCTTTACCCTAACACTAACCCTAACCCTAACCCTAACCCTAACCTTTACCCTAACCCTAACCCTAACCCCTACCCTAACACTAACACTTAATCTTACCCTAACCCTAACCATAAACCTAACCCTTTTCCTAAACCTAACCCGAAACCTAACCCTAACCATTAACCTAACCCTAACACTAACCCTAACCACTAAACCTAACCCTTACCATAAGCCTAACCCTAAACCTATCCCTAACACTAACCATAACACTTACCCTAACCATCACCCTAACACTAACCCCTAACCCTAACCATAACCCTAACACTAACCCTTAACCTTACCCTAACCCTAAACCTAACCCTAACCCTAACCCTAACCCTTATCCTTACCCTAACCCTAAAACTAACCGTAACCCTAAAACTTACCATTACCCTAAACCTAACCCTAACCCTTACGCTAAACCTAACCCTAACTCTAATACTTACCCTTACCTTAACCCTAACCCTAACCCTAACCCTTACCCTAACCCTAACCCTAACCCTAACCCTAACCCTGGCCCTAACCCTAACACTTACTCTAACCCTAACCATAAACCTAACCGTTACACTTACCCTAACCCTAACCCTAACCCTAACCCTTACCCTTACCCTAACCCTAAACCTAACTCTAACCCTAACCCTAACCTTAACCCTAACCCTAACACTAACCTTACCCTTGCCCTAAACCTAACCCTAAACCTAACACTAAACCTAAACCTAACCCTAACCTTAACCCTAACCCTAACCCTAACCCTTGCCCTTACCCTAACCCTACCCTAACCCTAAACCTTACTCTAACCCTAACCCTAAACCTAACCCTTACACTTACCCTAACCCTAAACCTAACCCTAACCCTAACCCCTAACCCTAACCCTAACCCTAAACCTAACCCTTACCCTAACCCTAACCCTAACACTATCCCTTCCCCTAACCCTAACCCTTACCCTTACCAGATCACTAAACCTAACATTAACCCTAACCCTAACCCTAACCCTTACCCTTACCCTAACCCTAATCCTAACCCTAAACCTTACCCTTACACTAAACCTAACCCTAACCTTTCCATAAACCTAACCCTAACCCTAACCCTAAACCTTACCCTTACCTTAACCCTAACCCTAACCTTAAACCTTACCCTTACCCTAACAGTTACCCTAACCCTAACCCTAACCCTTATTTTACCCTTACCCTAACCCTAATCCTAACCTTAATCCCAACCCTAAACCTTAACCTAACCCTAACACTAACCTTTACACTAACCCTAACCCTAACCATTACCCTTACCCTAACCCTAACCCTAAACTTAACCCATACCCTAAACCTAACCCTACCCCTAACCCTTAACCTAACACTTACCCTAACCCTAACCCTAACACTATTACCCTTACCGTAATCCTAACCCTAACCCTAACCCTTACCCTAATCCTAACCCTAACCCTTACCCTAACCCTAGCACTAACCCTAACCCTAACCCCTAACCCCTAACCCTAACCCAAACCCTAACCCTAACCCGTACCCTTATTCTAACACTAACCCTAACCCTAACACTTCCCCTTACCCTAAAATCTACCCTAACCATAACCCTAAACCTAACCCTTATCCTAACCCTAACCCTAATCCTAACCCTCCCCCTTGCCCTAATCTTAAACCTAACCCTTACCCTTACCCTAACCCTAACCCTAACCCTAACCCTAAACCATGCCCTTACAGTAAACCTAACCCTAACCTTACCATAAACCTAACTCTAAACCTAACCATAACCCTTACCCTTAACTTAACCCTAACACTAACCCTAAACCTTACCCTTACCCTAACACTTATGCTAACCCTATCCCTAATCCTAACCTTTACCCTAACACTAACCCTAACCCTAACCCTAACCCTAACCTTTACCCTAACCCTAACCCTAACCCCTACCCTAACACTAACACTTAATCTTACCCTAACCCTAACCATAAACCTAACCCTTTTCCTAAACCTAACCCGAAACCTAACCCTAACCATTAACCTAACCCTAACACTAACCCTAACCACTAAACCTAACCCTTACCATAAGCCTAACCCTAAACCTATCCCTAACACTAACCATAACACTTACCCTAACCATCACCCTAACACTAACCCCTAACCCTAACCATAACCCTAACACTAACCCTTAACCTTACCCTAACCCTAAACCTAACCCTAACCCTAACCCTAACCCTTATCCTTACCCTAACCCTAAAACTAACCGTAACCCTAAAACTTACCATTACCCTAAACCTAACCCTAACCCTTACGCTAAACCTAACCCTAACTCTAACACTTACCCTTACCTTAACCCTAACCCTAACCCTAACCCTTACCCTAACCCTAACACTAACCCTAACCCTAACCCTAACAGTAACTCTAAACCTAACACATAACCTTCCCCTAACCCTAACCCTAAACATAACCATAACCCTAACCCTAACCCTAAACCTAACCCTAAACCTTACCCTTACCCTCACCCTAACCCTAACCTTAAATCTAACCCTAACTCTAACCCTAACACTAAACTTAACCCTAACCCTTATCCTTACCGTAACCTAAACCTAACCATAACCCTAAAATTAACCCTTACCTTTACCATAACCCAAACCCTAAACCTAACCCCAATCCTTACCCTTACCCTAAGCCTAACCCTAAACTTAACCCTAAGCCTTACCCTTAACCTAACCCTAACACTAACCCAAAACCTAACCCTAACCCTAACCCTAACTCTTACCCTTACCCTAACCCTAACCCTAACCCTAAATCTAACCCTTAACCTTACCCTAACCCTAACCCTAAACCTAACCCTAACCCTTACCCTTACCCTTACCATTACCCTAACCCTAACCCTAACACTAACCCTTACCCTCACCCTAATCCTAACCCTAAACCTAACCCTAACCCTAACCCTAACACATGCCCTTACCCTAACCCTAACCCTAAACCTCACCCTAACCCTAACCCTAACCCCTAACCCTAACCCTAACCCAAACCTTTACCCTTACCCTAACCCAAACCCTAACCCTAACCCTAACCAGAACACTTATCCTAACCCTAACACTAACCCTTACCCTTACCTTAAACCTAACCCTAACCCTAACCCTAACACATACCCTTACTCTAACCCTAACCCTAACCGAACCATAACCCTAAACCTAAACCTAAACCTAACTGTAACCCTAATCCTAACCCTAACCCTTACCCTAACCCTAACCTTAACCCCAACACTACACCTAACCCTAACCCTAACCCTAACCCTTACCCTTACCCTAACACTAAAACTAACCCTAACCCTAACCCTAACCCTAACACTTATCCTAACACGAACCCTAACCCAAACCCTTACCCTTACCCTAACCCTAACCCTAACCCATACCCAACCCTAACCCTAACCCCTAACCCTAACCATTAACCTAACCCTAACCATAACCCTAACCCTAACCCTTACCATTAGCCTAACCCTAATCCTAAACCTAACCCTAACCCTAATCCTAAACCTAAACTTAACCCTAACCCTAAACCTTGCCTTTACCCTAACCCTAACAATAAACTAAACACTAACTCTAACCCTAACCCTAACCCTAACGCTAACCCTTACCCTTACCCTAACCCTAACCCTAAACCTCACCCTAACCCTAACCCTAACCCTAACCCTAACACTGAATCTAACCCTAACCCTTACAATAACCAAAACCCTAAACCTAACCCTAATCCTTAGCATTCCCCAACCCTAACTCTAACCCTAACACTTACCCTTACCCTAACCCTAACCCTAACACTGAATCTAACCCTAACCCTAAACCTAACCCATAACCCTAAACCTAACCCTTACCTTTACCGTTAACCTAGCCTTAACCCTAACCCTAACCCTAACCAGAAAAACTTACCCTAACCCTAACCCTAACCCTTAACCTTACCCTAACCCTAACGCTAACCCTAACCCTTACCCTAATCCTAACCCTAACCCTTACCCTAACCCTAACACTAATCCTAAACCAACCCCCAACCCTAACCCTTAACATAAACCGAACCCGAAACCTAACCATAACCCTTACCCTTACCCAAACCCTAAACCTACCTCTAACCCTAACCCTAAACTTAATCCTAACCCTAACCCTAACCCTAAACCTTACCCTTACCCTAAACCTAACCCTAAACCTAACACTAAACCTAACCCTAACCCTAACCTTAACCCTAAAACTAACCCTAACCCTTGCCCTTACCCTAACCCAACCTCTAACCCTAACCCTTAACATAAACCGAACCCTAACACTAAACCTAACCCTTACACTTACCCTAACCCTAAACCTAACCCTAACCCTAACCCCTAACCCTAACCCTAACCCTAAACCTAACCCTTACCCTAACCCTAACCCTAACCCTAACCCTAACCAGAACACTTACCCTAACCCTAACCCTAACCCTTACCCTTACCCTAACCCTAACTCTAACCCTAACTCTTACCCTAATCCTAACCCTAACCCTTACCCTAACCCTAACACTAATCCTAACCCAACCTCTAACCCTAACCCTTAACATAAACCGAACCCGAAACCTAACCCTAACCCTTACCCTTACCCTAACACTAAACCTAACTCTAACGCTAACCCTAACCTTAACCCTAACCCTAACCCTAACCCTAACCCTAACCCTTACCCTTACCCTAAACCTAACCCTAAACCTAACACTAAACCTAACCCTAACCCTAACCTTACCCCTAACCCTAACCCTAACCCTTGCCCTTACCCTAACCCTACCCTAACCCTAAACCTTACTCTAACCCTAACCCTAAACCTAACCCTTACACTTACCCTAACCCTAAACCTAACCCTAACCCTAACCCCTAACCCTAACCCTAACCCTAAACCTAACCCTTACCCTAAACCTAACCCTAACACTAACCCTTCCCCTAACCCTAACCCTTACCCTTACCCTAACACTAAACCTAACATTAACCCTAAACCTAACCCTAATCCTTACACTTACCCTAACCCTAATCCTAACCCTAAACCTTACCCTTACACTAAACCTAACCCTAACCTTTCCATAAACCTAACCCTAACCCTAACCCTAAACCTTACCCTTACCTTAACCCTAAACCTAACCTTAAACCTTACCCTTACCCTAACAATTACCCTAACCCTAACCCTAACCCTTACTTTTACCCTTACCCTAACCCTAATCCTAACCTTAATCCCAACCCTAAACCTTAACCTAACCCTAACACTAAACTTTACCCTAACCCTAACCATAACCATTAAACTTACCCTAACCATAACCCTAAACTTAACCCATACCATAAACCTAACCCTAACCCTAAACCTTAACCTAACACTTACCCTAACCCTAACCCTAACCCTAACCCTTACCCTAATCCTAACCCTAACCCTTACCCTAACCCTAGCATTAACCCTAACCCTAACCCCTAACCCTAACCCTTAATATAACCCTAACCCTAACCATAACCCTTACCATTACCTTAACCCTAAACCTTACCGTAACCCTAACCCTAACCCTTACACTAATCCTAAACCTAACCCTAACCCTAAACTTAACCCTAACCCTAACCCTTACCTAAACCTAATCCTAAACCTAACCCTAAACCTAACCCTAACCCTAACCTTAAACCTAACCCTAACCCTACCCCTTGCCCTTACCCTAACCCTGGCCCTAACCCTAACCCTTACTCTAACCCTAACCCTAAACCTAACCGTTACACTTACCCTAACCCTAACCCTAACCCTAACCCTAACCCTTACCCTTACCCTAACCCTAAACCTAACTCTAACCCTAACCCTTACCTTAACCCTAACCCTAACCCTAACCTTACCCTTACCCTAAACCTAACCCTAAACCTAACACTAAACCTAACCCTAACCCTAACCTTAACCCTAACCCTAACCCTAACCCTTGCCCTTACCCTAACCCTACCCTAACCCTAAACCTTACTCTAACCCTAACCCTAAACCTAACCCTTACACTTACCCTAACCCTAAACCTAACCCTAACCCTTACCCCTAACCCTAACCCTAACCCTAAACCTAACCCTTACCCTAACCCTAACCCTAACACTATCCCTTCCCCTAACCCTAACCCTTACCCTTACCCTATCACTAAACCTAACATTAACCCTAACCCTAACCCTTACCCTTACCCTAACCCTAATCCTAACCCTAAACCTTACCCTTACACTAAACCTAACCCTAACCTTTCCATAAACCTAACCCTAACCCTAACCCTAAACCTTACCCTTACCTTAACCCTAACCCTAACCTTAAACCTTACCCTTACCCTAACAGTTACCCTAACCCTCACCCTAACCCTTACTTTTACCCTTACCCTAACCCTAATCCTAACCTTAATCCCAACCCTAAACCTTAACCTAACCATAACACTAAACTTTACCCTAACCCTAAACCTATCCCTAACCCTTACCCTAACCCTAGCACTAACCCTAACCCTAACCCCTAAACCTAACCCTTAATATAACCCTAACCCTAACCATAACCCTTACCATTACCTTAACCCTAAACCTTACCATAACCCTAACCCTAACCCTTACCCTAATCCTAACCCTAACCCTAACCCTAAACTTAACCCTAACCCTAACCCTAACCCTTACCTTACCCTAAACCTAATCCTAAACCTAACCCTAAACCTAACCCTAACCCTAACCTTAAACCTAACCCTAACCCTACCCCTTGCCCTTACCCTAACCCTGGCCCTAACCCTAACACTTACTCTAACCCTAACCATAAACCTAACCGTTACACTTACCCTAACCCTAACCCTAACCCTAACCCTTACCCTTACCCTAACCCTAAACCTAACTCTAACCCTAACCCTAACCTTAACCCTAACCCTAACACTAACCTTACCCTTACCCTAAACCTAACCCTAAACCTAACACTAAACCTAACCCTAACCCTAACCTTAACCCTAACCCTAACCCTAACCCTTGCCCTTACCCTAACCCTACCCTAACCCTAAACCTTACTCTAACCCTAACCCTAAACCTAACCCTTACACTTACCCTAACCCTAAACCTAACCCTAACCCTAACCCCTAACCCTAACCCTAACCCTAAACCTAACCCTTACCCTAACCCTAACCCTAACACTATCCCTTCCCCTAACCCTAACCCTTACCCTTACCAGATCACTAAACCTAACATTAACCCTAACCCTAACCCTAACCCTTACCCTTACCCTAACCCTAATCCTAACCCTAAACCTTACCCTTACACTAAACCTAACCCTAACCTTTCCATAAACCTAACCCTAACCCTAACCCTAAACCTTACCCTTACCTTAACCCTAACCCTAACCTTAAACCTTACCCTTACCCTAACAGTTACCCTAACCCTAACCCTAACCCTTACTTTTACCCTTACCCTAACCCTAATCCTAACCTTAATCCCAACCCTAAACCTTAACCTAACCCTAACACTAACCTTTACCCTAACCCTAACCCTAACCATTACCCTTACTCTAACCCTAACCCTAAACTTAACCCATACCCTAAACCTAACCCTACCCCTAACCCTTAACCTAACACTTACCCTAACCCTAACCCTAACACTAACTATTACCCTTACCCTAATCCTAACCCTAACCCTAACCCTTACCCTAATCCTAACCCTAACCCTTACCCTAATCCTAGCACTAACCCTAACCCTAACCCCTAACCCTAACCCTTAATATAACCCTAACCCTAACCCTTACCCCAACCCTTACCATTACCTTAACCCTAAACCTTACCGTAACCCTAACCCTAAACCTTACCCTAACCCTAACCCTAACCCTAACCCTAACCTTAACCCTAACCCTAACCCTAACCCTAACCCTTACCCTTACCCTAAACCTAATCCTAAACCTAACCCTAAACCTAACCCTAACCCTAACCTTAAACCTAACCCTAACCCTACCCCTTGCCCTTACCCTAACCCTGGCCCTAACCCTAACCATTACTCTAACCCTAACCCTAAAAGTAACCGTTACACTTACCCTACCCCTAAACCTAACCCTAACCCTAACCCCTAACCCTAACCCAAAACCTAACCCTAACCCGTACCCTTATTCTAACACTAACCCTAACCCTAACACTTCCCCTTACCCTAAAATCTACCCTAACCCTAACCCTAAACCTAACCCTTATCCTAACCCTAACCCTAATCCTAACCCTTCCCCTTGCCCTAATCTTAAACCTAACCCTAACCCTAAACCTAACCCTAAACCTTACCCTTACCCTCACACTAACCCTAACCTTAAATCTAACCCTAACTCTAACCCTAACACTAAACTTAACCCTAACCCTTATCCTTACCGTAACCTAAACCTAACCGTAACCCTAAAATTAACCCTTACCTTTACCATAACCCAAACCCTAAACCTAACCCTAATCCTTACCCTTACCCTAAGCCTAACCCTAAACATAACCCTAAGCCTTACCCTTAACCTAACCCTAACACTAACCCAAAACCTAACCCTAACCCTAACCCTAACTCTTACCCTTACCCTAACCCTAACCCTAACCCTAAATCTAACCCTTAACCTTACCCTAACCCTAAACCTAACCCTTACCCTTACCCTAACCCTAACCCTGACCCTAACCCTTACCCTCACCCTAATCCTAACCCTAAACCTAACCCTAACCCTAACCCTAAACCTAACCCTAAACCTAACCCTAACACTTGCCCTTACCCTAACCCTAACCCTAAAGTTCACCCTAACCCTAACCCCTAACCCTAACCCTAACCCAAACCTTTACCGTTACCCTAACCCAAACCCTAACCCTAACCCTAACCAGAACACTTATCCTAACCCTAACCCTAACACTAACCCTTATCCTTACCTTAAACCTAACCCTAACCCTAACCCTAACACATACCCTTACTCTAACCCTAACCCTAACCCGAACCATAACCCTAAACCTAACCCTAAACCTAACCGTAACCCTAATTCTAACCCTAACCCTTACCCTAACCCTAACCTTAACCCCAACACTACACCTAACCCTAACCCTAACCCTAACCCTTACCCTTACCCTAACACTAACCCTAACCCTAACCATAACCATAACCCTAACCCTTACCCTAACTCTAACCCTAAACCTAACCCTAACCTTAAACCTAACACTAATCCTAACCTAACCCTAACCCTTACCATAACACTAACCCTAACACTTATCCTAAACCTAACCCTAACCCTAACCCTAACCCTAACCCTAACACTTACACTAACACAAACCCTAACCCAAAACCTTACCCTTACCCTAACCCTAACCCTAAACCTTACCCAACCTTAACCCTAACCCCTAACCCTAACCATTAACCTAACCCTAAACCTAAACTTAACCCTAACCCTAACCCTTGCTCTTACCCTAACCCTAACAATAAACTTAACACTAACTCTAACCCTAACCCTAACCCTAATGCTAACCCTTACCCTTACCCTAACCCTAACCCTAATCCTCACCCTAACCCTAACCCTAACCCTAACCCTAACACTGAATCTAACCCTAACCCTTACAATAACCAAAACCCTAAACCTAACCCTAACCCTTAGCATTCCCCAAATCTAACTCTAACCCTAACACTTACCCTTACCCTAACCCTAACCCTAACACTGAATCTAACCCTAACCCTAAACCTAAACCTTACCCTAATCCTAAACCTAACCCATAACCCTAAACCTAACCCTTACCTTTACCGTTACCCTAGCCCTAACCCTAACCCTAACCCTAACCAGAACACTTACCCTAACCCTAAACCTAACCCTTACCCTTACACTAACCCTAACGCTAACCCTAAACCTTACCCTAATCCTAACCCTAACCCTTACCCTAACCCTAACATTAATCCTAACCCAACCCCCAACCCTAACCCTTAACATAAACCGAACCCGAAACCTAACCATAACCCTTACCCTTACCCTAACCCTAAATCTAACTCTAACCCTAACCCTAACCTTAACCCTAACACTAACACTAACCCTAACCCTTACCCTTACCCTAAACCTATCCCTAAACCTAACACTAAACCTAACCCTAACCCTAACCTTAACCCTAAAACTAACCCTAACCCTTGCCCTTACCCTAACCATACCCTAACCCTAAACCTTACTCTAACCCTAACCCTAAACCTAACCCTTACACTTACCCTAATCCTAAACCTAACCCAAACCCTAACCCCTAACCCTAACCCTAACCCTAAACCTAACCCTTACCCTAACCCTAACCCTAACCAGAACACTTACCCTAACCCTAACCCTAACCCTTACCCTTACCCTAACACTAACTCTAATCCTAACTCTTACCCTAATCCTAACCCTAACCCTTACCCTAACCCTAACAATAATCCTAAACCAACCTCTAACCCTAACCCTTAACATAAACCGAACCCGAAACCTAAACCTAACCCTTACCCTTACCCTAACCCTAAACCCAACTCTAACCCTAACCCTAACCTTAACCCTAACCCTAACCCTAACCCTTACCCTTACCTTAAACCTAACCCTAAACCTAACACTAAACCTAACCCTAACCCTAACCTTAACCCTAACCCTAAACCTAACCCTTGCCCTTTACCTAACCCTACCCTAACCCTAAACCTTTCTCTAACCCTAACCCTAAACCTAACCCTTACACTTACCCTAACCCTAAACCTAACCCTAATCCTAACCCCTAACCCTAACCCTAACCCTAAACCTAACCCTTACCCTTACCCTAACACTAAACCTAAAATTAACCCTAACCCTAACCCTAACCCTTACCCTTACCCTAACCCTAATCCTATCCATAAACCTTACCCTTACACTAAACCTAACCCTAACCTTTCCATAAACCTAACCCTAACCCTAACCCTAAACCTTACCCTTACCTTAACACTAACCCTAACCTTAAACCTTACACTTACCCTAACAATTACCCTAACCCTAACCCTAACCCTTACTTTTACCCTAATCTAACCCTAATCCTAACCTTAATCCCAACCCTAAACCTTAACCTAACCCTAACACTAAACTTTACCCTAACCCTAACCCTAACCATTACCCTTACCCTAACCCTAACCCTAAACTTAACCCATACCCTAAACCTAACCCTAACCCTAACCCTTCACCTAACACTTACCCTAACCCTAACCCTAACACTATTACCCTTACCCTAATCCTAACCCTAACCCTAACCCTTACCCTAAACCTAACCCTAACCCTTACCCTAACCCTAGCACTAACCCTAACCCTAACCCCTAACCCTAACCCTTAATATAACCCTAACCCTAACCATAACCCTTACCATTACCTTAACCCTAAACCTTACCGTAACCCTAACCCTAACCCTTACCATAACCCTAACCCTAACCCTAACCCTAACCATAATCTTAACCCTAACCCTAACCCTAACCGTAACCCTTACCCTTACCCTAAACCTAATCCTAAACCTAACCCTAAACCTAACCCTAACCCTAACCTTAAGCCTAACCCTCACCCTACCCCTTGCCCTTACCCTAACCCTGGCCCTAACCCTAACACTTACTCTAACCCTAACCCTAAACCTAACCGTTACACTTCCCTAACCCTAAACCTAACCCTAACCCTAACCCTAACCCCTAACCCTAACCCAAACCCTAACCCTAACCCGTACCCTTATTCTAACACTAACCCTAACCCTAACACTTCCCCTTACCCTAAACTCTACCCTAACCCTAACCCTAAACCTAACCCTTATCCTAACCCTAACCCTAATCCTAACCCTTCCCCTTGCCCTAATCTTAAACCTAACCCTAACCCTAACCCTTACCCTTACCCTAACCCTAACCCTAACCCTAACCCTAACCCTAAACCATGCCCTTACAGTACACCTAACCCTAACCTTACCATAAACCTAACCCTAAACCTTACCCTTACCCTAACACTTATGCTAACCCTATCCCTAATCCTAACCTTTACCCTAACACTAACCCTAATCCTAACCCTAACTTTACCCTAACACTAACCCTAACCCCTACCCTAACACTAAAACTTAATCTTACCCTAACCCTAACCATAACCCTAACCCTTTTCCTAACCCTAACCCTAAACCTAACCCTAACCATTAACCTAACCCTAACAGTAACCCTAACCCCTAAACCTAACCCTTACCATAAGCCTAACCCTAAACCTATCCCTAACACTAACCATAACCCTTACCCTAACCATCACCCTAACACTAACCCCTAACCCTAACCATAACCCTAACACTAACCCTTAACCTTACCCTAAACATAAACGTAACCCTAAACCTAACCCTAACCCTTATCCTTACCCTAACCCTAAAACTAACCCTAACCCTAAACCTTACCCTTAACCTAAACCTAACCCTAACCCTTACACTAAACCTAACCCTAACCCTAACACTTACCCTTACCTTAACCCTAACCCTAACCCTAACCCTTACCCTAACCCTAACGCTAACCCTAACCCTAACCCTAACAGTAACTCTAAACCTAACACATAACCTTACCCTAACCCTAACCCTAACCTTAACCATAACCCTAACCCTAACCCTAAACCTAACCCTAAACCTTACCCTTACCCTCACCCTAACCCTAACCTTAAATCTAACCCTAACTCTAACCCTAACACTAAACTTAACCCTAACCCTTATCCTTACCGTAACCTAAACCTAACCGTAACCCTAAAATTAACCCTTATCTTTACCATAACCCAAACCCTAAACCTAACCCTAATCCTTACCCTTACCCTAAGCCTAACCCTAAACTTAACCCTAAGCCTTACCCTTAACCTAACCCTAACACTAACCCAAAACCTACCCCTAACCATAACCCTAACTCTTACCCTTACCCTAACCCTAACCCTAACCCTAAATCTAACCCTTAACCTTACCCTAACCCTAACCCTAAACCTAACCCTAACCCTTGCCCTTACCCTAACCCTAACCCTAACCCTAACCCTTACCCTCACCCTAATCCTAACCCTAAACCTAACCCTAACCCTAACCCTAAACCTAACCCTAACCCTAACCCTAACACTTGCCCTTACCCTAACCCTAACCCTAAACCTCACCCTAACCGTAACCCTAAACCCTAACCCTAACCCTAACCCAAACCTTTACCCTTAGCCTAACCCAAACCCTAACCCTAACCCTAACCAGAATACTTATCCTAACCCTAACCCTAACACTAACCCCTACCCTTACCTTAAACCTAACCCTAACCCTAACCCTAACACATACCCTTACACTAACCCTAACCCTAACCCTAACCATAAACCTAAACCTAACCCTAAACCTAACTGTAACCCTAATCCTAACCCTAACCCTTACCCTAACCCTAACCTTAACCCCAACACTAATCCTAACCTAACCCTAACCCTTACCATAACACTAACCCTAACACTTATCCTAAACCTAACCCTAACCCTAACCCTAACACTTACCCTAACACGAACCCTAACCCAAACCCTTACACTTACCCTAACCCTAACCCTAACCCTTACACAACCCTAACCCTAACCCCTAACCCTAACCATTAACCTAACCCTATCCATAACCCTAACCCAAACCCTTACCCTTAGCCTAACCCTAATCCTAAACCTAACCCTAACCCTAATCCTAAACCTAACCTTAACCCTAAACCTAACCCTTGCTCTTACCCTAACCCTAACAATAAACTTAACACTAACCCTTACCCTAACCCTAACCCTAACGCTAAACCTTACCCTTACCCTAACCCTAACCCTAAACCTCACCCTAACCCTAACCCTAACCCTATCCCTTACCCTTTCCCTACCCCTAAACTTAACAATAACCCTAACCCTAACACTTACCCTTACACTAACCCTAACCCTAACCCTAACCTTAAACCTTACCCTTACACTAAACCTAACCCTAACCCTTACCCCAAACCTAAACCTAACCCTAACCCTAACCCTTACCCTTACCTTAACCCTAACAATAACCCTAAACCTTGCCCTTACCCTAACACTTACCCTAACCCTAACCCTAACCCTTACCATTACCCTAACCCTAACCCTAACCTTACCCCCAAACCTAAACCTAAACCTAATCCTAATCCTAACCCTTACCCTAACCCTAACCCTAAACCTAACCCTAACCCTAGACCTTATCCTTACCCTAAACCTAATCCTAACCCTAAGCCTAACCCTAACATTTATCCTAACCCTAACCCTAACCATAACCCTAACCCTAACCCTTAACCTAACCCTAACACTAACCCTAACCCTAACCTAACCCTTACCCTTATCCTAACCCTAACCCTAACCCTAACACTTACCCTTACCCTAATCCCTACCCTAATCCTAACATTAACACTAACATTTACCCTTACCCTAACCCTAACCCTAACCCTAAATCTAACTCTTACCCTTACACTAACCTTAACCCTAAACCTAACCCTAACCCTTACGCTAAACTTAACCCTAACCCTAACCCTAACTTTACCCTAACCCTAACATTAACCCCAACCATAAACCTAACCCTAACCCCAACCCTAACCCTTACCCTAACCCTAACCCTAGCCCTAACACTAACACTTATCCTTACCCTAACCCAAACCCTAACCCTAACACTTATCCTAACCGTAACCCTAACCCTAACCCTTAACCTAACCCTAACACTAACCCTAACACTAACCCTAACCCTTACCCTAACCCTAACCCTAACCCTAACACTAACCCTAACCACTAACCCTAACCCTAACCCTAACACTAACCCCTAACCCTAACCCTAACCCTAACCCTTACCCTTATCCTAACCCGAACCCTAACCCCAACCTCTACCCTAACCCTAACCCTAACCCTTACCTTAAACCTAACCCTAAACCTAACCCTAACCCTTACTCTTACTCTAACCCTAAACCTAACCATAACCCTAACCCTAACCCTAACCCTTACCCTTACCCTAACCCTAAACTTAACCCTAACCCTAACCCTAAACCATACCCTTACACTAAACCTAACCCTAACCCTTACGCTAAACCTAACCCCAACCCTAATTCTAACCCTTACCTTACCTTAACCCTAACCCTAACCTTAACCCTTACCCTAACGCTTACCCTAACCCTAAACCTAACCCTAAAACTAACCCTAACACATACCCTTACCCTAACCCTAACCATAACCGTAACAATAACCCTAACCCTAACCCTTAACATAAATATAACCCTAACCCTAACCGTAACCCTTACCCTTCCGCTAACCCTAAAACTAAATCTAACCCGAACCATAACCCTAACCCTAACCCTTACCCTAACCCTAACAATCACCCTTACCGTAAACCTAACCCTAAAGCTAACCCGAACTTTAACCCTAACCCTAACCCTAACCCTTACCCTTACTCTAAACCTAACCCTAAACCTAACCCTAAACTTAACCCTAACCCTAAGCTTAACCCTAACCCTAACCCTAACCCTTGCCCATACTTGTCCCTAGCCCAAACCCTAACCATTACTCTAACCATAACCCTAAACCTAACCCTTGCACTTACCCTAACCCTAAACCTATGCCTAACCCTAACCCTAAACCTAACCCCAACCCTTACCCTTACCCTTAACCTACACCTAACCCTAACCCTAACCTTAACCATAAACCTTACCCTTACGCTAAACCTAACACTAACCCTAACCCTTACCCTTACCCTAACCCTAACCCTAACGCTAACCCTAACCCTTACCCTAACGCTAACCCTAACCCTAACCCTAATCCTTAACCTTACCCTAACCCTAACCCTAAACCTAACCCTAACCGTAACCCTAACCCTAACACGAAACCTAACCCTAACCCTTACCCTTACCCTCACCCTAACCCTAACCTTAAACCTAACCCTAACTCTAACCCTAACCCTAAACTTAACCCTAACCCTTATCCTTACCGAAACCTAACCCTAAACCTAACCCTAAGCCTAAACCTAACCCTAAACTTAACCCTTACCTTTACCCTAACCCCAACCCTAAACCTAACCCTAATCCTTACAATTACCCTAAGCCTAACATTAACCCTAAGCCTAACCCTAAACTTAACCCTAAGCCTTACCCTTAACCTAACCCTAACACTAACCGAAAACCTAACCCTAATCCTAACCCTAACTCTTACCCTTACCCTAACCCTAACCCTAAATCTAACCCTTACCCTTACCCTAAACCTAACCCTAAACCTAACACTAATCCTAACCCTAACCCTTACCACAACTCTAACCCTAACACTTATCCTAACCCTAACACTAACCCTAACGTTAACCCTAACACTTACACTAACACAAACCCTAACCCTAACCCTTACCCTTACCCTAACCCTAACCCAAACCCTTACCCTAACCCTAACCTTAACCCCTAACCCTAACCATTAACCTAACCCTAACCCTAACCCTTACCCTTACCCTAACCCTATTCTGAACTCTAACCCTAACACTAACCCTAACCCTAAGCCTAACCCTTAATGTAACCCTAACCGTAACACTTACCCTAACATTAACCCTAACCCTAACCTTAACCCTAACCCTAACCCTAACCCTAACCCTTACTCTTACCCTAACCCTAACCCTAAACCTAAACTTAACGCTAACCCTAACCCTTGCTCTTACCCTAACCCTAACAATAAACTTAACACTAACCCTAACCCTACCCCTATCCATAACGCTAACCCTTACCCTTACCCTAACCCTAACCCTTAACCTAACCTTAACGATAACCCTAACCCTTGCTCTTACCCTAACCCTAACAATAAACTTAACACTAACCCTAACACTACCCCTAACCCTAACGCTAACCCTTACCCTTACCCTAACCCTAACACTAAACCTAACCGTAACCCTAACCCTAACCCCTAACCCTAACCCTAACCCTAACCCTTACCCTTATTCTAACCCTAACTCTAACCCTAAGACATACCCTTATCCTAAACCTTACCCTAACCCTAATCCTAACCCTAAACCTCACCCTAACCCTAACCCTAACCCTAAACCTTACCCTTACCCTAACCCTAAACTTAACAATAACCCTAATTTTAACCCTTAACCTTACCCTAACCCTAACCCTAACCCTAACCCTAAACCTTACCCTTACACTAAACCTAACCCTAACCCTTACCCTAAACCTTACCCTAACCCTACCCTAACCCTTACCCTTAACTTAACCCTAAACATAACCCTAAAGCTTGCTCTTACCCTAACACCTACCCTAACCCTAACCCTAACCCTAACCCTAATCCTTACCCTTACCCTAACCCTAACACTAACCATACCCCCAACCCTAAACCAAACCCTAACCCTAACCCTAACCCTTACCCTAACCCTAACCCTAAAACTAACCCTAACCCTAACACTTATTCTTACCCTAACCCTAATCCCAAACCTAACCCTAACCCTAACACTTTTCCTAACCATAACCCTAACTGTAACCCTAATCCTAACCCTTAACCTAACCCTAACACTAACCCTAACCCACAACCCTAACCCTTACCCTAACACTCACCCTAAACCTTACCGCTAACCCTAACACTAACCCTAACCCTAACTCTAACCCTTACCAATATCCTAAACCTAACCCTAACCCTAACACTTACCTTTACCCTCACCCCTTCCCTAACCCTAACACTAACACTAACACTTACCCTTACCCTAACCCTAACACTAACCTAAATCTAACCCTTACCCTTAGAGTAAACCTAACCCTAAACCTAACCCTAGCCCTTACGCTAATCCTAATCCTAACCCTAACCTTTAACCTAACCCTAACCTTAACCCCAACACTAACCATAACCCTAACACTTACCCTAACCCTAACCCTAACCTTTACCCTTACCCTAACCCTAACCCTAACTTTAACCCCAACCCTAAACCTAGCCCTAACCCTAACCCTAACACTAACACTTACCCTTACCCTAACCCTAACCCTAACCCCTAACCCTAACCCTCACCCTAACCCTAACCCTGACACTAACCCTAACCACTAACCCTAACCCTAACCCGAACCCTAACCCTAACCTCTACCCTAACCCTAACCCTTACACTTATCCTAACCCGAACCCTAACCCTAACCTCTACCCTAACCCTAACCCTAACCCTTATCCTAACCCTAACCCTAACCCTAACAGTTACTCTTACCCTAACCCTAAACCTAACCATAAACCTAACCCTAAACCAAACCCTTACCCTAACCCTAAATTTAACCCTAACCCTAACCCTAAACCATACCCTTACACTAAACCTAACCCTAACCCTAACTCTAACCCTTACCCTTACCTTAAACCTAAACCTAAACTTAACCCTTACCCTTACCCTAACTCTAACCCTAACCCTAAACCTAACCGTAACCCTAACCCTAACACATAACCTAACCCTAACCCTAACCCTAACCTTAACCCTAACCCTAACCCTTACCCTTACCCTAACCCTAACTCTAAACCTAACAATAACCCAGCCCTAACCCTAACCCTAAACCTTACCCTACCATAACCCGAAACCTTACCCTAACCATAACCCCTAAGCCAAAACCTAACCATAACCCTTACCCTTATCCTAACCCTAACCCTAACCCAAACACTTACCCTTACCCTAAACCCTACCCTAATCCTAACACTAACCATAACCCTAAAACTTACCCTAACCCTAACCCTTACCCTTACCCTAATACTAACCCTAAACCTAACCCTAACCCAAGCCCTTACTCTTATCCTAACCCTAACCCTAACCCTAACCCTAAACCTTACCCTTACCCTAACCCTTACTCTTACCCTAACCCTAACCCTAACCCTAACCCTAAACCTAACCCTTATCCTAACCCTAACCCTAAACCTAACCCTAACCCTTAACCTAACCCTAACACTAATCCTAACCACAAACCCTAACCCTTACCCTAACCCTAACGCTAACCCTAACCCTTACACTAACCCTAACCCTAACCCTTACCCTTACTCTAACCCTAAACATAAACCTAACCCTAACCCTAAACCTAACCCTAACCCTAACCCTTACCCTTACCCTAAACCTAACCCTAACACTAACCCTAACCCTAAACCATGCCCTTACAGTAAACCTAACCCTAACCTTAACATAAACCTAACTCTAAACCTAACCCTAACCCTTACCCTTACCTTAACCCTAACACTAACCCTAAACCTTACCCTTACCCTAACACTTATGCTAACCCTATCCCTAATCCTAACCTTTACCCTTACTCTAACCCTAACCCTAACCATAACCGCAACCCTAAACCTAACCCTAACCCTAACCCTAACCTTTACCCTAACCCTAACCCTAACCCCTACCCTAACACTAACACTTAATCTTACCCTAACCCTAACCCTAAACCTAACCCTTTTCCTAACCCTAACCCTAAACCTAACCCTAACCATTAACCTAACCCTAACACTAACCCTAACACCTAAACCTAACCCTGACCATAAGCCTAACCCTAAACGTATCCCTAAGACTAACCATAACCCTTACCCTAACCATCACCCTAACACTAACCCCTAACCCTAACCATAAACCTAACACTAACCCTTAACCTTACCCTAACCCTAAACCTAACCCTAACCCTAACCCTAACCCTTATCCTTAACCTAACCCTAAAACTAACCCTAACCCTAAACCTTACCCTTACGCTAAACCTAACCCTAACCCTAACCCTAACCCTTACCCTTACCCTTACCTTAACCCTAACCCTAGCCATAACCCTAACCCTTACCCTAATGCTAACCCTAACCCTAACACTAACAGTAACTCTAAACCTAACACATAACCTTACCCTAACCCAAACCCTAAATCTAACCCTAATCCTTACCCTTACCCTAAGCCTAACCCTAACCCTAAGCCTAACCCTAAACTTAACCCTAAGCCTTACCCTTAACCTAACCCTAACACTAACCCAAAAACTAACCCGAACCCTAACCCTAACTCTTACCCTTACCCTAACCCTAACCCTAACCCTAAATCTAAACCTTACCCTTACCCTAACTCTAACCCTAAACCTAACCCTAACCCTTACCTTACCCTTACCCTAACCCTAACCCTTACCCTCACCCTAACCCTAACCCTAAACCTATCCCTAACCCTAACCATAAACCTAACCCTAACCCTAACCCTAACACTTGCCCTTACCCTAACCCTAACCCTAAACCTCACCCTAACCCTAACCCTAAACCCTAACCCTAGCTCTAACCCAAACCTTTACCCTTACCCTAACCCTAACCCTAACCAGAACACTTATTCTAACCCTAACCCTAACACTAACCCTTACCCTTACCTTAACCCTAACCCTAACCCTAACCCTAACACATACCCTTACTCTAACCCTAAACCTAAACCTAACCGTAACCCTAAACCTAACCCTAAACCTAACCGTAACCCTAACCCTAACACTAACCCTTACATTAACCCTAACCTTAACCCCAACACTACACCTAACCCTAACCCTAACCCTAGCCTTACCCTTACCCTAACTCTAACCCTAACCTTAACCCTAACCATAACCCTAACCCTTAACCTAACTCTAACCCTAACCTTAAACCTAACACTAATCCTAACCCTAACCCTAACCCTTACCATAACTCTAACCCTAACACTTATCCTAACCCTAACCCTAACCCTAAACCTAACACTTACCCTAACACGAACCCTAACCCTAACCCTTACCCTCACCCTAACCCTAACCCTAACCCTTACCCAACCCTAACCCTAACCCCTAACCCTAACCATTAACCTAACCCTAACCCTAACCCTAACCCTTACCCTTAACCTAACCCTAATCCTAAACCTAACCCTAAACCTAATCCTAAACCTAACCTTAACCCTAACCCTAACCCTTTCTCTTACCCTAACCCTAACAATAAACTTAACCCTAACCCTAACCCTAACCCTAACCCTAACGCTAACCCTGACCCTTACCCGAACCCTAACCCTAAACCTCACCCTATCCCTAACCCTAACCCTAACCCTTACCCTTTCCCTACCCCTAAACTTAACAATAACCCTAACCCTAACACTTACCCTTACCCTAACCATAACCCTAACCCTAAACCTTAACGTTACACTAAACCTAACCCTAACCCTTACCCCAAACCTAAACCTAACCCTAACCCTAACCCTTACCCTTACCTTAACCCTAACGATAACCCTAAACCTTGCCCTTACCCTAACACTTACAGTAACCCTAACCCTAACCCTTACCATTACCATAACCCTAACCCTAACCTTACCCCCAAACCTAAACCTAAACCTACTCCTAATCCTAACCCTTACCCTAACCCTAACCCTAAACTTAACCCTAACCCTAGACCTTATCCTTACCCTAAACCTAATCCTAACCCTAACCCTAACACTTATCCTAACCTAAACCTAACCATAACCCTAACCCTAACCCTTAACCTCACCCTAACCCTTACCCTAACCCTAACCCTAACCATTACCCTTACCCTAACCCTAATCCTAACCCTTACCCTTACTCTAAACCTAACCCTAATCCTAAACCTAACACTTACCCTCAACCTAAACCTACCCCTAAACCTTACTCTTACCCTAACCATAACCCTTAACTTAACCCCAGCCCCAAACCTAACCCTAACCCTAACACTTAACCTAACACTTACCCTAACCCTAACCCTAACCCTAACCCTTACCCTAACCCTAACCCGAACCCTAACGCCTAAACCTAACCCTTACCCTTACCCTAATCCTAACCCTAACCCTTACCCTTACCCTAACCCTAACCCTAACTCTAACCCTAACCCTAACCCTAACCCTTACCCTACCCTAACCCTAACCTTAACCCTAACCCTAACCCTAACCCTTACCCTTACCCTAACCCTAATTCTAAACCTAACAGTAACCCAGCCCTAACCCTAACCCTAACCCTTACCCTACCATAACCCGAAACCTTACCCTAACCATAACCCCTAAGCCTAAACCTAACCATAACCCTTACCCTTATCCTAACCCTAATCCTAACCCAAACACTTACCCTTACCCTAAACCCTACCCTAATCCTAACACTAACCATAACCCTAAAACTTACCCTAACCCTAACCCTTACCCTTACCCTAATCCTAACCCTAAACCTAACCCTAACCCAAGCCCTTACTCTTATCCTAACCCTAACCCTAACCCTAACCCTAAACCTTACCCTTACCCTAACCCTTACTCTTACCCTATCCCTAACCCTAACCCTAAACCTAACCCTTATCCTAACCCTAACCCTAAACCTAACCCTAACCCTTAAAGTAACCCTAACACTAATCCTAACTACTAACCCTAACCCTTACCCTAACCCTAACGCTAACCCTAACCCTTACACTAACCCTAACCCTAACCCTTACCCTTACTCTAACCCTAAACGTAAACCTAACCCTAACCCTAAACCTAACCCGAACCCTTACCCTAACTCTAACCCTTACCCTTACCCTAACCCTACCCTAAACCTAACCCTAAACCTAAACCTAAGCCTTACCCTTACCCTAACACTAACCCTAACCCTAACCCTTACCCTTACCCTAACGCTAATCCTAACCTTACCCCTAAACCTAACCCTTACCCTTACCATAACACTAAATCTAACCTTAACCCCAACCCTAAACCTAACCCTAACCGTAAACCTAACCCTTACCCCTACCCTAACACTAAACCTAACCCTATCCCTAACCCTAAACCTAACACTTACCCTTACCCTAATCCTAACCCTAACACTTACCCTTACCCTAACGTTAACCCTAACTCTAACCCTAACCCTAACACTTACCCTAACCCTAATCCTAACCCTTACTCTAAACCTAACCATAACCTCAACCCTAACCTAACCCTAACCCTAACCCTTACCCTTACCCTAACCATAACCCTAACCCTAACCCTTACCCTAACCGTAAGTCTTAACCTAAACCTAACCCTAAACCTAACCCTATCCCTAAACCTAACCCTAACTCCTAAGCCTAACCCTAACCCTAACCCTGACCCTTACCCTTATCCTAAACCTAACCCTAACCCTAACACTTACCCATACCCTAAACCCTACCCTAACCCTAACCCTAACCCTTACCCTTACTCTAACCCTAAACATAAACCTAACCCTAACCCTAAACCTAACCCGAAACCTTACCCTAACTCTAACCCTTACCCTTACCCTAACCCTACCCTAAACCTAACCCTAAACCTAAACCTAAGCCTTACCCTTACCCTAACACTAACCCTAACCCTAACCCTAACCCTTTCCCTTACCGTAACCCTAACCCTAACCCTAGCCCTTACCTTTAACCTAACGCTAATTCTAACCTTACCCCTAAACCTAACCCTTACCCTTACCCTAACCCTAAACATAGAATTAACCCTAACCCTAAACCTAACCCTAACCCTTACAATAACCCTAACCCTAAACCAAACCCTTACCCTATCCCTAAGCCTAATCCTAACAATAACCCTTACCCTTACCCTAACCCTAACCCTAACCCTAAGCCTAACCCTAACCCTAACCCTAACCCTTAGCCTTAGCTTAACCCTAACCCTAAACCTTACCCTTACCCTCACCCTAACCCTAACCTTAACCCAAATCCGAACCCTACCCCTAACCCTAAACTTAATCCTAACCCTTATCCTTACGCTAAGCCTAACACTAACCCTAACCCTCAACCTAACTCTAACCCTAAACCTAACCCTTACCATTACCCTAACCCTAACCCTAACCCTAACCGTAACCCCTAAGGCTAACCCTAACCCTAACACTAACCCTTACCCTTACCCTAACCCTAACCCTAACCCAAACCCTAAACCTTACCCTTACCCTAACCCTAACCCTAACCCTTACCCTAAACCTAACCCCAACCCTAATCCTGACCCTAACCCTTACCATTACCTTAACCCTAACCCTAACCCTAACACATAACCTTACCCTCACTCTAACCCTAACCCTAACCCTAACCTTAACCCTAACCCTAACCCTAACACATACCCTTACCCTAACCGTAACCCTAACCGTAACCCTAACCCTAACCCTAACACTTACCCTTACCCTAAACCGTACCCTAAGCATAACGCTAACCCTAACCCTTACCCTAATCCTAACCCTAACCCTTACCCTTACCCTAACCCTAAACATAAACCTAACCCTAACCCTAAACCTAACCCTAAAACTTACCCTAACCCTAACCCTTACCCTTACACTAATCCTAACCCTAAACCTAACCCTAACCCAAGCCCTTACTCTTATCCTAACCCTAACCCTAACCCTAACCCTAAACCTTACCCTTACCCTAACCCTTACTCTTACCCTAACCCTAACCCTAACCCTAACCCTAACCCTAAACCTAACCCTTATCCTAACCCTAACCCTAAACCTAACCCTAACCCTTAACCTAACCCTAACACTAATCCTAACCACAAACCCTAACCCTTACCCTAACCCTAACGCTAACCCTAACCCTTACACTAACCCTAACCCTTACTCTAACCCTAAACATAAACCTAACCCTAACCCTAAACCTAACCCGAACCCTTACCCTAACTCTAACCCTTACCCTAACCCTACCCTAAACCTAACCCTAAACCTAAACCTAAGCCTTACCCTTACCCTAACACTAACCCTAACCCTAACCCTTACCCTTACCCTAACGCTAATCCTAACCTTACCCCTAAACCTAACCCTTACCCTTACCATAACACTAAATCTAACCTTAACCCCAACCCTAAACCTAACCCTAACCGTAACCCTAACCCTTACCCCTACCCTAACACTAAACCTAACCCTATCCCTAACCCTAAACCTAACACTTACCCTTACCCTAATCCTAACCCTAACACTTACCCTTACCCTAACGTTAACCCTAACTCTAACCCTAACCATATCCCTAACCCTAACACTTACCCTAACCCTAATCCTAACCCTTACTCTAACCCTAACCATAACCTCAACCCTAACCTAACCCTAACCCTAACCCTTACCCTTACCCTAACCATAACCCTAACCCTAACCCTTACCCTAACCGTAAGTCTTAACCTAAACCTAACCCTAAACCTAACCCTATCCCTAAACCTAACCCTAACTCCTAAGCCTAACCCTAACCCTAACCCTGACCCTTACCCTTATCCTAAACCTAACCCTAACCCTAACACTTACCCATACCCTAAACCCTACCCTAACCCTAACCCTAACCCTTACCCTTACTCTAACCCTAAACATAATCCTAACCCTAACCCTAAACCTAACCCGAACCCTTACCCTAACTCTAACCCTTACCCTTACCCTAACCCTACCCTAAACCTAACCCTAAACCTAAACCTAAGCCTTACCCTTACCCTAACACTAACCCTAACCCTAACCCTAACCCTTTCCCTTACCATAACCCTAACCCTAACACTAGCCCTTACCCTTACCCTAACGCTAATCCTAACCTTACCCCTAAACCTAACCCTTACCCTTACCCTAACCCTAAACATAGACCTAACCCTAACCCTAAACCTAACCCTAACCCTTACAATAACCCTAACCCTAAACCAAACCCTTACCCTATCCCTAAGCCTAATCCTAACAATAACCCTTACCCTTACCCTAACCCTAACCCTAACCCTAAGCCTAACCCTAACCCTAACCCTAACCCTTACCCTTAGCCTAACCCTAACCCTAAACCTTACCCTTACCCTCACCCTAACCCTAACCTTAACCCAAATCCGAACCCTACCCCTAACCCTAAACTTAATCCTAACCCTTATCCTAACGCTAAGCCTAACACTAACCCTAACCCTCAACCTAACTCTAACCTAAACCTAACCCTTACCATTACCCTAACCCTAACCCTAACCCTAACCGTAACCCCAACCCTAACCGTAACCCCTCAGGCTAACCCTAACCCTAACACTAACCCTTACCCTTACCCTAACCCTAACCCTAACCCAAACCCTAAACCTTACCCTTACCCTAACCCTAAACCTTACCCTAAACCTAACCCCAACCCTAATCCTGACCCTAACCCTTACCATTACCTTAACCCTAACCCTAACCCTAACACATAACCTTACCCTCACTCTAACCCTAACCCTAACCCTAACCTTAACCTTAACCCTAACCCTAACACATACCCTTACCCTAACCGTAACACTAACCGTAACCCTAACCCTAACCCTCACCCTAACCTTTACCCTTACTCTAACCCTAACCCCAACCCTAACCCTAACAATAACCCTAACCCTAACCCTAACCCTTACCCTTACCCTAATCCTAACCCTAACCCTTACCCTTACCCTAACCCTAACCCTAACTCTAACCCTAACCCTAACTCTAACCCTAACACTTAACCTAACCCTAATCCTAACCCTTACTCTAACACTAACCGAAACCTCAACCTTAACCTAACCCTAACCCTAACCCTTACCATTACCCTAACCCTAACCCTAACCCTAACCCTAAACCTTACCCTAACCCTAACTCTTAATCTAAACCTAACCCTAACCCTAACCTCAACCTTAACCCTAACCCAAACCCTAAACCTAACCCTTACCCTTACCCTAACCCTCACCCTAAACCTTACCCTAACCCTAAACTTAACCCTAATCCTTACCCTTACACTAACCGTAACCCTAACCCTAACCCTAAACCAAACCCTAACCCTAACCCTAACACTTACCCTTAGCCTAAACCTAACCATAAACCTAACCCTAACCCTTACTCTTACCCTCACCCTCACCCTAACCTTAACCCTAACCCGAACCCTAACCCTAACTCTAACCTTAAACCTAACCCTTATCCTTACCCTAACCCGAACACTAACCCTAACCCTAAACCTAACTCTAACCCTAAACTTAATCCTTACCCTTACACTAACGCTAACCCTAACCCTAACCTTAACCCCTAAGCCTAACCCTAGCCCTAAGGCTAACCCTTACCCTTATCCTAACCCTAAACCTAACCTTAACCCTAACCCTAACCCTAAACCTTACCCATAACCTATCCCTAAACCTAACCCTTACCCTAAACATTACCCTTACCCTAACCCTAACCCTGACCCTTACCCTAAACCTAACCCTATACGTAACTCTAACCCTAAACCTTACCCTTACCTTAACCCTAACCCTAACCCTAATCGTAACCCTAACCCTAACCCTAAACCTAACCTTTACCCTTACCCGAACCCTAACACTAAACTTAACTCTAACCCTAAACCTATCCCTAACACTAACCGTAACCCTAACACTAACGCTAACCCTAACCCTAACATAACCCTATCCCTAACAATAACCCTAACCCTAACCCTTACCCTAACCCTTACCCTAACCCTAACCCTTACCCTTACCCTAACACTAAACCTAACATTAACCCTAACCCTAACCCTTACCCTTACCCTCACCCTACCCCTAACCCTAAACCTTACCCTTAACCTAAACCTAACTCTATCCCTAACCCTAACCCTAACCCTAAACCTTACCATTACCCTAACCCTAACCCTAACCCTAACCCTTACCCTAAACCTAACCCTAATCCTAACCCTTACCCTTACCTTAACCCTAACCCTAACCCTAACCCTTACCCTTATCCTAACGCTAACCCTAACCCTAAACCTAACCCTAAACCTTACCCTTACCCTAACCCTAAATCTAACCTTAACCCCAACCCTAAACCTAACCCTAACCGTAACACTAACCCTTACCCTAACCCTAACCCTAACCCTAACCCTTACCCTAACCCTAACCCTAATCCTAACTCTAACCATTACCCTTACCCTAACCTAAACCTAACCCTAAACCTAACCTAACCATAACCTTAACCCTAACCCTAACCCTAACCCTTACTCTAACCCTAAACCTAACCCTAACCCTAAACCTAACCCTAACCCTAACCCTTACACTTAGGCTAACTTTAACCCTAAACCTAACCCTAACCCTTACTCTTAACCTCACCCTAACCCTAACCCGAACCCTAACTCTAACCCTAAACTTAACCCTAACCCTTATCTTCCCCTAACACTAACCCTAACCCTAAACCTAACTCTAACCCTAAACCTAATCCTTACCCTTAAACTAACCCTAACCCTAACCCTAACTGTAACCCCTAAGCCTAACCTAACCCTAACGCTAACACTTATGCTTACCCTAACCCTAAACCTAAACTTAACCCTAACCCTAACCCTAACCCTTACCCTTACCCTAACCCTAACCCTAACCCTAAACCTTAACCTTACCCTAACCCTAACCCTTACTCTAAACTTAACCCTATCCCTAACCCTAACCCTAACCCTTACCCTAACCCTAACCCTTACCCTTACCCTAACACTAAACCTAACATTAACCCTAACCCTAACCCTAACCCTTACCCTTACCCTAACCCTAACCCTAACACTGAATCTAACCCTAAACCTAACACTTAATCTAACCCTAACCTTAACCCTAAACCTTACCCTAACCCTAAACCTAACCCTTGCCCTTACCCTAAATCTAACCCTAACCCTAACCCTTACCTTTACCGTTACCCTAGCCCTAACCCTAACTATAAACCTAACCCTAGCCAGAACACTTACCCTAACCCTAACCCTAACCCTAACCATTACCCTAACCCTAATGCTAACTCTATCTTTTACCCTAATCCTAACCCTAACTCTTACCCTAACCCTAACAGTAATCCTAACCCAACCACTAACCCTAACCCTTAACATAAACTGAACCCGAAACCTAACCCTAACCCTTACCCTTACCCTAACACTAAACCTAACTCTAACCCTAACCCTAACCTTAACCCTAAACCTAACCCTAACCCTAACCTGACCCTTACCCTAAACCTAACCCTAAACCTAACCCTAAACCTACCCTAACCCTAACCTTAACCATAACCATAACCCTAACCCTTGCCCTTACCCTAACCCTACCCTAACCCTAAACCTTACTCTAACCCTAACCCTAAACCTAACCCTTACACTTACCCTAACCCTAAACCTAACCCTAACACTAACCCCTAACCCTAACCCTAAGCCTAACACTAACCCTTCCCCTACCCTAATCCTAAACCTAATCCTAACCCTAACCCTAACCCTACCCTTACCCTAACCCTAACCCTAACAATAAACCTTACCCTTACACTAAACCTAACCCTAACCTTTCCGTAAACCTAACCCTAACCCTAACCCTAAACCTTACCCTTACCCTTACCTTAACCCTAAACCTAACCTTAAACCTTACCCTTACCCTAACAGTTACCATTTCCCTAATCCTATCCCTTACCTTTACCCTTACCCTAACCCTAATCCTAACTTTAATCCCAACCCTAAACCTTAACCTAACCCTAACACTAAACTTTACCCTTACCCTAACCCTAACCATTACCCTTACCCTAACCCTAACCCTAAACTTAACCCATACCCTAAACCTAACCCTAATCCTAACCCTTAACCTAACACTTACCCTAACCCTAACCCTAACCCTAACACTTACCCTTAACCTAACTTTAACCCTAACCCTAACCCTTAACCTAATCCTAATCCTAAACCTTATCCTATCCCTAACACTAACCCTAACCCTAACCCCTAACCCTAACCCTTAATATAACCCTAACCCTAACCCTAAAACTTACCATTACCCTAACCCTAAACCTTACCGTAACCCTAACCCTAACCCTTACCTAACCCTAACCCTAAAACTAACCCTAACCTTAACCCTAACCCTAACCCAAACCCTAACCCTTACCCTTACCCTAAACCTAACCCTAAACCTAACCCTAAACCTAACCCTAACACTAAACTTAACCCTAACCCTAACCCTAACCCTTGCCCTTACCCTAACCCTAGCCCTAACTCTAACCCTTACTCTAACACTAACCCTAAACATAACCGTTACACTTACCCTAACCCTAAACCTAACCCTAACCATAACCTTAACTCCTAACCCTATCCCAAACCGTAACCCTAACCCATACCCTTATTCTAACACTAACCCTAACCCTAAAACTTCCCCTTACCCTAAACCCTACCCTAACCCTAACCCTAAACCTAACCCTTATCCTAACTCTAACCCTAATCCTAACCCTTCCCCTTGCCCTAATCTTAAACCTAACCCTAACCCTAACCCTTACCCTTACCCTAAACCTAACCCTAACACTAACCCTAACCCTAAACCATGCCCTTACAGTAAACCTAACCCTAACCTTAACATAAACCTAACTCTAAACCTAACCCTAACCCTTACCCTTACCTTAACCCTAACACTAACCCTAAACCTTACCCTTACCCTAACACTTATGCTAACCCTATCCCTAATCCTAACCTTTACCCTTACTCTAACCCTAACCCTAACCATAACCGCAACCCTAAACCTAACCCTAACCCTAACCCTAACCTTTACCCTAACCCTAACCCTAACCCCTACCCTAACAGTAACACTTAATCTTACCCTAACCCTAACCCTAAACCTAACCCTTTTACTAACCCTAACCCTAAACCTAACCCTAACCATTAACCTAACCCTAACACTAACCCTAACACCTAAACCTAACCCTGACCATAAGCCTAACCCTAAACCTATCCCTAAGACTAACCATAACCCTTACCCTAAGCATCACCCTAACACCAACCCCTAACCCTAACCATAAACCTAACACTAACCCTTAACCTTACCCTAACCCTAAACCTAACCCTAACCCTAACCCTAACCCTTATCCTTACCCTAACCCTAAAACTAACCCTAACCCTAAACCTTACCCTTACGCTAAACCTAACCCTAACCCTAACCCTAACCCTTACCCTAACCCTAACCCTAATCCTAACTCTAACCATTACCCTTACCCTAACCCTAAACCTAACCCTAAACCTAACCTAACCATAACCTTAACCCTAACCCTAACCCTAACCCTTACCCTAACCCTAACCCTAACCCTAACCCTAAACCTAACCCTAACCCTAACCCTTACCCTTAGGCTAACTTTAACCCTAAACCTAACCCTAACCCTTACTCTTACCCTCACCCTAACCCTAACCCGAACCCTAACTCTAACCCTAACCTTATCCCTAACCCTTATCTTCCCCTAACACTAACCCTAACCCTAAACCTAACTCTAACCCTAAACCTAATCCTTACCCTTAAACTAACCCTAACCCTAACGCTAACACTTATGCTTACCCTAACCCTAAACCTAAACTTAACCCTAACCCTAACCCTAACCCTTACCCTTACCCTAACCCTAAACCTAACCCTAACCCTTATCCTTACCCTAATCCTAAAACTAACCCTAACCCTAAACCTTACCCTTACGCTAAACCTAACCCTAACCCTAACCCTAACCCTTACCCTTACCTTAACACTAACCCTAACCATAACCCTAACCCTTACCCTAATGCTAACCCTAACCCTAAGACTAACAGTAACTCTAAACCTAACACATAACCTTACCCTAACCCAAACCCTAAATCTAACCCTAATCCTTACCCTTACCCTAAGCCTAACCCTAACCCTAAGCCTAACCCTAAACTTAACCCTAAGCCTTACCCTTAACCTAACCCTAACACTAACCCAAAAACTAACCCGAACCCTAACCCTAACTCTTACCCTTACCCTAACCCTAACCCTAACCCTAAATCTAACCCTTACCCTTACCCTAACCCTAACCCTAAACCTAACCCTAACCCTTACCTTACCATTACCCTAACCCTAACCCTAATCCTAACCCTTACCCTCACCCTAACCCTAACCCTAAACCTAACCCTAACCCTAACCATAAACCTAACCATAACCCTAACACTAACACTTGCCCTTACCCTAACCCTAACCCTAAACCTCACCCTAACCCTAACCCTAAACCCTAACTCTAGCTCTAACCCAAACCTTTACACTTACCCTAACCCTAACCCTAACCAGAACACTTATCCTAACCCTAACCCTAACACTAACCCTTACCCTTACCTTAACCCTAACCCTAACCCTAACCCTAACACATACCCTTACTCTAACCCTAAACCTAAACCTAACCGTAACCCTAAACCTAACCCTGAACCTAACTGTAACCCTAACCCTAACACTAACCCTTACATTAACCCTAACCTTAACCCCAACACTACACCTAACCCTAACCCTAACCCTAGCCTTACCCTTACCCTAACTCTAACCCTAACACTAACCCTAACCATAACCCTAACCCTTAACCTAACTCTAACCCTAACCTTAAACCTAACACTAATCTTAACCCTAACCCTAACCCTTACCATAATTCTAACCCTAACACTTATCCTAACCCTAACCCTAACCCTAAACCTAACACTTACCCTAACACGAACCCTAACCTTAACCCTTACCCTCACCCTAACCCTAACCCTAACCCTTATCCAACCCTAACCATTAACCTAACCCTAACCATTAACCTAACCCTAACCCTAACCCTAACCCTTACCCTTAACCTAACCCTAATCCTAAACCTAACCCTAAACCTAATCCTAAACCTAACCTTAACCCTAACCCTAACCCTTTCTCTTACCCTAACCCTAACAATAAACTTAACCCTAACCCTATCCCTAACCCTAACCCTAACCCTTACCCTTTCCCTACCCCTAAACTTAACAATAACCCTAACCCTAACACTTACCCTTACCCTAACCATAACCCTAACCCTAAACCTTAACGTTACACTAAACCTAACCCTAACCCTTACCCCAAACCTAAACCTAACCCTAACCCTAACCCTTACCCTTACCTTAACCCTAACGATAACCCTAAACCTTGCCCTTACCCTAACACTTACAGTAACCCTAACCCTAACCCTTACCATTACCATAACCCTAACCCTAACCTTACCCCCAAACCTAAACCTAAACCTACTCCTAATCCTAACCCTTACCCTAACCCTAACCCTAAACTTAACCCTAACCCTAGACCTTATCCTTACCCTAAACCTAATCCTAAACCTAACCCTAACACTTATCCTAACCGTAACCCTAACCATAACCCTAACCCTAACCCTTAACCTATCCCTAACCCTTACCCTAACCCTAACCCTAACCATTACCCTTACCCTAACCCTAATCCTAACCCTTACCCTTACTCTAAACCTAACCCTAATCCTAAACCTAACACTTACCCTCAACCTAAACCTACCCCTAAACCTTACTCTTACCCTAACCATAACCCTTAACTTAACCCCAGACCCAAACCTAACCCTAACCCTAACACTTAACCTAACACTTACCCTAACCCTAACCCTAACCCTAACCCTTACCCTAACCCCAACCCGAACCCTAACCCCTAAACCTAACCCTTACCCTTACCCTAATCCTAACCCTAAACCTTACCCTTACCCTAACCCTAACCCTAACTCTAACCCTAACCCTAACCCTAACCCTTACCGTACCCTAACCCTAACCCTAACCTTAACCCTAACCCTAAAACTTACCCTTACCCTAACCCTAATTCTAAACCTAACAGTAACCCAGCCCTAACCCTAACCCTAACCCTTACCCTACTATAACACGAAACCTTACCCTAACCATAACCCCTAAGCCTAAACCTAACCATAACCCTTACCCTTATCCTAACCCTAACCCTAACCCAAACACTTACCCTTACCCTAAACCCTACCCTACTCCTAACACTAACCATAACCCTTACTATAACCCTAACCCTAACCATTACATTTACACTAACCCTAACCCTAAACCTAACCCTAACCCTAAACCTAACCGTAAAACTAACCCTTACCCTGAACCTAACCCTTACCCTAACCCTAACCAGAAAACCTAACCCTGAACCTAACCCTAACCCTTACCCTTACCCTTACCCTAACAATAAAAATAACCTGAACCCTAACCCTAACCCTAACCCTTACCCTTATCCTAACCCTAACCCTAAACCTTACTCTTACCCTAACCCTAACCCTAACCCTTACCCTAAACCTAACCCTAACCTTAACCCTTACCCTTACCTTAACCCTAACCCTAACCGTAACCCTTACCCTTACCCTAAGACTGACCCTAACCCTAACCCTAACCTTAACCCTAATCCTTACCCTTACCCTAACCCTAAATCTAACCTTAACCAAAACCCTAAACCTACCCTAACCCTAACCATAACCCTTACCCTAACCCTAACCCTAATCCTAACTCTAACCCTTACCCTTAGCCTAACCCTAACCCTTACCCTTTCCCGAACCCTAACCCTAAACCTAACCCTAACCCTAACCATAACCCTTACCCTAACCCTAACACTAATCCTAACTCTAACCCTTACCGTTAGCGTAAACCTAACCCTAACCGTAAACCTAACCCTAACCCTAACCTTAACCCTAAACCTTACCCTTACCCTAACCTTAACCCTAACCCTAACCCTAACCCTTACCCTTAGCCTAACCCCAACCCTAAACCTAACATTAACCCTTACTCTTACCCTCACCCTAACCCTAACCTTAACCCTAACCCGACCCAACCCTAACCCTAACCTTAACCCTAACCCTTATCTTTACCCTAACAGTAACACTAACCCTAACCCTAAACCTAACTCTAACCCTAAATCTAAACCTTACCCTTACATTAACCCTAACCCTAAACCTAACCTTAACCCCTCAGCCTAACCCTAAACCTAACGCTAACCCTTATCCTGATCCTAACCCTAACCCTAACCCTAACCTTAACCCTAACCCTTACCCTTACCCTAACTGTAAACCTAACCTTAACCCTAACCATAACTCTAACCCTTACCCTAACCCTAACCCTTACCCTAACCCTAAATCCTACCCTTACCATAACCCTAACCCTAACTCTTACCGTAAAGCTAACCCTAACCGTAACCCTAACCCATACCCTTACTCTAACCCTAACCCTAACACTAACACTAACACATATTCTTACCCTAACCCTAACCCTAACCGTAACCCTAATCCTATCCCTAACCTTAACCTTTATCCTTACCCTAAACCTAACCCTAAACTTAACCCTAACCCTAACCCTAACCCTAACAATAACGCTAAAAATAAACCTAACCCTAACCATAACCCTTACCCTAAACCTTACCCTAACCCTTACCCTCATCCTAACCCTAAACCTAACATTAACCCTAACCCTAACCCTAACAGTTACCGTTACACTAACCCTAACCCTAACCCTTAACCTTACCCTTACCCTAAACCTAACCCTAACCCTAACACTTACCCTTATCCTAAACTTAACCCTAACCCTAACACTTACCCTAAACCCTACCGTAACCCTAACGCTAACACTAACCCTAACCCTAATCCTAAACCTTACCCTTACCCTAACCCTAACCCTAACCCTAACCCCTAACCCTAAAACTAACCCTAACCCTAACCCTTACCCTTACCCTAACCCTAACCCTAACCCTAAACCTAACACTTACCCTCACACTAATCCTAACCCAAACCCTTACCCTTACCCTAACCCTAACCTTAACCCCACCCATAAACCTAACCCTAACCCTAACCCTTACCCTAACACTTACCCTATCCCTAACACTAACGTTAACACTTACCCTTACCCTTACCCTAACCCTAACCATTACCCTAACACTAACTCTAACCCTTACCCTAACCCTAACCCAAACCCTAACACCTAACCCTAACCCTTAACATAACACTAAGCCTAACTCTAAACATAAACCTTACCCTTACCCTAACCCTAAACCTAACTCTAACCCTAACCCTAACCCTAAACCTAAACTTAAAACTAACCCTAACCCTTACCCTTACCCTAACCCTAACCCTAAACCGAACCCTAACACTAACCATAACCTAACCTTAACCCTTACCCTAACCCTAACCCTAAACCTAACACAAGCCCAGCCCTAACCCTAACACTAACCCTTACCCTACCCTAAACCTAACCTTAAACCCTAATCCAAGCCCTTACTCTTATCCTAACCCTAACCCTAACCCTAACCCTAACACTTACCCTTACCCTAAACCGTACCCTAAGCCTAACGCTAACCCTAACCCTTACCCTAATCCTAACCCTAACCCTTACCCTTACCCTAACCCTAAACATAAACCTAACCCTAACCCTAAATCTAACCCTAAAACTTACCCTAACCCTAACCCTTACCCTTACCCTAATCCTAACCCTAAACCTAACCCTAACCCAAGCCCTTACTCTTATCCTAACCATAACCCTAACCCTAACCCTAAACCTTACCCTTACCCTAACCCTTACTCTTACCCTAACCCTAACCCTAACCCTAACCCTAACCCTAACCCTAAACCTAACCCTTATCCTAACCCTAACCCTAACCCTTAACCTAACCCTAACACTAATCCTAACCACAAACCCTAACCCTTACCCTAACCCTAACGCTAACCCTAACCCTTACACTAACCCTAACCCTAACCCTTACCCTTACTCTAACCCTAAACATAAACCTAACCCTAACCCTAAACCTAACCCGAACCCTTACCCTAACTCTAACCCTTACCCTTACCCTAACCCTACCCTAAACCTAACCCTAAACCTAAACCTAAGCCTTACCCTTACCCTAACACTAACCCTAACCCTAACCCTTACCCTTACCCTAACGCTAATCCTAACCTTACCCCTAAACCTAATCCTTACCCTTACCATAACACTAAATCTAACCTTAACCCCAACAATAAACCTAACCCTAACCGTAACCCTAACCCTTACCCCTACCCTAACACTAAACCTAACCCTGTCCCTAACCCTAAACCTAACACTTACCCTTACCCTAATCCTAACCCTAACACTTACCCTTACCCTAACGTTAACCCTAACTCTAACCCTGACCATAACCCTAACCCTAACACTTACCCTAACCATAATCCTAACCCTTACTCTAACCCTAACCATAACCTCAACCCTAACCTAACCCTAACCCTAACCCTTACCCTTACCCTAACCATAACCCTAACCCTAACCCTTACCCTAACCGTAAGTCTTAACCTAAACCTAACCCTAAACCTAACCCTATCCCTAAACCTAACCCTAAATCCTAAGCCTAACCCTAACCCTAACCCTGACCCTTACCCTTATCCTAAACCTAACCCTAACCCTAACACTTACCCATACCCTAAACCCTACCCTAACCCTAACCCTAACCCTTACCCTTACTCTAACCCTAAACATAAACCTAACCCTAACCCTAAACCTAACCCGAACCCTTACCCTAACTCTAACCCTTACCCTTACCCTAACCCTACCCTAAACCTAACCCTAAACCTAAACCTAAGCCTTACCCTTACCCTAACACTAACCCTAACCCTAACCCTAACCCTTTCCCTTACCGTAACCCTAACCCTAACCCTAGCCCTTACCCTTACCCTAACGCTAATCCTAACCTTACCCCTAAACCTAACCCTTACCCTTACCCTAACCCTAAACATAGACCTAACCCTAACCCTAAACCTAACCCTAACCCTTACAATAACCCTAACCCTAAACCAAACCCTTACCCTATCCCTAAGCCTAATCCTAACAATAACCCTTACCCTTACCCTAACCCTAACCCTAACCCTAAGCCTAAGCCTAAACCTAACCCTAACCCTTACCCTTAGCCTAACCCTAACCCTAAACCTTACCCTTACCCTCACCCTAACCCTAACATTAACCCAAATCCGAACCCTACCCCTAACCCTAAACTTAATCCTAACCCTTATCCTTATCCTTACGCTAAGCCTAACACTAACCCTAACCCTCAACCTAACTCTAACCCTAAACCTAACCCTTACCATTACCCTAACCCTAACCCTAACCCTAACCGTAACCCCTAAGGCTAACCCTAACCCTAACACTAACCCTTACCCTTACCCTAACCCTAAGCCTAACCCTAACCCAAACCCTAAACCTTACCCTTACCCTAACCCTAACCCTAACCCTTACCCTAAACCTAACCCCAACCCTAATCCTGACCCTAACCCTTACCATTACCTTAACCCTAACCCTAACCCTAACACATAACCTTACCCTCACTCTAACCCTAACCCTAACCCTAACCTTAACCCTAACCCTAACCCTAACACATACCCTTACCCTAACCGTAACCCTAACCGTAACCCTAACCCTAACCCTCACCCTAACCTTTACCCTTACTCTAACCCTAACCCCAACCCTAACCCTAACAATAACCCTAACCCTAACCCTAACCCTTACCCTTACCCTAATCCTAACCCTAACCCTTACCCTTAACCTAACCCTAACCCTAACTCTAACCCTAACCATAACCCTAAACCTAACACTTACCCTAACCCTAATCCTAACCCTTACTCTAACCCTAACCCTAACCTCAACCTTAACCTAACCCTAACCCTAACCCTTACCATTACCCTAACCCTAACCCTAACCCTAAACCTTACCCTAACCCTAACTCTTAATCTAAACCTAACCCTAACCCTAACCTCAACCTTAACCCTAACCCAAACCCTAAACCTAACCCTTACCCTTACCCTAACCCTCACCCTAAACCTTACCCTAACCCTAAACTTAACCCTAATCCTTACCCTTACACTAACCCTAACCCTAACCCTAACCCTAAACCAAACCCTAACCCTAACCCTAACACTTACCCTTAGCCTAAACCTAACCATAAACCTAACCCTAACCCTTACTCTTACCCTCAACCTCACCCTAACCTTAACCCTAACCCGAACCCTAACCCTAACTCTAACCTTAACCCTAACCCTTATCCTTACCCTAACCCGAACACTAACCCTAACCCTAAACCTAACTCTAACCCTAAACCTAATCCTTACCCTTACACTAACCCTAACCCTAACCCTAACCGTAACCCCTAAGCCTAACCCTAACGCTGACCATTACCCTTATCCTAACCCAAAACCTAACCTTAACCCTAACCCTAACCCTAACATTTACCCTTACCCTAACCCTAACCCTAAACCTTACCCTTACCCAAACCCTAACCCTAACCCTTACCCTAAACCTAACCTATCCCTAACCCTAACCCTAACACTTACACTTACCTTAACCCTAACCCTAACCCTAACACTTACCCTTACCCTAACTCTAACCCTAACCCTAACCATAACCCTAACACATATCCTTACCCTAACCCTAACCCTAACCTTAACCCTTACCCTAACCTACCCTGTCCCTAACCCTTACCCTTACCCTAACCCTAACCCTAACCCTAACCCTTACCCTAACCCTAACCCTAACCCTTACCCTAGCCCTAACACTTACCCTTACCCTAACTCCAACCCTAACCCTAACAATAACCCTAACCATAAACCTAACCCTAACACTAACCCTAACCCTAACACTAACGCTAACCCTAACCCTAACACTAACCATAACCCTAACCCTAACCCTAAACCTTACCCTAAAACTAACTTTAACCCTAACCCTTTCCCTTACCTTAACCCTAACCCTAACCCTAACCCTTACCCTTATCCTAACGCTAACACTTACCCTTACCCTAACACTAACCCTAACCCTAAACCTAACTCTAACCATAAACCTAATCCATACCCTTACACTAACACTAACACTAACCCTAACCGTAACCCCTAAGCCTAACCCTAACCCTAACGCTAACCATTACCCTTACCCTAACCATAAACCTACACTTAAACCTAACCCTAACCCTAACCCTTACCCTTACCCTAACCCTAACCCTAACCCTAACCCTAAACCTTACCCGTACACTTACCCTAAACCTAACCCTAAACCTTACCCTAAACCTAACCCTATCCCTAACCCTAACCCTAACCCTTACGCTTCCCTTAACCCTAACCCTAACCCTAACACTTACCATTACCCTAACTCTAAACCTAACCCTAACCCTAACCCTAACACATATCCTTACGCTAATCCTAACCCTAACCGTAACCCTAACCCTAATCCTAACCCTAAACATAACCTTTACGCTTACCCGAACCCTAACCCTAAACTTAACCCTAACCCTAAACCTAACCCTAACCCTTACCCTAACATTAACACTAACGCTAACCCTAACCCTAAACCTAAACATAACCCTAACCCTAACCCTAAACCTTACCCTAAACCTTACCCTAACCCTAACCTTACCCTTACCCTAACACTAAACCTAA
>JANJXV010000506.1:502500-565000 GCA_024803745.1 Megascapheus bottae
CCTTACCGTAACCCTAACACTAACCCTAACCTTCAACCTAACTCTAACACTAAACCTAACCCTTACACTTACCCTAACCCTAACCCTAAGTCTAACTGTAACCCCTAAGGCTAACCCTAACCCTAACGCTAACCCTTACCCTTATCCTAACCCTAACCCTCACCCTAACCCTAACCTCTACCCTTACCCTAACTCTAAACCTAACCTTAACCCTAACCCTAACCCTAAACTTACCCTTACCCTAACCCTAACGCTAACCGTAACCCTAAACCTTACCCTTACCCTAACCCTACCCCTAACCCTTACCCTAAAACTAACCCCAACCCTAACCCTGACCCTAACCATTACCCTTACCTTAACCCTAACCCTAACCTTAACACATACCCTCACCCTCATTCTAACCCTAAACCTAACCCTAATTCTAACACATATCCTTACCCTAACCCTAACCCTAACCCTAACCCTAACCTTAACCCTAACCCTAACCCTAACACATATCCTTACCTTAACCCTAACCCTAACCCTAACCCTAACCCTAACCCTTACAATAACCCTAACTCTTAACCTGAACCTAACCCTAACCCTAACCTCAACCTTAACCCTAACCCTAACCCTAAACCTAACTCTAACCCTAAACTTAACCCTAACCCTTACCCTTACCCTTACCCTAACCATAACCCTTACCCTAACACTAATCCTAACCCTTACTCTAACCCTAACCCTAACCTCAACCTTAACCTAACCCTAACCCTAACCCTTACCATTACCCGTACCCTAACCCTAACCCTAACCCTAACCCTTACAATAACCCTAACTCTTAACCTGAACCTAACCCTAACCCTAACCTCAACCTTAACCCTAACCCTAACCCTAAACCTAACTCTAACCCTAAACTTAACCCTAACCCTTACCCTTACCCTAACCATAACCCTAACCCTAAACCTAACCCTAACCCTAAAGCTAACCCTTACCCTTAGCGTAAACCTAAAACTGTCCCTCACCTAAACCCTTATCCTTAACCTAACCCTAACCCTAACCCAAACCATAACCCTAACCTCAACCTTAACCTTAACCCTAACCTTAGCCCTAACCCTAACACTTACCCTTACCCTAAATCTAACCCTAACCCTAAGCATAACCCTAACACATATCCTTACCCTAACCCTAACCCTAACTGTAACCCTTACCCTAACCTACCCTGTCCCTAACACTTACCCTTACCCTAACCCTAATCCTTACCCTAACCCTAACCCTAACACTAACCCTAACCTTAACCCTAACCCTAACCCTTACCCTTACCCTAACCCTAAACCTAAACCTAACCCTAACCCTAAACATAACCCCTAACCTTAAAACTAACCCTAAAGCTAACCCTAACCGTAACCTTAACCCCAACCCTAAACCTAACCCAAACCCTAACCCTTACCCTAACACTTATCCTAACCCTAACCCTAACCCTAACCCTAAACCTTACCCTTACCTTAACCCTAATCCTAACCCTAACACTTACCCTTATCCTAACGCTAACCCTAACCCTAAAGCTAACCCTAAACCTTACCCTTACCCTAACCCTAAATCTAAACTTAACCCCAACCCTAAACCTAACCCTAACCGTAACCCTAAACTTACCCTTACCCTAACCCTAACCCTAACCCTTACCCTAAACCTAACCCCAACCCTAACCCTGACCCTAACCCTTACACTTACCTTAACCCTAACCCTAACCCTAACACATACCCTTAACCTCACTCTAACCCTAACCCTAACCCAAACCCTAACACATATCCTTACCCTAACCCTAACCCTAAACCTAACCCTATCCCTAACCCTAACCCTTACCCTATCCCTAACCCTAATTCTAACCCTAACCCTTACCCTTACCCTAACCCTAACCCTAATCCTAACCCTAAACCTAACCCTAACCCTAACCCTAAACCTAACCCTAACCCTAACCCTTACCCTTAGCCTAACCCTAACCCTAAACCTTACCCTTACCCTCACCCTAACCCTAACCTTAACCCTAATCAGAATCCTACCCCTAAACCTAACCTTAATCCTAACCCTTATCCTTACCGTAACCCTAACACTAACCCTAACCTTCAACCTAACTCTAACACTAAACCTAACCCTTACACTTACCCTAACCCTAACCCTAAGTCTAACTGTAATCCATAAGGCTAACCCTAAACCTAACGCTAACCCTTACCCTTATCCTAACCCTAACCCTCACCCTAACCCTAACCTCTACCCTTACCCTAACTCTAAACCTAACCTTAACCCTAACCCTAACCCTAACCCTTACCCTTACCCTAACCCTAACGCTAACCCTAACCCTAAACCTTGCCCTTACACTAACCCTAACCCTAACCCTTACCCTAAAACTAACCCCAACCCTAACCCTGACTCTAACCCTTACCCTTACCTTAACCCTAACCCTAACCCTAACACATACCCTCACCCTCACTCTAACCCTAACCCTAACCCTAACCCTAACACGTATCCTTACCCTAACCCTAACCCTAACCCTAACCTTAACCCTAACCCTAATCCTAACACATATCCTTACCTTAACCCTAAACCTAACCGTAACCGAACCCTAACCCTAACCCTAACCTTTACCCTTACCCTAACCCTAACCCTAACCCTAACAGTAATCCTAACGCTAACCCTAACCCTTACCCTTACCCTAATCCAAACCCTAACCCTTACCCTTACCCTAACTTTAATCCTAACTCTAACCCTAACCATAACCCTAACCCTAACACTTACCCTAACACTAATCCTAACCCTTACTCTAACCCTAACCCTAACCTCAACCTTAACCTAACCCTAACCCTAACCCTTACCATTACCCGTACCCTAACCCTAACCCTAACCCTAACCCTAACCCTTACAATAACCCTAACTCTTAACCTAAACCTAACCCTAACCCTAACCTCAACCTTAACCCTAACCCTAAACCTAACCCTAACCCTAAACTTAACCCTAACCCTTACCCTTACCCTAACCCTAACCCTAACCCTAAACCTAACCCTAACCCTAACCCTAACCCTAACCCTTACCCTTAGCCTAAACCTAAACCTGCCCCTCACCTAAACCCTTACCCTTACCCTAACCCTAACCCTAACCCAAACCATAACCCTAACCTCAACCTTAACCTTAACCCTAACCCTAGCCCTAACCCTAACACTTACCCTTACCCTAACTCTAACCCTAACCCTAAGCATAACCCTAACACATATCCTTACCCTAACCCTAAACCCAACTGTAACCCTTACCCTAACCTACCCTGTCCCTAACACTTACCCTCACCCTAACCCTAATCCTTACCCTAACCCTAACCCTAACCCTAACCTTAACCCTAACCCTAACCCTTACCCTTACCCTAACCCTAAACCTAAACCTAACCCTAACCCTAAACATAACCCCTAACCTTAAAACTAACCCTAAAACTAAACCTAACCGTAACCTTAACCCCAACCCTAAACCTAACCCAAACCCTAACCCTTACCCTAACACTTACCCTAACCCTAACCCTAACCCTAACCCTAATCCTTACCCTTACCTTAAACCTAATCCTAACCCTAACACTTACCCTTATCCTAACGCTAACCCTAACCCTAAACCTAACCGTAAACCTTACCCTTACCCTAACCCTAAATCTAAACTTAACCCCAACCCTAAACCTAACCCTAACCGTAACCCTAACACTTACCCTAACCCTAACCTTAATCTTTACCCTTACCCTCACCCTAACCCTAACCTTAACGCTAATCCGAACCCTACCCCTAACCCTAAACTTAATCCTAACCCTTATCCTTACCGTAACCCTAACACTAACCCTAACCCTCAACCTAACTCTAACCCTAAACCTAACCCTTACCCTTACCCTAACCCTAACCCTAACCCTAACCGTAACCCCTAAGGCTAACCCTAACCCTAACGCTAACCCTTACCCTTATCCTAAACCTAACCCTCACCCTAACCCTAACCCGTACCCTTACCCTAACTATAAACCTAACCGTAACCCTTACCCTAACACTAACCCTAACCCTAACCCTAAATGTTACCCTTACCCTAACCCTAACCCTAACCCTTATCCTAACCCTAAACCTAACCTTAACCCTAACCCTAACCCTAACCCTTACCCTTACCCTATCCCTAAACCTAACCCTTACCCTAAACCTTACACTTACCCTAACCCTAACCCTAGCCCTTACCCTAAACCTAACACTATCCTTAACCCTAACCCTAAACCTTACCCTTACCTTAACCCTAACCCTAACCCTAACACTTACCCTAACCCTAACTCTAACCCTAACCCTAACCCTAACCCTAAACCTAACACATATCCTTACCCTAACCCTAACACTAACCGTAACCCTAACCCTAACCCTAACCCTAACCTTTACCCTTACCCGAACCCTAACACTAAACTTAACTCTAACCCTAAACCTAACCCTAACACTAACCCTAACCCTAACACTAACGCTAACCCTAACCCTAACTTAACCCTATCCCTAACCCTAACCCTAACCCTAACCCTTACCCTAACCCTTACCCTAAACCTAACCCTTACCCTTACCCTAACACTAAACCTAACATTAACCCTAACCCTAACCCTAACCCTTACCCTTACCCTAACCCTAACCCTAACCCTAAACATTACCCTTACCCTAAACCTAACTCTATCCCTAACCCTAACCCTAACCATAACCCTAAACCTTACCCTTACCCTAACCCTAAACCTAACCCTAACCCTAACCCTAACCCTTACCCTTATCCTAACCCTAAACCTAACCATAACCCTAACCCTAACCCTAACCCTTACCCTTACCCTATACCTAAACCTAACCCTTACCCTAAACCTTAAACTTACCCTAACCCTAACCCTAGCCCTTACCCTAAACCTAACCCTATCCCTAACCCTAACTCTAAACCTTACACTTACCTTAACCCTAACCCTAACCCTAACACTTACCCTTACCCTAACTCTAACCCTAACCCTAACCCTAACCCTAAACCTAACATATATCCTTACCCTAACCCTAACACTAACCGTAACCCTAACCTTTACCCTTACCCGAACCGTAACACTAAACTTAACTCTAACCCTAAACCTAACCCTAACACTAACCCTAACCCTAATACTAACGCTAACCCTAACCCTAACTTAACCCTATCCCTAACCCTAACCCTAACCCTTACCCTAACCCTTACCCTAAACCTAACCCTTACCCTTACCCTTACACTAAACCTAACATTAACCCTAACCCTAACCCTAACCCTTACCCTTACCCTAACCCTAACTCTAACCCTAAACATTACCCTTACCCTAAACCTAACTCTATCCCTAAACCTAACCCTAACCATAACCCTAAAACTTACCCTAACCCTAACACTAACCCTAACCCTTACCCTAAACCTAACCCTAATCCTAACCCTTACCCTTACCTTAACCCTAACCCTAACCCTAACCCTTACCCTTATCCTAACGCTAACCCTAATCCTCAAACCTAACCCTAAAACTTACACTTACCCTAAACCTAAATCTAACCTTAATCCCAACCCTAAACCTAACCCTAACCGTAACCCAAACCCTTACCCTTAACCTAACCCTAACCCTAAACCTAACCCTAACCCTAACCCTAACCCTTTCCCTAACCCTAACCCTAATCCTAACTCTAACCCTAACCCTAACCTTAAACCTAACCCTTACAATAACCTTAACCCTAACCCTAACCCTTACCCTAACCCTAAGCCAAACCCTAAACCTAACCCTAACCCTTAATCTTACCCTCACCCTAACCCTAACCCGAACCCTTACCCTAACCCTAACCTTAACCCTAACACTTATCCTTACACTAACACTAACCTTAACCCTAAATATAACTCTAACCCTAATTCTAATCCTTACCCTTATACTAACCCTAACCCTAACCCTAACCGTAACCCCTAAGCCTAAACCTAACCCTAACGCTAACCCTTACGCTTACCCTAACCCTAAACCTAACCTTAACCCTAACCCTAACCCTAACCCTTACCCTTACCCTAACCCTAACCTTAACCCTAACCCTAAACCTTACCCTTACCCTTACCCTAACCCTAACCCTTACTCTAAACTTAACCCTATCCCTAACCCTAACCCTAACCCTAACCCTTACCTTAACCCTAACCCTAACCCTAACCCTAACCCTAACACATATACTTACCCTAACCCTTACCCGAATCCTAACCCTAAACTTAACCCTAACACTAACCCTAACCCTAACACTAACGCTAACCCTAACCCTAACCCTAACCCTAACCCTAACCCTAACCCGAACACTTGCCCTAATCCTTACCCTAAACCTAACCCTTACCCTTACCTTAACACTAAATCTAACCTTAACCCCAACCCTAAACCTAACCCAAACCGTAACCCTAACCCTTATCCCTACCCTAACCCTAAACCTAAACCTAACCCTATCCCTAACCCTAACCCTTACCTATAACTAACGCTAATCCTAACTCTAACCCTTACCCTTACCCTAACCCTAACCCTAACCCTAAACCTAACCCTAACCCTAACCCTAACCTAACCCTTACCCTATCCCTAACCCTAATTCTAACCCTAACCCTTACCCTTACCCTAACCCTAACCCTAACCCTAACCCTAAACCTAACCCTAACCCTAACGCTAACCCTTACCCTTAGCCTAACCCTAACCCTAAAACTTACCCTTACCCTAACCCTAACCCTAACCCTAACCGTTACCCTTAGCCTAAACCTAACCCTACCCCTAACCCTAACCCTTACTCTTACCGTCACCCTAACCCTAACCTTAACCCTAACCCTAAACCTTACCCTTACCCTTACCCTAACCCTAACCCTTACTCTAAACTTAACCCTATCCCTAACCCTAACCCTAACCCTTACCCTTACCTTAACCCTAACCCTAACCCTAACCCTAACCCTAACACATATACTTACCCTAACCCTTACCCGAATCCTAACCCTAAACTTAACCCTAACACTAACCCTAACCCTAACACTAACGCTAACCCTAACCCTAACCCTAACCCTAACCCTAACCCTAACCCGAACACTTGCCCTAATCCTTACCCTAAACCTAACCCTTACCCTTACCTTAACACTAAATCTAACCTTAACCCCAACCCTAAACCTAACCCAAACCGTAACCCTAACCCTTATCCCTACCCTAACCCTAAACCTAAACCTAACCCTATCCCTAACCCTAACCCTTACCTATAACTAACGCTAATCCTAACTCTAACCCTTACCCTTACCCTAACCCTAACCCTAACCCTAAACCTAACCCTAACCCTAACCCTAACCTAACCCTTACCCTATCCCTAACCCTAATTCTAACCCTAACCCTTACCCTTACCCTAACCCTAACCCTAACCCTAACCCTAAACCTAACCCTAACCCTAACGCTAACCCTTAACCTTAGCCTAACCCTAACCCTAAAACTTACCCTTACCCTCACCCTAACCCTAACCTTAACCCTAATCCGAACCCTACCCCTAAACCTAACCTTAATCCTAACCCTTATCCCTACCGTAACCCTAACACTAACCCTAACCCTCAACCTAACTCTAACCCTAAACCTAACCCTTACCCTTACCCTAACCCTAACCCTATGTCTAACTGTAACCCCTAAGGCTAACCCTAACCCTAACGCTAACCCTTACCCTTATCCTAACCCTAACCCTCAACCTAACCCTAACCTGTACCCTTACCCTAACTCTAAACCTAACCTTAACCCTAACCCTAACCCTAAACCTTACCCTTGCCCTAACCCTAACGCTAACCTTAACCCTAAACCTTACCCTTACCCTAACCCTAACCCTAAACCTTACCCTAAACCTAACCCCAACCCTAACCCTGACCCTAACCCTTACCCTTACCTTAACCCTAACCCTAACCCTAACACATACCCTTACCCTCAGTGTAACCCTAACCCTAACCCTAACCCTAACACATATCCTTACCATAACCCTAACCCTAACCCTAACCCTAAACTTAACCCTAACCCTAACCCTAACACATATTCTTACCTTAACCCTAACCCTAACCGTAACCCGAACCCTAACCCTAAGCCTAACCCTAACCCTAACAGTAATCCTAACCCTAACCCTAACCCTTACCCTTACCCTAATCCTAACCCTAACCCTGACCCTTAACCTAACCCTAACCCTAACTCTAACCCTAACCATAACCCTAACCCTAACACTTACCCTAACACTATTCCTAACCCTTACTCTAACCCTAACCCTAACCTCAACCTTAAGGTAACTCTAACCCTAACCCTTACCATTACCCTTACCCTAACCCTAACCCTAACCCTAACCCTTACAATAACCCTAACTTTTAACCTAAACCTAACCCTAACTCTAACCTCAACCTTAACCCCAACCCTAACCCTAAACCTAACCCTTACCCTTACCCTAACCCTAACCCTAAACTTAACCTTAACCCTAAACTTAACCCTAACCCTTCCCTTACCCTAACCCTAACCCTAACCCTAACCCTAACCCTAAACCTAACCCTAACCCTAACCCTAACCCTAACACATATCCTTACCGTAACCCTAACCCTAACCCTAACCCTAAACTTAACCCTAATGCTAACCCTAACACATATCCTTACCTTAACCCTAACCCTAACCGTAACACGAACCCTAACCCTAAGCCTAACCTTTACCCTTACCCTAAACCTAAACCTAACCCTAACCCTAACAGTAATCCTAACCCTAACCCTAACCCTTACCCTTACCCTAATCCTAACCCTAACCCTTACCCTTAACCTAACCCTAACCCTAACTCTAACCCTAACCATAACCCTAAACCTAACACTTACCCTAACACTAATCCTAACCCTTACTCTAACCCTAACCCTAACCTCAACCTTAACGTAACCCTAACCCTAACCCTTACCATTACCCTTACCCTAACCCTCACCCTAACCCTAACCCTTACAATAACCCTAACTCTTAACCTAAACCTAACCCTAACCCTAACCTCAACCTTAACCCTAACCCTAACCCTAAACCTAACCCTTACCCTTACCCTAACCATAACCCTAAACCTAACCTTAACCCTAAACTTAACCCTAACCCTTACCCTTACCCTAACCCTAACCCTAACCCTAAACCTAACCCTAACCCTAACCCTAACCCTAACCCTTACCCTTAGCCTAAACCTAACCCTACCCCTAACCCTAACCCTTACTCTTACCGTCACCCTAACCCTAACCTTAACCCTAACCCTAAACCTTACCCTTACCCTTACCCTAACCCTAACCCTTACTCTAAACTTAACCCTATCCCTAACCCTAACCCTAACCCTTACCCTTACCTTAACCCTAACCCTAACCCTAACCCTAACCCTAACACATATACTTACCCTAACCCTTACCCGAATCCTAACCATAAACTTAACCCTAACACTAACCCTAACCCTAACACTAACGCTAACCCTAACCCTAACCCTAACCCTAACCCTAACCCGAACACTTGCCCTAATCCTTACCCTAAACCTAACCCTTACCCTTACCTTAACACTAAATCTAACCTTAACCCCAACCCTAAACCTAACCCAAACCGTAACCCTAACCCTTATCCCTACCCTAACCCTAAACCTAAACCTAACCCTATCCCTAACCCTAACCCTTACCTATAACTAACGCTAATCCTAACTCTAACCCTTACCCTTACCCTAACCCTAACCCTAACCCTAAACCTAACCCTAACCCTAACCCTAACCTAACCCTTACCCTATCCCTAACCCTAATTCTAACCCTAACCCTTACCCTTACCCTAACCCTAACCCTAACCCTAACCCTAAACCTAACCCTAACCCTAACGCTAACCCTTACCCTTAGCCTAACCCTAACCCTAAAACTTACCCTTACCCTCACCCTAACCCTAACCTTAACCCTAATCCGAACCCTACCCCTAAACCTAACCTTAATCCTAACCCTTATCCCTACCGTAACCCTAACACTAACCCTAACCCTCAACCTAACTCTAACCCTAAACCTAACCCTTACCCTTACTCTAACCCTAAACCTATGTCTAACTGTAACCACTAAGGCTAACCCTAACCCTAACGCTAACCCTTACCCTTATCTTAAACCTAACCCTCAACCTAACCCTAACCTGTACCCTTACCCTAACTCTAAACCTAACCTTAACCCTAACCCTAACCCTAAACCTTACCCTTGCCCTAACCCTAACGCTAACCTTAACCCTAAACCTTACCCTTACCCTAACCCTAACCCTAAACCTTACCCTAAACCTAACCCCAACCCTAACCCTGACCCTAACCCTTACCCTTACCTTAACCCTAACCCTATCCCTAACACATACCCTTACCCTCAGTGTAACCCTAACCCTAACCCTAACCCTAACACATATCCTTACCATAACCCTAACCCTAACCCTAACCCTAAACTTAACCCTAACCCTAACCCTAACACATATTCTTACCTTAACCCTAACCCTAACCGTAACCCGAACCCTAACCCTAAGACTAACCTTTACCCTTACCCTAACCCTAACCCTAACCCTAACCCTAACAGTAATCCTAACCCTAACCCTAACCCTTACCCTTACCCTAATCCTAACCCTAACCCTGACCCTTAACCTAACCCTAACCCTAACTCTAACCCTAACCATAACCCTAACCCTAACACTTACCCTAACACTAATCCTAACCCTTACTCTAACCCTAACCATAACCTCAAACTTAAGGTAACTCTAACCCTAACCCTTACCATTACCCTTACCCTAACCCTAACCCTAACCCTTACAATAACCCTAACTTTTAACCTAAACCTAACCCTAACCCTAACCTCAACCTTAACCCCAACCCTAACCCTAAACCTAACCCTTACCCTTACCCTAACCCTAACCCTAAACTTAACCTTAACCCTAAACTTAACCCTAACCCTTCCCTTACCCTAACCCTAACCCTAACCCTAACCCTAAACCTAACCCTAACCCTAACCCTAACCCTAACACATATCCTTACCGTAACCCTAACCCTAACCCTAACCCTAAACTTAACCCTAATGCTAACCCTAACACATATCCTTACCTTAACCCTAACCCTAACCGTAACACGAACCCTAACCCTAAGCCTAACCTTTACCCTTACCCTAAACCTAAACCTAACCCTAACCCTAACAGTAATCCTAACCCTAACCCTAACCCTTACCCTTACCCTAATCCTAACCCTAACCCTTACCCTTAACCTAACCCTAACCCTAACTCTAACCCTAACCATAACCCTAAACCTAACACTTACCCTAACACTAATCCTAACCCTTACTCTAACCCTAACCCTAACCTCAACCTTAACGTAATCCTAAACCTAACCCTTACCATTACCCTTACCCTAACCCTCACCCTAACCCTAACCCTTACAATAACCCTAACTCTTAACCTAAACCTAACCCTACCCTAACCTCAACCTTAACCCTAACCCTAACCCTAAACCTAACCCTTACCCTTACCCTAACCATAACCCTAAACCTAACCTTAACCCTAAACTTAACCCTAACCCTTACCCTTACCCTAACCCTAACCCTAACCCTAACCCTAAACCTAACCCTAACCCTAACCCTAACCCTAACCCTTACCCTTAGCCTAAACCTAACCCTACCCCTAACCCTAACCCTTACTCTTACCGTCACCCTAACCCTAACCTTAACCCTAACCCTAAACCTTACCCTTACCCTTACCCTAACCCTAACCCTTACTCTAAACTTAACCCTATCCCTAACCCTAACCCTAACCCTTACCCTTACCTTAACCCTAACCCTAACCCTAACCCTAACCCTAACACATATACTTACCCTAACCCTTACCCGAATCCTAACCATAAACTTAACCCTAACACTAACCCTAACCCTAACACTAACGCTAACCCTAACCCTAACCCTAACCCTAACCCTAACCCGAACACTTGCCCTAATCCTTACCCTAAACCTAACCCTTACCCTTACCTTAACACTAAATCTAACCTTAACCCCAACCCTAAACCTAACCCAAACCGTAACCCTAACCCTTATCCCTACCCTAACCCTAAACCTAAACCTAACCCTATCCCTAACCCTAACCCTTACCTATAACTAACGCTAATCCTAACTCTAACCCTTACCCTTACCCTAACCCTAACCCTAACCCTAAACCTAACCCTAACCCTAACCCTAACCTAACCCTTACCCTATCCCTAACCCTAATTCTAACCCTAACCCTTACCCTTACCCTAACCCTAACCCTAACCCTAACCCTAAACCTAACCCTAACCCTAACGCTAACCCTTACCCTTAGCCTAACCCTAACCCTAAAACTTACCCTTACCCTCACCCTAACCCTAACCTTAACCCTAATCCGAACCCTACCCCTAAACCTAACCTTAATCCTAACCCTTATCCCTACCGTAACCCTAACACTAACCCTAACCCTCAACCTAACTCTAACCCTAAACCTAACCCTTACCCTTACTCTAACCCTAACCCTATGTCTAACTGTAACCCCTAAGGCTAACCCTAACCCTAACGCTAACCCTTACCCTTATCCTAAACCTAACCCTCAACCTAACCCTAACCTGTACCCTTACCCTAACTCTAAACCTAACCTTAACCCTAACCCTAACCCTAAACCTTACCCTTGCCCTAACCCTAACGCTAACCTTAACCCTAAACCTTACCCTTACCCTAACCCTAACCCTAAACCTTACCCTAAACCTAACCCCAACCCTAACCCTGACCCTAACCCTTACCCTTACCTTAACCCTAACCCTATCCCTAACACATACCCTTACCCTCAGTGTAACCCTAACCCTAACCCTAACCCTAACACATATCCTTACCATAACCCTAACCCTAACCCTAACCCTAAACTTAACCCTAACCCTAACCCTAACACATATTCTTACCTTAACCCTAACCCTAACCGTAACCCGAACCCTAACCCTAAGACTAACCTTTACCCTTACCCTAACCCTAACCCTAACCCTAACCCTAACAGTAATCCTAACCCTAACCCTAACCCTTACCCTTACCCTAATCCTAACCCTAACCCTGACCCTTAACCTAACCCTAACCCTAACTCTAACCCTAACCATAACCCTAACCCTAACACTTACCCTAACACTAATCCTAACCCTTACTCTAACCCTAACCATAACCTCAAACTTAAGGTAACTCTAACCCTAACCCTTACCATTACCCTTACCCTAACCCTAACCCTAACCCTTACAATAACCCTAACTTTTAACCTAAACCTAACCCTAACCCTAACCTCAACCTTAACCCCAACCCTAACCCTAAACCTAACCCTTACCCTTACCCTAACCCTAACCCTAAACTTAACCTTAACCCTAAACTTAACCCTAACCCTTCCCTTACCCTAACCCTAACCCTAACCCTAACCCTAAACCTAACCCTAACCCTAACCCTAACCCTAACACATATCCTTACCGTAACCCTAACCCTAACCCTAACCCTAAACTTAACCCTAATGCTAACCCTAACACATATCCTTACCTTAACCCTAACCCTAACCGTAACACGAACCCTAACCCTAAGCCTAACCTTTACCCTTACCCTAAACCTAAACCTAACCCTAACCCTAACAGTAATCCTAACCCTAACCCTAACCCTTACCCTTACCCTAATCCTAACCCTAACCCTTACCCTTAACCTAACCCTAACCCTAACTCTAACCCTAACCATAACCCTAAACCTAACACTTACCCTAACACTAATCCTAACCCTTACTCTAACCCTAACCCTAACCTCAACCTTAACGTAATCCTAAACCTAACCCTTACCATTACCCTTACCCTAACCCTCACCCTAACCCTAACCCTTACAATAACCCTAACTCTTAACCTAAACCTAACCCTACCCTAACCTCAACCTTAACCCTAACCCTAACCCTAAACCTAACCCTTACCCTTACCCTAACCATAACCCTAAACCTAACCTTAACCCTAAACTTAACCCTAACCCTTACCCTTACCCTAACCCTAACCCTAACCCTAAACCTAACCCTAACCCTAACCCTAACCCTAACCCTTACCCTTAGCCTAAACCTAACCCTACCCCTAACCCTAACCCTTACTCTTACCGTCACCCTAACCCTAACCTTAACCCTAACCCTAAACCTTACCCTTACCCTTACCCTAACCCTAACCCTTACTCTAAACTTAACCCTATCCCTAACCCTAACCCTAACCCTTACCCTTACCTTAACCCTAACCCTAACCCTAACCCTAACCCTAACCCTAACACATATACTTACCCTAACCCTTACCCGAATCCTAACCCTAAACTTAACCCTAACACTAACCCTAACCCTAACACTAACGCTAACCCTAACCCTAACCCTAACCCTAACCCGAACCCGAACACTTGCCCTAATCCTTACCCTAAACCTAACCCTTACCCTTACCTTAACACTAAATCTAACCTTAACCTCAACCCTAAACCTAACCCAAACCGTAACCCTAACCCTTATCCCTACCCTAACCCTAAACCTAAACCTAACCCTATCCCTAACCCTAACCCTTACCTATAACTAACGCTAATCCTAACTCTAACCCTTACCCTTACCCTAACCCTAACCCTAACCCTAAACCTAACCCTAACCCTAACCCTAACCTAACCCTTACCCTATCCCTAACCCTAATTCTAACCCTAACCCTTACCCTTACCCTAACCCTAACCCTAACCCTAACCCTAAACCTAACCCTAACCCTAACGCTAACCCTTACCCTTAGCCTAACCCTAACCCTAAAACTTACCCTTACCCTCACCCTAACCCTAACCTTAACCCTAATCCGAACCCTACCCCTAAACCTAACCTTAATCCTAACCCTTATCCCTACCGTAACCCTAACACTAACCCTAACCCTCAACCTAACTCTAACCCTAAACCTAACCCTTACCCTTACCCTAACCCTAACCCTATGTCTAACTGTAACCCCTAAGGCTAACCCTAACCCTAACGCTAACCCTTACCCTTATCCTAACCCTAACCCTCAACCTAACCCTAACCTGTACCCTTACCCTAACTCTAAACCTAACCTTAACCCTAACCCTAACCCTAAACCTTACCCTTGCTCTAACCCTAACGCTAACCTTAACCCTAAACCTTACCCTTACCCTAACCCTAAACGTAAACCTTACCCTAAACCTAACCCCAACCCTAACCCTGACCCTAACCCTTACCCTTACCTTAACCCTAACCCTAACCCTAACACATACCCTTACCCTCAGTGTAACCCTAACCCTAACCCTAACCCTAACACATATCCTTACCATAACCCTAACCCTAACCCTAACCCTAAACTTAACCCTAACCCTAACCCTAACACATATTCTTACCTTAACCCTAACCCTAACCGTAACCCGAACCCTAACCCTAAGCCTAACCTTTACCCTTACCCTAACCCTAACCCTAACCCTAACCCTAACAGTAATCCTAACCCTAACCCTAACCCTTACCCTTACCCTAATCCTAACCCTAACCCTGACCCTTAACCTAACCCTAACCCTAACTCTAACCCTAACCATAACCCTAACCCTAACACTTACCCTAACACTAATCCTAACCCTTACTCTAACCCTAACCCTAACCTCAACCTTAAGGTAACTCTAACCCTAACCCTTACCATTACCCTTACCCTAACCCTAACCCTAACCCTAACCCTTACAATAACCCTAACTTTTAACCTAAATCTAACCCTAACCCTAACCTCAACCTTAACCCCAACCCTAACCCTAAACCTAACCTTTACCCTTACCCTAACCCTAACCCTAAACTTAACCTTAACCCTAAACTTAACCCTAACCCTTCCCTTACCCTAACCCTAACCCTAACCCTAACCCTAACCCTAAACCTAACCCTAACCCTAACACATATCCTTACCGTAACCCTAACCCTAACCCTAACCCTAAACTTAACCCTAATGCTAACCCTAACACATATCCTTACCTTAACCCTAACCCTAACCATAACACGAACCCTAACCCTAAGCCTAACCTTTACCCTTACCCTAAACCTAAACCTAACCCTAACCCTAACAGTAATCCTAACCCTAACCCTAACCCTTACCCTTACCCTAATCCTAACCCTAACCCTTACCCTTAACCTAACCCTAACCCTAACTCTAACCCTAACCATAACCCTAAACCTAACACTTACCCTAACACTAATCCTAACCCTTACTCTAACCCTAACCCTAACCTCAACCTTAACGTAACCCTAACCCTAACCCTTACCATTACCCTTACCCTAACCCTCACCCTAACCCTAACCCTTACAATAACCCTAACTCTTAACCTAAACCTAACCCTAACCCTAACCTCAACCTTTTAACCTAACCCTAACCCTAAACCTAACCCTTACCCTTACCCTAACCATAACCCTAAACCTAACCTTAACCCTAAACTTAACCCTAACCCTTACCCTTACCTAACCCTAACCCTAACCCTAACCCTAAACCTAACCCTAACCCTAACCCTAACCCTTACCCTTAGCCTAAACCTAACCCTACCCCTAACCCTAACCCTTACTCTTACCGTCACCCTAACCCTAACCTTAGCCCTAACCCTAAACCTTACCCTTACCCTTACCCTAACCCTAACCCTTACTCTAAACTTAACCCTATCCCTAACCCTAACCCTAACCCTTACCCTTACCTTAACCCTAACCCTAACCCTAACCCTAACCCTAACACATATACTTACCCTAACCCTTACCCGAATCCTAACCCTAAACTTAACCCTAACACTAACCCTAACCCTAACACTAACGCTAACCCTAACCCTAACCCTAACCCTAACCCTAACCCGAACACTTGCCCTAATCCTTACCCTAAACCTAACCCTTACCCTTACCTTAACACTAAATCTAACCTTAACCCCAACCCTAAACCTAACCCAAACCGTAACCCTAACCCTTATCCCTACCCTAACCCTAAACCTAAACCTAACCCTATCCCTAACCCTAACCCTTACCTATAACTAACGCTAATCCTAACTCTAACCCTTACCTTACCCTAACCCTAACCCTAACCCTAAACCTAACCCTAACCCTAACCCTAACCCTAACCTAACCCTTACCCTATCCCTAACCCTAATTCTAACCCTAACCCTTACCCTTACCCTAACCCTAACCCTAACCCTAACCCTAAACCTAACCCTAACCCTAACGCTAACCCTTACCCTTAGCCTAACCCTAACCCTAAAACTTACCCTTACCCTCACCCTAACCCTAACCTTAACCCTAATCCGAACCCTACCCCTAAACCTAACCTTAATCCTAACCCTTATCCCTACCGTAACCCTAACAATAACCCTAACCCTCAACCTAACTCTAACCCTAAACCTAACCCTTACCCTTACCCTAACCCTAACCCTATGTCTAACTGTAACCCCTAAGGCTAACCCTAACCCTAACGCTAACCCTTACCCTTATCCTAACCCTAACCCTCAACCTAACCCTAACCTGTACCCTTACCCTAACTCTAAACCTAACCTTAACCCTAACCCTAACCCTAAACCTTACCCTTGCCCTAACCCTAACGCTAACCTTAACCCTAAACCTTACCCTTACCCTAACCCTAACCCTAAACCTTACCCTAAACCTAACCCCAACCCTAACCCTGACCCTAACCCTTACCCTTACCTTAACCCTAACCCTAACCCTAACACATACCCTTACCCTCAGTGTAACCCTAACCCTAACCCTAACCCTAACACATATCCTTACCATAACCCTAACCCTAACCCTAACCCTAAACTTAACCCTAACCCTAACCCTAACACATATTCTTAACTTAACCCTAACCCTAACCGTAACCCGAACCCTAACCCTAAGCCTAACCTTTACCCTTACCCTAACCCTAACCCTAACCCTAACCCTAACAGTAATCCTAACCCTAACCCTAACTCTTACCCTTACCCTAATCCTAACCCTAACCCTGACCCTTAACCTAACCCTAACCCTAACTCTAACCCTAACCATAACCCTAACCCTAACACTTACCCTAACACTATTCCTAACCCTTACTCTAACCCTAACCCTAACCTCAACCTTAAGGTAACTCTAACCCTAACCCTTACCATTACCCTTACCCTAACCCTAACCCTAACCCTAACCCTTACAATAACCCTAACTTTTAACCTAAACCTAACCCTAACCCTAACCTCAACCTTAACCCCAACCCTAACCCTAAACCTAACCCTTACCCTTACCCTAACCCTAACCCTAAACTTAACCTTAACCCTAAACTTAACCCTAACCCTTCCCTTACCCTAACCCTAACCCTAACCCTAACCCTAACCCTAAACCTAACCCTAACCCTAACCCTAACCCTAACACATATCCTTACCGTAACCCTAACCCTAACCCTAACCCTAAACTTAACCCTAATGCTAACCCTAACACATATCCTTACCTTAACCCTAACCCTAACCGTAACACGAACCCTAACCCTAAGCCTAACCTTTACCCTTACCCTAAACCTAAACCTAACCCTAACCCTAACAGTAATCCTAACCCTAACCCTAACCCTTACCCTTACCCTAATCCTAACCCTAACCCTTACCCTTAACCTAACCCTAACCCTAACTCTAACCCTAACCATAACCCTAAACCTAACACTTACCCTAACACTAATCCTAACCCTTACTCTAACCCTAACCCTAACCTCAACCTTAACGTAACCCTAACCCTAACCCTTACCATTACCCTTACCCTAACCCTCACCCTAACCCTAACCCTTACAATAACCCTAACTCTTAACCTAAACCTAACCCTAACCCTAACCTCAACCTTAACCCTAACCCTAACCCTAAACCTAACCCTTACCCTTACCCTAACCATAACCCTAAACCTAACCTTAACCCTAAACTTAACCCTAACCCTTACCCTTACCCTAACCCTAACCCTAACCCTAACCCTAAACCTAACCCTAACCCTAACCCTAACCCTAACCGTTACCCTTAGCCTAAACCTAACCCTACCCCTAACCCTAACCCTTACTCTTACCGTCACCCTAACCCTAACCTTAACCCTAACCCTAAACCTTACCCTTACCCTTACCCTAACCCTAACCCTTACTCTAAACTTAACCCTATCCCTAACCCTAACCCTAACCCTTACCCTTACCTTAACCCTAACCCTAACCCTAACCCTAACCCTAACACATATACTTACCCTAACCCTTACCCGAATCCTAACCCTAAACTTAACCCTAACACTAACCCTAACCCTAACACTAACGCTAACCCTAACCCTAACCCTAACCCTAACCCTAACCCGAACACTTGCCCTAATCCTTACCCTAAACCTAACCCTTACCCTTACCTTAACACTAAATCTAACCTTAACCCCAACCCTAAACCTAACCCAAACCGTAACCCTAACCCTTATCCCTACCCTAACCCTAAACCTAAACCTAACCCTATCCCTAACCCTAACCCTTACCTATAACTAACGCTAATCCTAACTCTAACCCTTACCTTACCCTAACCCTAACCCTAACCCTAAACCTAACCCTAACCCTAACCCTAACCCTAACCTAACCCTTACCCTATCCCTAACCCTAATTCTAACCCTAACCCTTACCCTTACCCTAACCCTAACCCTAACCCTAACCCTAAACCTAACCCTAACCCTAACGCTAACCCTTACCCTTAGCCTAACCCTAACCCTAAAACTTACCCTTACCCTCACCCTAACCCTAACCTTAACCCTAATCCGAACCCTACCCCTAAACCTAACCTTAATCCTAACCCTTATCCCTACCGTAACCCTAACAATAACCCTAACCCTCAACCTAACTCTAACCCTAAACCTAACCCTTACCCTTACCCTAACCCTAACCCTATGTCTAACTGTAACCCCTAAGGCTAACCCTAACCCTAACGCTAACCCTTACCCTTATCCTAACCCTAACCCTCAACCTAACCCTAACCTGTACCCTTACCCTAACTCTAAACCTAACCTTAACCCTAACCCTAACCCTAAACCTTACCCTTGCCCTAACCCTAACGCTAACCTTAACCCTAAACCTTACCCTTACCCTAACCCTAACCCTAAACCTTACCCTAAACCTAACCCCAACCCTAACCCTGACCCTAACCCTTACCCTTACCTTAACCCTAACCCTAACCCTAACACATACCCTTACCCTCAGTGTAACCCTAACCCTAACCCTAACCCTAACACATATCCTTACCATAACCCTAACCCTAACCCTAACCCTAAACTTAACCCTAACCCTAACCCTAACACATATTCTTAACTTAACCCTAACCCTAACCGTAACCCGAACCCTAACCCTAAGCCTAACCTTTACCCTTACCCTAACCCTAACCCTAACCCTAACCCTAACAGTAATCCTAACCCTAACCCTAACTCTTACCCTTACCCTAATCCTAACCCTAACCCTGACCCTTAACCTAACCCTAACCCTAACTCTAACCCTAACCATAACCCTAACCCTAACACTTACCCTAACACTATTCCTAACCCTTACTCTAACCCTAACCCTAACCTCAACCTTAAGGTAACTCTAACCCTAACCCTTACCATTACCCTTACCCTAACCCTAACCCTAACCCTAACCCTTACAATAACCCTAACTTTTAACCTAAACCTAACCCTAACCCTAACCTCAACCTTAACCCCAACCCTAACCCTAAACCTAACCCTTACCCTTACCCTAACCCTAACCCTAAACTTAACCTTAACCCTAAACTTAACCCTAACCCTTCCCTTACCCTAACCCTAACCCTAACCCTAACCCTAACCCTAAACCTAACCCTAACCCTAACCCTAACCCTAACACATATCCTTACCGTAACCCTAACCCTAACCCTAACCCTAAACTTAACCCTAATGCTAACCCTAACACATATCCTTACCTTAACCCTAACCCTAACCGTAACACGAACCCTAACCCTAAGCCTAACCTTTACCCTTACCCTAAACCTAAACCTAACCCTAACCCTAACAGTAATCCTAACCCTAACCCTAACCCTTACCCTTACCCTAATCCTAACCCTAACCCTTACCCTTAACCTAACCCTAACCCTAACTCTAACCCTAACCATAACCCTAAACCTAACACTTACCCTAACACTAATCCTAACCCTTACTCTAACCCTAACCCTAACCTCAACCTTAACGTAACCCTAACCCTAACCCTTACCATTACCCTTACCCTAACCCTCACCCTAACCCTAACCCTTACAATAACCCTAACTCTTAACCTAAACCTAACCCTAACCCTAACCTCAACCTTAACCCTAACCCTAACCCTAAACCTAACCCTTACCCTTACCCTAACCATAACCCTAAACCTAACCTTAACCCTAAACTTAACCCTAACCCTTACCCTTACCCTAACCCTAACCCTAACCCTAACCCTAAACCTAACCCTAACCCTAACCCTAACCCTAACCGTTACCCTTAGCCTAAACCTAACCCTACCCCTAACCCTAACCCTTACTCTTACCGTCACCCTAACCCTAACCTTAACCCTAACCCTAAACCTTACCCTTACCCTTACCCTAACCCTAACCCTTACTCTAAACTTAACCCTATCCCTAACCCTAACCCTAACCCTTACCCTTACCTTAACCCTAACCCTAACCCTAACCCTAACCCTAACCCTAACACATATACTTACCCTAACCCTTACCCGAATCCTAACCCTAAACTTAACCCTAACACTAACCCTAACCCTAACACTAACGCTAACCCTAACCCTAACCCTAACCCTAACCCTAACCCTAACCCGAACACTTGCCCTAATCCTTACCCTAAACCTAACCCTTACCCTTACCTTAACACTAAATCTAACCTTAACCCCAACCCTAAACCTAACCCAAACCGTAACCCTAACCCTTATCCCTACCCTAACCCTAAACCTAAACCTAACCCTATCCCTAACCCTAACCCTTACCTATAACTAACGCTAATCCTAACTCTAACCCTTACCCTTACCCTAACCCTAACCCTAACCCTAAACCTAACCCTAACCCTAACCCTAACCTAACCCTTACCCTATCCCTAACCCTAATTCTAACCCTAACCCTTACCCTTACCCTAACCCTAACCCTAACCCTAACCCTAAACCTAACCCTAACCCTAACGCTAACCCTTAACCTTAGCCTAACCCTAACCCTAAAACTTACCCTTACCCTCACCCTAACCCTAACCTTAACCCTAATCCGAACCCTACCCCTAAACCTAACCTTAATCCTAACCCTTATCCCTACCGTAACCCTAACACTAACCCTAACCCTCAACCTAACTCTAACCCTAAACCTAACCCTTACCCTTACCCTAACCCTAACCCTATGTCTAACTGTAACCCCTAAGGCTAACCCTAACCCTAACGCTAACCCTTACCCTTATCCTAACCCTAACCCTCAACCTAACCCTAACCTGTACCCTTACCCTAACTCTAAACCTAACCTTAACCCTAACCCTAACCCTAAACCTTACCCTTGCCCTAACCCTAACGCTAACCTTAACCCTAAACCTTACCCTTACCCTAACCCTAACCCTAAACCTTACCCTAAACCTAACCCCAACCCTAACCCTGACCCTAACCCTTACCCTTACCTTAACCCTAACCCTAACCCTAACACATACCCTTACCCTCAGTGTAACCCTAACCCTAACCCTAACCCTAACACATATCCTTACCATAACCCTAACCCTAACCCTAACCCTAAACTTAACCCTAACCCTAACCCTAACACATATTCTTACCTTAACCCTAACCCTAACCGTAACCCGAAACCTAAGCCTAAGCCTAAACTTTACCCTTACCCTAACCCTAACCCTAACCCTAACCCTAACAGTAATCCTAACCCTAACCCTAACCCTTACCCTTACCCTAATCCTAACCCTAACCCTGACCCTTAACCTAACCCTAACCCTAACTCTAACCCTAACCATAACCCTAACCCTAACACTTACCCTAACACTAATCCTAACCCTTACTCTAACCCTAACCCTAACCTCAACCTTAAGGTAACTCTAACCCTAACCCTTACCATTACCCTTACCCTAACCCTAACCCTAACCCTAACCCTTACAATAACCCTAACTTTTAACCTAAACCTAACCCTAACCCTAACCTCAACCTTAACCCCAACCCTAACCCTAAACCTAACCCTTACCCTTACCCTAACCCTAACCCTAAACTTAACCTTAACCCTAAACTTAACCCTAACCCTTCCCTTACCCTAACCCTAACCCTAACCCTAACCCTAAACCTAACCCTAACCCTAACCCTAACCCTAACCCTAACACATATCCTTACCGTAACCCTAACTCTAACCCTAACCCTAAACTTAACCCTAATGCTAACCCTAACACATATCCTTACCTTAACCCTAACCCTAACCGTAACACGAACCCTAACCCTAAGCCTAACCTTTACCCTTACCCTAAACCTAAACCTAACCCTAACCCTAACAGTAATCCTAACCCTAACCCTAACCCTTACCCTTACCCTAATCCTAACCCTAACCCTTACCCTTAACCTAACCCTAACCCTAACTCTAACCCTAACCATAACCCTAAACCTAACACTTACCCTAACACTAATCCTAACCCTTACTCTAACCCTAACCCTAACCTCAACCTTAACGTAACCCTAACCCTAACCCTTACCATTACCCTTACCCTAACCCTCACCCTAACCCTAACCCTTACAATAACCCTAACTCTTAACCTAAACCTAACCCTAACCCTAACCTCAACCTTAACCCTAACCCTAACCCTAAACCTAACCCTTACCCTTACCCTAACCATAACCCTAAACCTAACCTTAACCCTAAACTTAACCCTAAACCTTACCCTTACCCTAACCCTAACCCTAACCCTAAACCTAACCCTAACCCTAACCCTAACCCTAACCCTTACCCTTAGCCTAAACCTAACCCTACCCCTAACCCTAACCCTTACTCTTACCGTCACCCTAACCCTAACCTTAACCCTAACCCTAAACCTTACCCATACCCTTACCCTAACCCTAACCCTTACTCTAAACTTAACCCTATCCCTAACCCTAACCCTAACCCTTACCCTTACCTTAACCCTAACCCTAACCCTAACCCTAACCCTAACACATATACTTACCCTAACCCTTACCCGAATCCTAACCCTAAACTTAACCCTAACACTAACCCTAACCCTAACACTAACGCTAACCCTAACCCTAACCCTAACCCTAACCCTAACCCGAACACTTGCCCTAATCCTTACCCTAAACCTAACCCTTACCCTTACCTTAACACTAAATCTAACCTTAACCCCAACCCTAAACCTAACCCAAACCGTAACCCTAACCCTTATCCCTACCCTAACCCTAAACCAAAACCTAACCCTATCCCTAACCCTAACCCTTACCTATAACTAACGCTAATCCTAACTCTAACCTTTACCCTTACCCTAACCCTAACCCTAACCCTAAACCTAACCCTAACCCTAACCCTAACCTAACCCTTACCCTATCCCTAACCCTAATTCTAACCCTAACCCTTACCCTTACCCTAACCCTAACCCTAACCCTAACCCTAAACCTAACCCTAACCCTAACGCTAACCCTTACCCTTAGCCTAACCCTAACCCTAAAACTTACCCTTACCCTCACCCTAACCCTAACCTTAACCCTAATCCGAACCCTACCCCTAAACCTAACCTTAATCCTAACCCTTATCCCTACCGTAACCCTAACACTAACCCTAACCCTCAACCTAACTCTAACCCTAAACCTAACCCTTACCCTTACCCTAACCCTAACCCTATGTCTAACTGTAACCCCTAAGGCTAACCCTAACCCTAATGCTAACCCTTACCCTTATCCTAACCCTAACCCTCAACCTAACCCTAACCTGTACCCTTACCCTAACTCTAAACCTAACCTTAACCCTAACCCTAACCCTAAACCTTACCCTTGCCCTAACCCTAACGCTAACCTTAACCCTAAACCTTACCCTTACCCTAACCCTAACCCTAAACCTTACCCTAAACCTAACCCCAACCCTAACCCTGACCCTAACCCTTACCCTTACCTTAACCCTAACCCTAACCCTAACACATACCCTTACCCTCAGTGTAACCCTAACCGTAACCCTAACCCTAACACATATCCTTACCATAACCCTAACCCTAACCCTAACCCTAAACTTAACCCTAACCCTAACCCTAACACATATTCTTACCTTAACCCTAACCCTAACCGTAACCCGAACCCTAACCCTAAGCCTAACCTTTACCCTTACCCTAACCCTAACCCTAACCCTAATCCTAACAGTAATCCTAACCCTAACCCTAACCCTTACCCTTACCCTAATCCTAACCCTAACCCTGACCCTTAACCTAACCCTAACCCTAACTCTAACCCTAACCATAACCCTAACCCTAACACTTACCCTAACACTAATCCTAACCCTTACTCTAACCCTAACCCTAACCTCAACCTTAAGGTAACTCTAACCCTAATCCTTACCATTACCCTTACCCTAACCCTAACCCTAACCCTTACAATAACCCTAACTTTTAACCTAAAACTAACCCTAACCCTAACCTCAACCTTAACCCCAACCCTAACCCTAAACCTAACCCTAACCCAAACATTAACCCCTAACCCTAACCCTTAACCTAATATTAACCTAACCCTAACCCTAACCCTAAACCTAACTCTAACCCTTACCCTTACCCTAACCGTAACCCTAACCCTTACTTTACCCTAAACCTAACCCTAACCCTAACTCTAACCCTAACCCTAACCCTAACCTAAACTGAACCCTAACCCAAACTCTAATCCTTGCCCTTACCCTAACCCTAACCGTAACCCTAACCCTAACCATAACCTTAACTCTTACCCTAATCCTAACCCTTAACCTTACCCTTACTATAAACCTCAACCTAATACTAACCCTAACCCTAACCCTAACCCTAACCCTTACCCTACCCTAACCCTAACCATAACCCTAAACCAAAACCCTAAGCCTAATCCTAATCGTAACCCTAACCTTTAACCTTATCCTAACCCTAACCTAACCCTAACCCTTACCCTAACCCTAACCCTAAACCTAACCTTAATGCTAACCCTAACCCTAACCCTACTTCTAACCCTTACCCTAACCCTAACCCCAACCCTAACCTTAACCCTAACCGTAACCCTAAACCTAACCCTTACCCTTACCCTAACACTAACCCTAAACCTAACCCTAACCCTTACACTTAACATAACCCTAACCCTAAACCTAACCCTAACCCTAACCCTATCCCTTACCCTAACCATAACCCTAAACCTTACCCTTACCCTAACCCTAACCCTAACTCTTACCCTAAACCTAACCTATCCCTAACCCTAACCCTAACCCTTAAACTTACCTTAACCCTAACCCTAACCCTAACCCTTACCTTTACCGTAACTCTAACCCTAACCCTAACCATAACCCTAACACATATCCTTACCCTAACCCTAACCTTAACCTTAACCCTTACCCTAACCTACCCATCCCTAACCCTTACCCTTACCCTAAACCTAACCCTAACCCTAACCTTACCCTAACCCTAACCGTAACCCTTACCCTAACCCTAACCCTTACCCTTACCATAACACTAACCCTAAACCTAACCCTAACCCTAACCCTAAACCCTAACCTTAAAACTAACCCTAAACCTAACCCTAACCGTAGCCTTAACCCCAAACCTAAACCTAACCCTAACCCAAACCCTTACCCTAACACTTACCCTAACCCTAACCCTAACCCTAAACCTTACCCATACCTTAACCCTAACCCTAACCCTAACACTTAAACTTACCCTAACCATAACCCTAACCCTAACCCTTACCCTAACCCTAACCCTTACCCTTACCCTAACACTAAATCTAACATTAACCCTAAACCTAACCCTAACCGTTACCCTTACCCTAACCCTAACCCTAACCCTAAACCTTACCCTTACCCTAACCATAACCCTAACCCTTACCCTAAATCTAACCCTAACCCTAACCCTTACACTGACTTTAACCCTATCCCTAACCCTTACCCTTATCCTAACGCTAACCCTAACAGTAAACCTAACCCTAAACCTTACCTTTACCCTAACCCTCAATCTAACCTTCACCCCAACCCTAAACCTAACCCTAACCATAACCCTAACCCTTACCCTTACCCTAACCCTAACCCTAACCCTAAACCTAAACCTAACCCTACACCTAACCCTAACCCTTACCCTAACCCTAACCCTAATCCTAACTCTAACCCTTACCCTAACCCTAACCCTAACCCTAAACCTAACCCTAACCCTAACCCTAACCCTTACCCTTACCCTAAACCTAACCCTAACCCTAAACCTAACCGTACCCTTACCCTAACCGTAAACCTAGCATTAACCCTAACCCTAGCCCTAACACTACCGTTACCCTAACCCTAACCCTAACCCTAAACCTTACCCTTACCCTAAACCTAACCCTAACCCTAACCCTTACCCTTATCCTAACCCTAACCCTAACCCTAACACTTACCCTTACCCTAAACCCTACCCTAACCCTAACGCTAACCCTAACCATAACGCTAACCCTAATCCTAAAACTAACCCTTACCCTAACCCTAACCCTAACCCTAAACCTAACCCTTGCCCTTACCCTAACCCTAAACCTAACATTAACCCTAACCCTAACCCTAATCCTTACCCTTACCCTAATCCTAACCCTAAACCTAACCCTAACCCTAATCCTAACTCCTAACCCTAAAACTACGCGTAAACCTAACCCTACCACTTACCCGTACCCTACCCTAACCCTAACCCTAAACCTAACACTTACCCTCACCCTAACCCTAACCCTAACCCTTACCCTTACCCTAACCCTAACCCTAACCTTAACCCCAGCCCTAAACCTAACCCTAACCTTAAACTTTACCCTAACACTTACCCTAACCCTAACCCTAACCCTAACACTTTCCCTAACCCTAACACTAACTCTGAGAATAAGCCTTACCCTAACCCTAACCCTAACCCTAACCCTAACTCTTACCCTAACCCTAACCCAAACATTAACCCCTAACCCTAACCTTAACCTAACATTAACCTAACCCTAACCCAAACATTAACCCCTAACCCTAACCCTTAACCTAACATTAACCTAACCCTAACCCTAAACCTTAACCTTACCGTAAACCTAAACCTAATCCTTGCCCTTACCCTAACTCTAACCGTAACCCTAACCCTAACCATAACCTTAACTCTTACCCTAATCCTAACCCTTAACCTTACCCTAACTATAAAACTAAACCTAATACTAACGCTAACCCTAACCCTAACCCTAACCCTTCCCTACCCTAACCCTAACCCTAACCCTAAACCAAAACCCTAAGCCTAAACCTAACCGTTACCCTGACCCTTACCCTTATCCTAACCCTAAACCTAACCCTAACCCTTACCCTAACCCTAACCCGAAACCTAACCTTAATGCTAACCCTAACCCTAACCCTTACCCTAACACTATCCCTAACCCTAACCCTAACCCTTACCCTCAACATAACCCTAACCCTAAACCTAACCCTAACCCTAACCCTATCCCTTACCCTAAACCTAACCCTAAACCTTACTCTTACCCTAACCCTAACCCTAACCCTTACCCTAAACCTAACCTATCCCTAACCCTAACCCTAACCCTTACACTTACCTTAACCCTAACCCTAACCCTAACACTTACCCTAACCCTAACTCTAACCCTAACACTAACCATAAACCTAACACATATCCTTACCCTAACCCTAACCTTAACCGTAACCCTTACCCTAACCTACCCATCCCTAACCCTTACCCTTACCCTAACCCTAACCCTAAACCTAACCCTTACCCTAACCCTAACCGTAACCCTTACCCTAACCCTAAGCCTAAACCTAACCTTAATGCTAACCCTAACCCTAAACCTAACCCTAACCTTTACCCTAACCCTAACCCTAACCCTAACCTTAACCTTAACCCTAACCCTAAACCTTAACCTTACCGTAACCCTAAACCTAACACTAACCCTAACCCTAACCTAAACTTACCCAAACCCTAATCCTTGCCCTTACCCTAACCCTAACCGTAACCCTAACCCTAACCATAACCTTAACTCTTACCCTAATCCTAAACCTTAACCTTACCCTAACTATAAACCTAAACCTAATACTAACCCTAACCCTAACCCTAACCCTTACCCTAACCTAAACCTAACGCTAACACTAAACCAAAACCCTAAGCCTAATCCTAACCGTAACCCTAGCCCTTACACTTATCCTACCCTAACCCTAAACCTAACCCTTACCCTAACCATAACCCTAAACCTAACCTTAATGCTAACCCTAACCCTAACCCTAACCCTAACCGTTACCCTAACCCTAACCCTAACCTTAACCTTAACCGTAACCCTAACCCTAACCCTTACCCTAACCCTAACCCTAACCCTAACCCTAACCCTTACCCTTAACATAACCCTAACCCTAAACCTAACCCTAACACTAACCATATCCCTTACCCTAACCCTAACCCTAAACCTTACTCTTACCCTAACCCTAACCCTAACCCTTACCCTAAACCTAACCTATCCTTAACCCTGACCCTAACCCTTACACTTACCTTAAACCTAACCCTAACCCTAACACTTACCCTTACCCTAACTCTAGCCCTAACCCTAACCATAACCCTAACACATATCCTTACCCTAACCCTAACCTTAACCGTAACCCTTACCCTAACCTACCCATCCCCAACCCTTACCCTAACCCTAACCCTAACCCTTATCCTAACCCTTACTCTAACCCTAACCCTTACCCTTACCCTAACACTAAACCTAACATTAACCCTAAACCTAACCCTAACCTTTACCCTTACCCTAACCCTAACCCTAACCCTAAACCTTACCCTTACCCTAAACCTAACCCTATCCCTAAACCTAATCCTAACCCTAACCCTAAACCTTACCCTTACCCTAACCCTAACCCTAACCCTAACCCTAACCCTAACCCTAATCCTTACCCTTACCCTAACCCTAACCCTAAACCTAACCCTAACCCTAATCCTAACTCCTAATCCTAAAACTACCCCTAACCCTAACCCTAACACTTACCCTTACCCTACCCTGAACCTAACCCTGAACCTAACACTTACCCTCACCCTAACCCTAACCCTAAACCTTACCCTACCCTAACCCTAACCCTAACCTTAACCCCAGCCCTAAACCTAACCCTAACCTTAACCTTTACCCTAACACTTACCCTAACCCTAAAACTAACCCTAACACTAACCCTAACCCTAACAATAACTCTGACAATAAGCCTTACCCTAACCCTAACCCTAACCCTAATCCTAACACTTACCCTTACCCTAACCCTAAACCTAAACCTTACTTTAACCTAAACCTAACCCTAACCCTTACTCTTACCCTAACCCTAACCCTTACCCTAAATCTAACCCTAACCCTAACCCTTACCCTTACTTTAACCCTAACCCTAACCCTTACCCTTATCCTAAGGCTAACCCTAATAATAAACCTAACCCTAAACCTTACCTTTACCCTAACCCTAAATCTAACCTTCACCCCAACCCTAAACCTAAACCTAACCGTAACCCTAACCCTTACCCTTACCCTAACCCTAACCCTAAACCTAACCCTAACCCTAACCCTAACCCTTACCCTAAACCTAACCCTAATCCTAACTCTAACCCTTACCCTTACCCTAACCCTAACCCTAACCCTAAACCTAACCCTAACACTAACCCTAACCCTTACCCTTACCCAAACCCTAACCCTAACCCTAACCCTAACTCTAACACTTACCCTTACCCTAACCCTAACCCTATCCGTACCCTTACCCTAACCGTAAACCTAACATAAACCCTAACCCTAGCCCTAACACTACCGTTACCCTAACCCTAACCCTAAACCTTACCCTTTCCCTAAACCTAACCCTAACCCTAACCCTTACCCTTATCCTAACCCTATCCCTAACACTTACCCTTACCCTAAACCCTACCCTAACCCTAACGCTAAACCTAAGCCTAAACCTAACCCTAATCCTAAACCTTACCCTTACCCTTATCCTAACCCTAACCCTAAACCTAACCCTTACCCTTTCCCTAACCCTAAACCTAACATTAACCCTAACCCTAACCCTAATCCTTTCCCTTACCCTAACCCTAACCCTAAACCTAACACTAAGCCTAATCCTAACTCCTAACCCTAAAACTACCCCTAACCCTAACCCTAACACTTACCCTTACCCTACCCTTACCCTAAACCTAAACCTAACACTTACCCTCACCATAACCCTAACCCTAACCCTTACCCTTACTCTAACCCTAACCCTAAACTTAACCCCAGCCCTAAACCTAACCCTAACCCTAACCCTTACCCTAACACTTACCCTAACCCTAACTCTAACGCTAACACTTACCCTTACCCTAACACTAATCTTAACCCTAACCCTTACACGAACCCTAACCCAAACGCTAACCCCTAACCATAACGCTTAACATAACACTAAGTCGAATCCTAAACCTAAACCTTACCCTTACCCTAACCCTAAACCTAACTCTAACCCTAACCCTAACCCTTACCCTCAACTTAACCCTAACCCTAACCCTAACCCTTACCCTTACCCTAACCCTAACCCTAAACCTAACCCTAACCCTACCCCTAACCCTAACCTTAACCCTAACCCTAACCCTAAACATTACCCTTACCCTAACCCTAAACCTAACACTAACCCTGCCCTAACCCTAACCCTAACCCTTACACTACCCTAACACTAACCCTCTTCCTAACCCTAACCCTAACCCTAAACCTAACCTATGCCTAACTCTAACCCTAACCCTAACCATAACCCTAACATATATCCTTACCCTAACCCTAACCCTAACCGTAACCCTAACCCTAACCCTCACCTTAAACTTTACCCTTACCAGAACCCTAACCCTAAACTTAACCCTAACCCTAACCCTAACCCTAACCCTACCCCTAACCCTTACCCTAACCCTTACCCTATCCCTAACCCTTACCCTTACCCTAACCTAACCCTAACCCTTACCCTAAACCTAACCCTAACTCTTACCCTAACCCTAAACCTTACCCTTACCCTAACCCTAATCCTAAACCTAACCCTAACCCTAACCCTAACCCTAACCCCTAACCTTAAAACTAACCATAAACCTAACCCTAATCATAACCTTAACCCCAACCCTAAACCTAACCTTACCCCTAACCCTAACCCTTACCCTAAACCTAACCCTAACCCTAACCCTAAACCTAACCCTAACCCTAACCTTAACCCTAACCCTTACCCTTACCCTTACCCTAACCCTAACCCTAACCCTAACCATAAGCCTAACCCTAACCGTAACTCTAACACTTACCCTTAGCCTAACCCTAACCCTTACTCTTACCCTCACCCTTACCCTAACCTTAACACAAACCCGAACCCTAAACCTAACCCTAACCTTAAACCTAACCCTTATCCTTACCCTTACACTAACCCTAACCCTAACACTAACCATAACCCCTAACCCTAAACCTAACCCTTACCCTAACCCTAACATTAACCCTTACCCTAAACCTAACCCTATCCGTAATCCTAACCCTAACCCCTACACTTACCTTAACCCTAACCCTAAACCTAACACTTACCCTTACCCTAACTCTAACGCTAACCCTAACCATAACCCTAATACATATTCTTACCTTAACCCTAATCCTAACCGTAACCCTAACCCTAAACCTAATCTTAACCTTTAACCTTTCCCTAAACATAACCCTAAACCTAACCCTAACACTAACACTAACACTAACCCTAACACTAACCCTAACCCTTACCCTAACCATTACCCTAACCTTAACCTTTACCCTTACACTAACCCTAACCATAACCCTAACCCTTACCCTAACCCTAACCCTAAACCTAAACCTAACCCTAACACTTACCCTTACCCTAACCCTAACCCTAAACCTAACCCTAACCCTAACCCTAACCCCTAACCCTAAAACTAACCCTACCCTAACCCTAACCCTAACCTTAACCCCCACCCTAAACCTAACCCTAACCATAACCTAAACCTTAACACTTACTCTAACCCTAAACCTTAATCTAACCCTAACCCTAACCTCAAATTTAACCCTAAACCTAACCCTAACCCTAACCCTTACCCTTACCCTTACCCTAAGCCTAAACCTAACCCTAAACCTAACCTTAACCCTAACCCTTAACCTTACCCGTACCCTAAACCTAAACCTAACCCTTACTCTTACACTCACCCTAACCCTAACCTTAACCGTAACCCGAACCCTAACCCTAACCTTAACCCTAATCCTTATCCTTACCCTAACCCTAACACTAACCATAACCCTAAACCTAACTCTAACCCTAAACCTAATCATTACCCTTACACTAACTCTAACCCTAACCCTAAACCTAACTCTAACCCTAAACCTAATCATTACCCTTACACTAACTCTAACCCTAACCCTAACCGTAACCCCTAAGCATAACCCTAACTCTAACGCTAACCCTTACCCTTACCATAACCCTAAACCTAACCTTAACCCTAATCCTAACCCTAAGCCTTACCCTTACCTAACCCTAACCCTAAACCTAACCCTAACACTTACCCTAACCCTAACCCTAACTCTAACGATAACCCTTAACCGAACCGTAACCCTAACGCTAACCCTAACACTTACCCTTACCCTAACCCTTACCCTAACCCTAACATTAACCCTACCCATAACCCTAACCCTTACCCATACCCTATCCCTAACCCTAACCCTAAACCTAACACTTACCCTCACCCTAACCCTAACCCTAACCCTTACCCTTACCCTAACCCTAACCCTAACCTTAACCCCAGCCCTAAAGCTAACCCTAACCTTAACCTTTACCCTAACACTTACCCTAACCCTAACCCTAAACCTAACACTTACCCTAACCCTAACACTAACTCTGACAATAAGCCTTACCCTAAATCTAACCCTAACCCTAACCCTAACACTCACCCTTACACTAACCCTAACCCTAACCCTTACCCTTACCCTAAACCTAACCCTAACCCTAACTCTTACCCTAACCCTAACCCAAACATTAACCCCTAACCCTAACCCTTAACCTAACATTAACCTAACCCTAACCCTAAACCTTAACCTTACCGTAACCCTAAACCTAACTCTAACCCTAACCCTAACCCTAACCTAAACTTAACCCTAACCCTAACCCTAACCCTTGCCCTTACCCTAAACCTAACCGTAACCCTAACCCTAACCATAACCTTAACTCTTACCCTAATCCTAACCATTAACCTTACCCTAACTATAAACCTAAACCTAATAATAATACTAACCCTAACCCTAACCCTAACCCTTACCCTACCCTAACCCTAACGCTAACCCTAAACCAAAACTCTAAGCCTAATCCTAACCGTAACCCTAACCCTTCCCTTATCCTAACCCTAACCCTAACCCTTACCCAAACCCTAACACTAAACCTAACTGTAACCCTAACCCTTACCCTTATCCTAACCCTAACCCTAACCCTTACCCTAACCCTAACCCTTACCCTAACCCTAACCCTAACCCTAAACTTAACCCTAACCGTAACCCTGACCCTAACCCTTACCCTTACCTTAACACTAACCCTAACCCTAACCCTAACCCTTACCCTTAACTTAACCCTAACCCTAAACCTAACCCTAACCCTAACCCTATCCCTTACCCTAACCCAAACCCTAAACCTTCCCCTTACCCTAACCTTAACCCTAAACCTTACCCTAAACCTAACCTATCCCTAACCCTAACCCTAACCCTTACACTTACCTTAACCCTAACCCTAACCCTAACACTTACTCTTATCCTAACCCTAACCCTAACCCTAACCCTAACCGTACCCTTACCCTAACAGTAAACCTGACATAAACCCTAACCCTAGCCCTAACACTACCGTTACCCTAACCCTAACCCTAACCCTAAACCTTACACTTACCCTAAACCTAACCCTAACCCTAACCCTTACCCTTATCCTAACCCTAACCCTAACGCTTACCCTTACCCTAAACCCTACCCTAACCCTAACGCTAAACCTAACCCTAACCCTAACCCTAATCCTAAACCTTACCCTTACCCTAACCCTAACCCTAACCCTAAACCTAACCCTTACCCTTTTCCTAACCCTAAACCTAACATTAACCCTAACCCTAACCCTAACCCTAATCCTTATCCTTACCCTAGCCCTAACCCTAAACCTAACCCTAACCCTAATCCTTACTCCTAACCCTAAAACTACCAATAACCCTAACCCTAACACTTACCCTTACCCTACCCTACCCCTAAACCTAAACCTAACACTTACCCTCACCATAACCCTAACCCTAACCCTTACCCTTACCCTAACCCTAACCCTAACCTTAACCCCAGCCCTAAACCTAACCCTAACCCTAACCCTTACCCTAACACTTACCCTAACCCTAACTCTAACGCTAACACTTACCCTTACCCTAACACTAACCTTAACTCTAACCCTTACCCGAACCCTAACCCAAACGCTAACCCCTAACCATAACGCTTAACATAACACTAAGCCGAATCCTAAACCTAAACCTTATCCTTACCCTAACCCTAAACCTAACTCTAACCCTAACCCTAACCCTCATCCTAAACTTAACCCTAACCCTAACCCTAACCCTTACCCTTACCCTAACCCTAACCCTAAACCTAACCCTAACCCTAACCCTAACCTTAACCCTAACCCTAACCCTAAGCATTACCCTTACCCTAACCCTAACCCTAAACCTAACACTAACCCTGCCCTAACCCTAACCCTAACCCTTACACTACCCTAACCCTAACCCTATTCCTAACCCTAACCCTAACCCTAACCATAACCCTTAAGCCTAACCCTAACCCTAATGCTAACCCTTACCCTTACCCTAACCCTAAACCTAACCTTAACCCTAACCCTAACCCTAAACCTTACCCTTACCCTAACCCTAACCCTAAACCTTACCCTTACCCTAACCCTAACCCTATCAATTACCCTAAACCTAACCTATCACTAAACCTAACCCTAACCCTTACCCTAAACCTAACCTATGCCTAACCCTAACCCTAACCCTTACACTTACCTTAATGCTAACCCTAACCCTAACACTTACCCTTACCCTAACACTAACCATAACCCTAACACATATCCTTACCCTAACCCTATCCCTAACCGTAACCCTAACCCTAACCCTCACCTTAACCTTTACCCTTACCCGAACCCTAACCCTAAATTTAACCCTAACCCTAACCCTAACCCTACCCCTAACCCTTACCTAACCCTTACCCTATCCCTAACCCTTACCCTTACCCTAACCGTAACCCTAACCCTAACCCTTACCCTAAACCTAACCCTAACTCTTACCCTAACCCTAACCCTTACCCTTACCCTAACCCTAATCCTAAACCTAACCCTAACCCTAACCCTAACCCCTAACCTTAATACTAACCATAAAACTAACCCTAACCATAACCTTAACCCCAACCCTAAACCTAACCTTAACCCTAACCCTAACCCTTACCCTAAACCTAACCCTAACCCTAAACCTAACCCTTACCCTTTCCCTAACCCTAAACCTAACATTAACCCTAACCCTAACCCTAATCCTTTCCCTTACCCTAACCCTAACCCTAACCCTAAACTTAACCCTAACCCTAACCCTAACCCTAACCCTACCCCTAACCCTTACCCTAACCCTTACCCTATCCCTAACCCTTACCCTTACCCTAACCATAACCCTAACCCTAACCCTTACCCTAAACCTAACCCTAACTCTTACCCTAACCCTAACCCTTACCCTTACCCTAACCCTAATCCTAAAACTAACCCTAACCCTAACCCTAACCCCTAACCTTAAAACTAACCATAAACCTAAACATAACCATAACCTTAACCCCAACCCTAAACCTAACCTTAACCCTAACCCTAACCCTTACCCTAAACCTAACCCTAACACTAACCCTAACCCTAACCCTAACCTTAATCCTAATCCTTACCCTTACCCTTACCCTAACCCTAACCCTAACCCTAACCATGAGCCTAACCCTAACCCTAACTCTAACACTTACCCTTAGCCTAACCCTAACCCTTACTCTTACCCTCACCCTTACCCTAACCTTAACCCTAACCGGAAACCTAAACCTAACCCTAACCTTAAACCTAACCCTTATTCTTACCCTTACACTAACCCTAACCCTAACACTAACCATAACCCCTAACCCTAACCCTAACCCTTACCCTAACCCTAACATTAACCATTACCCTAAACCTAACCCTATCCTTAATCCTAACCCTAACCCTTACCCTTACCTTAACCCTAACCCTAACCCTAACACTTACCCTTACCCTAACTCTAACGCTAACCCTAACCATAACTCAAATACATATTCTTACCTTAACCGTAACCCTAATCCTAACCGTAACCCTAACCCTAACCCTAATCTTAACCTTTACCCTTACCCGAACCCTAACCTTAAACATAAACCTAAACCTAACCCTAACACTAACACTAACACTAATGCTAACCCTAACCCTAACCCTAAACATAACCCTAACCCTAACCCTAACACTAACCCTAACCTTTACCCTAACCATTACCATAACCTTAAACTTTACCCTTACCCTAACCCTAACCATAACCCTAACCCTTACCCTAACCCTAACCCTAAACCTAACCCTAACCCTAACCCTTACCCTTACCCTAACCCTAACCCTAAACCTAACCCTAACCCTAACCCTAACCCCTAACCCAAAAACTAACCCTACCCTAACCCTAACCCTAACCTTAACCCCCACCCTAAACCTAACCCTAACCCTAACCCTAACCTTAACACTTACCCTGACCCTAACCCTAACTCTAACGTTAACCCTTAACCTAACCCTAACCCTAAATCTAACCCTAACACTTACCCTTACCCTAACCCTTACCCTAACCCTAACATTAACCATAACCCTAACCCTTACCCTTACTCTAAACCTAACCCTAACCCTAAGCCTAAACCTAACCCTAACCCTAACCTTAACCCTAACACTTACCCGTACCCTAAACCTAACCCTAACCCTAACCCAAAACCTAACCCTAACCCTAACCCTAACACTTACCCTTAGCCTAACCCTAACCCTAAACCTAAACCTAACCCTTACTCTTACACTCACCCTAACCCTAACCTTAACCGTAACCCGAACCCTAACCCTAACCTTAAACCTAACCCTTATCCTTACCCTAACCCTAACACTAACCATAACCCTAAACCTAACTCTAACCCTCAATCTAATCATTTCCCTTACACTAACCCTAACCCTAAACCTAACCGTAACCCCTAAGCATAACCCTAACTCTAACGCTAACCCTTACCCTTACCATAACCCTAAACCTAACCTTAACCCTAATCCTAACCCTAAGCCTTTCCCTTACCTAACCATAACCCTAAACCTAACCCTAACTCTAAACCTAACCCTTACCCTAACCCTTACCCTAACCCTAACATTAACCCTAACTCTAAACCTTACCCTTACTCTAAACCTAACCCTAACCCTAAGCCTAAACCTAACCCTAACCCTAACCTTAACCCTAACCCTTACCCTAACCCTAACCCTAACCCTAACCCAAAAACTAACGCTAACCCTAACCCTAACACTTACCCTTAGCCTAACCCTAACCCTAAACCTAACCCTAACCCTTACTCTTACCCTCAACATAACCCTAACCTTAACCCTAACCCGAACCCTAACCCTAACCCTAACCTTAACCCTAACCCTTATCCTTACCCTAACCCTAAACCTAAACCTAACTCTAAACCTAAACCTAATCCTTACCCTTACACTAACCCTAACCCTAACCCTAACCGTAACCTCTAAGCCTAACCCTAACCCTAACGCTAACCCTTACCCTTACCCTAACCCTAACCCTTACCCTTACCCTAACCCTAAATCTAACCTTAACCCTAACCCTAACCCTAAGCCTTACCCTTACCCTAACCCTAACCCTAAACCTAACCCTAACACTTACCCTAACCCTAAATCTAACGATAACCCTTAACCTAACCCTAACCCTAACGCTAACCCTAACACTTACCCTTACCCTAACCCTTACCCTAACCCTAACATTAAGCCTAACCCAATACCTTAACCCTTACCCTTACCCTATCCCTAACCCTAACCCTAAACCTAACACTTACCCTCACCCTAACCATAACCCTAACCCTTACCCTTATCCTAACCCTAACCCTAACCTGAACCCCAGCCCTAAACCTAACCCTAACCTTAACCTTTACCCTAACACTTACCCTAACCCTAACCCTAACCCTAACTCTTACCCTAACCCTAACACTAACTCTGACAATAAGCCTTACCGTAACCCTAACCCTAACACTTACCCTTACCCTAACCCTAACCCTAACACTTACCCGTACCCTAAACCTAACCCTAACCCTAACTCTTAACCTAACCCTAACCCAAACATTAACCACTAACCCTAACACTTAACCTAACACTAACCTAACCCTAACCCTATACCTTAACCTTACCGTAACCCTAAACCTAACTCTAACCCTAACCCTAACCCTAACCCTAACTTAAACTTAACCCTAACCCTAACCCTAAGCCTAACCCTTGTCCTTACCCTAACCCTAACCGTAACCCTAAGCCTAACCATAAACTTAACCCTTACCCAAATCCTAACCCTTAACCTTACCCTAACCGTAAACCTAAACCTAATACTAACCCTAACCCTAACCCTAACCCTTACCCTACCCTAAACCTAACCCTAACCCTAAACCAAAACCCTAAGCCTAATCCTAACCGTAACCCTAACCCTTACCCTTATCTTAACCCTAACCCTAACCCTAACACTTATCCTTACCCTAACCCCTACCCTAACCCTAACGTTAACCCCAGCCCTAAAGCTAACCTTAACCTTAACCATTACCCTAACACTTACCCTAACCCTAAACCTAACCCTAACACTTTCCCTAACCCTATCACTAACTCTGACAATAACCATTACCCTAACCCTAACCCTAACCCTAACACTTACCCTTACCCTAACCCTAACCCTAACATAAACCCTTACCCTAACCCTAACCCTAACACTAACCCTTACCCTAACCCTAAACCAAACGTTAACCCCTAACCTAACACTACCTAACCTAACACTACCTAACCCTAAACTTATACCTTACCCTAACCCTAAAACTTATACCTTACCCTAAACCTAAACCTAACTCTAAGCCTAAACCTAACCCTAAACCTAACCCTAACCCTAACCCTAACCCTAACCATACACCTAACCCTAACCCTAACCCTTACCCTAACCCTATCCCTAACCCTAACCCTAACCCTAACCCTAACCCTAACCCTTATGCTTATCCTAACCCTAAACCTAACCCTAACCCTAACCCTTACCATAACCCTAACCCTAACCCTAACTCTTACCCTAAACCTAACCCTAACCCTAACCCTTAACCTTACCTTAACCCTAACCCTAACCCTAACCCTTACCCTTACCCTAACGCTAACCCTAACCTTACCCAAAACACTAACACTTACTCTTACCATAACACTAAATCTAACTTTAACCCCAACCCTAAACCTAACCCTAACCGTAACCCTAACCCTTATCCTTACCCTAAACCTAAATCTAAACCTAAACCTAACACTAACCCTAACCCTAACCCTTACGCTATCCCTAACCCTAATCCTAAATCGAACCCTTACCCTTACCCTAATCCTAACCCTAAACCTAAACCTAACCCTAACCCTAACCCTAACCTTAACCCTAACCCTTACCCTTACCCTAACCCTAACCCTAACCATAAACCTAAACCTAACCCTAACACTAACCCTTACCCTCAGACTAACCCTAACCCTAAACCTAACGCTAAACCTTACCCTTACCCTCACCCTAACCCTAACCCTAACCCTAACCCTAACCCTAACACATATCCTTACCCTAACCCTAACATTAACCCTAACACTAACCCTAATCCTAACCCTTACCCTAACCCTAACCATAACCCTAACCCTAACCCTTATCCTAACCCTAACCCTAACCCTGACCCTAACCCTTACCCATATCCTAACGCTAACCCTAACCCTAAACCTAACCCTAAACCTTACCCTTACCCTAACCCTAAATCTAACCTTAACCCCAACCCTAAACCTAACCCTAACCTTAACCCTAACCCTTACCCTAACCCTAACCCTAACCCTAACCCTAAACCTAACCCTAACCTAACTCTAACACTTACCCTTAGCCTAACCCTAAGCCAAAATCTAACCCTAACCCTTACTCTTACCCTCACCCTAACCCTAACCTTAACCCTAACCCGAAACTTAACCCTAACCCTAACGTTAACCCTAACTCTTATCCTTACCCTAACCCTAACACTAAACCTTACCCTTACTCTAAACCTAACCCTAAACCTAACCCTAACTCTAGCCCTAACACATATACTTACACTAAACCTAACCCTAACCCTAACAGTAACCCTTACCCTAACACTAACCCTAAACCTTACCCTTACCCTAACCTTAACCCTAACCCTAACCCTACCTTACCCTTACCCTAACCCTAACCCTAACCCTTACCCTAAACCTAAACCCAACCCTAACCATGACCCTAACTCTTACCCTTACCTTAACACTAACCCTAACCCTAACACATATCCTTACCTTAACCCTAACCCTAACCGTAATCCTAACCCTAACCCTAACCCTAAACTTTACCCTTACCCTACCCCTAAACCTAAACTTAACCCTAACCCTAACCCTAACCCTAAACCTTACCCTTACCCTAACCCTAACCGTAACCCTAACCCTAACCCTAACCCTATCCTTAACCTTATCCTAAACCTAACCCTAACCCTAACCTTTAAACTAACCCTAACCATAACCCTAACCCTAACCCTAACCCTACCTCTAACCCTAACCCTAACCCTACTCCTAACCTTACTCTAACCCTAACCCTAACATCAACCTTAACCCTCACCCTAACCCTAACACATATCCTTACCCTAACCCTAACCCTAACCGTAACCCTAACCCTTACCCTAACCCTAAACCTTACACTTACCCTTACCCTAACCCTAACCCTAATCCTTACCCTAAACCTAACCCTAACCCTAACCCTTACCCTTACCTTAACCCTAACCCTAACCCTAACCCTTACCCTTATCCTAATGCTAACCCTAACAATAAACCTAACCCTAAACCTTACCTTTACCCTAACCCTAAATCTAACCTTAACCCCAACCCTGAAACTAACCCTAACCGTACCCTAACCCTTACATTTACCCTAAACCTAACCCTAACCCTAACCCTAACCCTAAACTTAACCCTAACCCTTACCCTTACCGTAACCCTAACTCGAACGCTACACCTAAACCTAACCCTAACCCTAACCCTAACCCTTACCCTTAGCCTAACCCTAACCCCAAACCTAACACTAACCCTTACTCTTACGATCACCCTAACCCTAACCATAACCCTAACCCGAACCCTAACCCTAACCCTAACCTTAACCCTAACCCTTATCCTTACCCTAACCCTAACACTAACCCTAACCGTAAACCTAACACTAACCCTAAACCTAATCCTTACCCTTACACTAACCCTAACCCTAACCCTAACCGGAACCCCTAAGCCTAACCCTAACCCTAACGCTAACCCTAAACCTTACCCTTACCCTAACCCTAACCCTAACCCTAACCCTAAACCTTACCCTAACCCTAACCCTAATCCTAACTCTAACCCTTACCCTTACCCTAACACTAGCCCTAACCCTAAACCTAACCCTAACCCTAAACTTAACCCTAACCCTTACCCTTACCCTAACCCTAACCCTAACCCTAACCCTAAACCTAACCCTAACCCTAACCCTAACACTTACCCTTAGCCTAACCCTAAGCCTAAACCTAACCCTAACCCTTATTCTTACCCTCACCCTAACCCTAACCTTAACCCTAACCTGAACATTAACCCTAACCCGAACCTTAACCCTAACCCTTATCCTTACCCTAACCCTAACACTAACCCTAAACCTAAACCTAACTCTAACCCTAAACCTAATCCTTACACTTACACTAACCTTAACCCTAACCCTAACCCTAACCCTAAACCTAACGCTCACCCTTACCCTTACCCTAACCCTAAACCTAAAATTTACCCTAACCCTAACCCTAACATTTACCCTTACCCTAACCCTAACCTTAAACCTTACTCTTACCCTAACCCGAACCCTAACCCTTACCCTAAACCTAACCCTATCCCTAACCCTAACCCTAACCCTTACACTTACCTTAACCCTAACCCTAACCCTTACCCTTACCCTAACTCTAACCCTAACCCTAACCATAATCCTAACACATATCCTTACCCTAACCCTAACCCTAACCCTAACCCTAACCCTTACACTTACCCTAACCCTAACCCTAACCCTAACCCTTACACTAAACCTAACCCTAACCCTTACCCTAACCCTAACTCTTACCCTTACCCTAACCTTAACCCTAAACCTAACCCTAACCCTAACCCTAACCCCTAACCTTAAAACTAACCTTAAACCTAACCCTAACCGTAAACTTAACCCCAACCCTAAACCTAACCCTAACCCTAACCCTTACCATAACACTTACCCTAACCCTAACCCTAACTCTAAACCTTACCCTTACCTTATCCCTAACCTTAACCCTAACACTTACCCTTACCCTAACTCTAACCCTAACCCTAACCCTAACCCTAACACATATCCTTACCCTAACCCTAATCCTAACCGCAACCCAAAACATAAACTTAACCCTAACTTTTACCCTTACCCGAACCCTAACCCTAAACTTAACGCTAACCCTAACCCTAACCATAACCATAACGCTAACCCTAACCCTAACCCTTACCCTAACCCTTACCCTAACCCTAACCTTTACCCTTACCCTAACACTAAACCTAAAATTAACGCTAATCCTAACACTAACCCTTACCCTTACCCTAAACCTAACCCTAACCCTAAACCTTACCCTCACCCTAAACCTAACCCTATCCCTAACCCTAACCCTAACCATAACCCTAAACCTTACCCTTACCCTAACTCTAACCCTAACCCTTACCCTTATCCTAACGCTAACCCTAACAATAAACCTAACCCTAAACCTTACCTTTACCCTAACAATAAATCTAACCTTAACCCCAACCCTAAACCTAACCCTAACCGTAACCCTAACCCTTCTCCTTACCCTAACCCTAACCCTAACCCTAAACCTAACCCTAACCCTAACCCTAACACTACCCTAACCCAAATCCTAACTCTAACACTTACCCTTACCCTAACCATAACCCGTACCCTAAACCGAACACTAACCATAACCAAAACCCTAACCCTTACCCTTACCCTCACCCTAACCCTAACCCTAACCCTAAGCCTAACCCTAACCCTAAGCCTAACCCTTACCCTTAGCCTAACCCTAACCCTAAACCAAACCTTAACCCTTACACTTACCCTCACCCTAACCCTAACCTTAACCCTAACCCGAACCCTAACCCTAACCCTAACCTTAACCCTAACCCTTATCCTTACCCTAACCCTAACACTAACCCTAGCCCTAATCCTAACTCTAACCCTAAACCTAATCGTTACCCTTACACTAACCCTAACCCTAACCCTAACCGTAACACCTAAGCCTAAACCTAACCCTAATGCTAAACCTTACCCTTAACCTAACCCTAAACCTAACCTTAACCCTAACCCTAACCCTAACCCTAAACCTTACCCTTACCCTAACCTTAGCCCTAACCCTTACTCTAAACGTAAACCTATCCCTAACCCTAACCCTAACCCTTACCCTTACCTTAACCCTAACCCTAACCCTGCCACTTACCCTTACCCTAACTCTAACCCTAACCCTAAACCTAACCCTAACACATATCCTTTCCCTAACCCGAACCCTAACCCTAACCTTAAACCTAACCCTTATCCTTACCCTAACCCTAACACTAACCATAACCCTAAACCTAACTCTAACCCTCAATCTAATCATTTCCCTTACACTAACCCTAACCCTAAACCTAACCGTAACCCCTAAGCATAACCCTAACTCTAACGCTAACCCTTACCCTTACCATAACCCTAAACCTAACCTTAACCCTAATCCTAACCCTAAGCCTTTCCCTTACCTAACCATAACCCTAAACCTAACCCTAACTCTAAACCTAACCCTTACCCTAACCCTTACCCTAACCCTAACATTAACCCTAACTCTAAACCTTACCCTTACTCTAAACCTAACCCTAACCCTAAGCCTAAACCTAACCCTAACCCTAACCTTAACCCTAACCCTTACCCTAACCCTAACCCTAACCCTAACCCAAAAACTAACGCTAACCCTAACCCTAACACTTACCCTTAGCCTAACCCTAACCCTAAACCTAACCCTAACCCTTACTCTTACCCTCAACATAACCCTAACCTTAACCCTAACCCGAACCCTAACCCTAACCCTAACCTTAACCCTAACCCTTATCCTTACCCTAACCCTAAACCTAAACCTAACTCTAAACCTAAACCTAATCCTTACCCTTACACTAACCCTAACCCTAACCCTAACCGTAACCTCTAAGCCTAACCCTAACCCTAACGCTAACCCTTACCCTTACCCTAACCCTAACCCTTACCCTTACCCTAACCCTAAATCTAACCTTAACCCTAACCCTAACCCTAAGCCTTACCCTTACCCTAACCCTAACCCTAAACCTAACCCTAACACTTACCCTAACCCTAAATCTAACGATAACCCTTAACCTAACCCTAACCCTAACGCTAACCCTAACACTTACCCTTACCCTAACCCTTACCCTAACCCTAACATTAAGCCTAACCCAATACCTTAACCCTTACCCTTACCCTATCCCTAACCCTAACCCTAAACCTAACACTTACCCTCACCCTAACCATAACCCTAACCCTTACCCTTATCCTAACCCTAACCCTAACCTGAACCCCAGCCCTAAACCTAACCCTAACCTTAACCTTTACCCTAACACTTACCCTAACCCTAACCCTAACCCTAACTCTTACCCTAACCCTAACACTAACTCTGACAATAAGCCTTACCGTAACCCTAACCCTAACACTTACCCTTACCCTAACCCTAACCCTAACACTTACCCGTACCCTAAACCTAACCCTAACCCTAACTCTTAACCTAACCCTAACCCAAACATTAACCACTAACCCTAACACTTAACCTAACACTAACCTAACCCTAACCCTATACCTTAACCTTACCGTAACCCTAAACCTAACTCTAACCCTAACCCTAACCCTAACCCTAACTTAAACTTAACCCTAACCCTAACCCTAAGCCTAACCCTTGTCCTTACCCTAACCCTAACCGTAACCCTAAGCCTAACCATAAACTTAACCCTTACCCAAATCCTAACCCTTAACCTTACCCTAACCGTAAACCTAAACCTAATACTAACCCTAACCCTAACCCTAACCCTTACCCTACCCTAAACCTAACCCTAACCCTAAACCAAAACCCTAAGCCTAATCCTAACCGTAACCCTAACCCTTACCCTTATCTTAACCCTAACCCTAACCCTAACACTTATCCTTACCCTAACCCCTACCCTAACCCTAACGTTAACCCCAGCCCTAAAGCTAACCTTAACCTTAACCATTACCCTAACACTTACCCTAACCCTAAACCTAACCCTAACACTTTCCCTAACCCTATCACTAACTCTGACAATAACCATTACCCTAACCCTAACCCTAACCCTAACACTTACCCTTACCCTAACCCTAACCCTAACATAAACCCTTACCCTAACCCTAACCCTAACACTAACCCTTACCCTAACCCTAAACCAAACGTTAACCCCTAACCTAACACTACCTAACCTAACACTACCTAACCCTAAACTTATACCTTACCCTAACCCTAAAACTTATACCTTACCCTAAACCTAAACCTAACTCTAAGCCTAAACCTAACCCTAAACCTAACCCTAACCCTAACCCTAACCCTAACCATACACCTAACCCTAACCCTAACCCTTACCCTAACCCTATCCCTAACCCTAACCCTAACCCTAACCCTAACCCTAACCCTAACCCTTATGCTTATCCTAACCCTAAAACTAACCCTAACCCTAACCCTTACCATAACCCTAACCCTAACCCTAACTCTTACCCTAAACCTAACCCTAACCCTAACCCTTAACCTTACCTTAAACCTAACCCTAACCCTAACCCTTACCCTTACCCTAACGCTAACCCTAACCTTACCCAAAACACTAACACTTACTCTTACCATAACACTAAATCTAACTTTAACCCCAACCCTAAACCTAACCCTAACCGTAACCCTAACCCTTATCCTTACCCTAAACCTAAATCTAAACCTAAACCTAACACTAACCCTAACCCTAACCCTTACGCTATCCCTAACCCTAATCCTAAATCGAACCCTTACCCTTACCCTAATCCTAACCCTAAACCTAAACCTAACCCTAACCCTAACCCTAACCTTAACCCTAACCCTTACCCTTACCCTAACCCTAACCCTAACCATAAACCTAAACCTAACCCTAACACTAACCCTTACCCTCAGACTAACCCTAACCCTAAACCTAACGCTAAACCTTACCCTTACCCTCACCCTAACCCTAACCCTAACCCTAACCCTAACCCTAACACATATCCTTACCCTAACCCTAACATTAACCCTAACACTAACCCTAATCCTAACCCTTACCCTAACCCTAACCATAACCCTAACCCTAACCCTTATCCTAACCCTAACCCTAACGCTGACCCTAACCCTTACCCATATCCTAACGCTAACCCTAACCCTAAACCTAACCCTAAACCTTACCCTTACCCTAACCCTAAATCTAACCTTAACCCCAACCCTAAACCTAACCCTAACCTTAACCCTAACCCTTACCCTAACCCTAACCCTAACCCTAACCCTAAACCTAACCATAACCTAACTCTAACACTTACCCTTAGCCTAACCCTAAGCCAAAATCTAACCCTAACCCTTACTCTTACCCTCACCCTAACCCTAACCTTAACCCTAACCCGAAACTTAACCCTAACCCTAACGTTAACCCTAACTCTTATCCTTACCCTAACCCTAACACTAAACCTTACCCTTACTCTAAACCTAACCCTAAACCTAACCCTAACTCTAGCCCTAACACATATACTTACACTAAACCTAACCCTAACCCTAACAGTAACCCTTACCCTAACACTAACCCTAAACCTTACCCTTACCCTAACCTTAACCCTAACCCTAACCCTACCTTACCCTTACCCTAACCCTAACCCTAACCCTTACCCTAAACCTAAACCCAACCCTAACCATGACCCTAACTCTTACCCTTACCTTAACACTAACCCTAACCCTAACACATATCCTTACCTTAACCCTAACCCTAACCGTAATCCTAACCCTAACCCTAACCCTAAACTTTACCCTTACCCTACCCCTAAACCTAAACTTAACCCTAACCCTAACCCTAACCCTAAACCTTACCCTTACCCTAACCCTAACCGTAACCCTAACCCTAACCCTAACCCTATCCTTAACCTTATCCTAAACCTAACCCTAACCCTAACCTTTAAACTAACCCTAACCATAACCCTAACCCTAACCCTAACCCTACCTCTAACCCTAACCCTAACCCTACTCCTAACCTTACTCTAACCCTAACCCTAACATCAACCTTAACCCTCACCCTAACCCTAACACATATCCTTACCCTAACCCTAACCCTAACCGTAACCCTAACCCTTACCCTAACCCTAAACCTTACACTTACCCTTACCCTAACCCTAACCCTAATCCTTACCCTAAACCTAACCCTAACCCTAACCCTTACCCTTACCTTAACCCTAACCCTAACCCTAACCCTTACCCTTATCCTAATGCTAACCCTAACAATAAACCTAACCCTAAACCTTACCTTTACCCTAACCCTAAATCTAACCTTAACCCCAACCCTGAAACTAACCCTAACCGTACCCTAACCCTTACATTTACCCTAAACCTAACCCTAACCCTAACCCTAACCCTAAACTTAACCCTAACCCTTACCCTTACCGTAACCCTAACTCGAACGCTACACCTAAACCTAACCCTAACCCTAACCCTAACCCTTACCCTTAGCCTAACCCTAACCCCAAACCTAACACTAACCCTTACTCTTACGATCACCCTAACCCTAACCATAACCCTAACCCGAACCCTAACCCTAACCCTAACCTTAACCCTAACCCTTATCCTTACCCTAACCCTAACACTAACCCTAACCGTAAACCTAACACTAACCCTAAACCTAATCCTTACCCTTACACTAACCCTAACCCTAACCCTAACCGGAACCCCTAAGCCTAACCCTAACCCTAACGCTAACCCTAAACCTTACCCTTACCCTAACCCTAACCCTAACCCTAACCCTAAACCTTACCCTAACCCTAACCCTAATCCTAACTCTAACCCTTACCCTTACCCTAACACTAGCCCTAACCCTAAACCTAACCCTAACCCTAAACTTAACCCTAACCCTTACCCTTACCCTAACCCTAACCCTAACCCTAACCCTAAACCTAACCCTAACCCTAACCCTAACACTTACCCTTAGCCTAACCCTAAGCCTAAACCTAACCCTAACCCTTATTCTTACCCTCACCCTAACCCTAACCTTAACCCTAACCTGAACATTAACCCTAACCCGAACCTTAACCCTAACCCTTATCCTTACCCTAACCCTAACACTAACCCTAAACCTAAACCTAACTCTAACCCTAAACCTAATCCTTACACTTACACTAACCTTAACCCTAACCCTAACCCTAACCCTAAACCTAACGCTCACCCTTACCCTTACCCTAACCCTAAACCTAAAATTTACCCTAACCCTAACCCTAACATTTACCCTTACCCTAACCCTAACCTTAAACCTTACTCTTACCCTAACCCGAACCCTAACCCTTACCCTAAACCTAACCCTATCCCTAACCCTAACCCTAACCCTTACACTTACCTTAACCCTAACCCTAACCCTTACCCTTACCCTAACTCTAACCCTAACCCTAACCATAATCCTAACACATATCCTTACCCTAACCCTAACCCTAACCCTAACCCTAACCCTTACACTTACCCTAACCCTAACCCTAACCCTAACCCTTACACTAAACCTAACCCTAACCCTTACCCTAACCCTAACTCTTACCCTTACCCTAACCTTAACCCTAAACCTAACCCTAACCCTAACCCTAACCCCTAACCTTAAAACTAACCTTAAACCTAACCCTAACCGTAAACTTAACCCCAACCCTAAACCTAACCCTAACCCTAACCCTTACCATAACACTTACCCTAACCCTAACCCTAACTCTAAACCTTACCCTTACCTTATCCCTAACCTTAACCCTAACACTTACCCTTACCCTAACTCTAACCCTAACCCTAACCCTAACCCTAACACATATCCTTACCCTAACCCTAATCCTAACCGCAACCCAAAACATAAACTTAACCCTAACTTTTACCCTTACCCGAACCCTAACCCTAAACTTAACGCTAACCCTAACCCTAACCATAACCATAACGCTAACCCTAACCCTAACCCTTACCCTAACCCTTACCCTAACCCTAACCTTTACCCTTACCCTAACACTAAACCTAAAATTAACGCTAATCCTAACACTAACCCTTACCCTTACCCTAAACCTAACCCTAACCCTAAACCTTACCCTCACCCTAAACCTAACCCTATCCCTAACCCTAACCCTAACCATAACCCTAAACCTTACCCTTACCCTAACTCTAACCCTAACCCTTACCCTTATCCTAACGCTAACCCTAACAATAAACCTAACCCTAAACCTTACCTTTACCCTAACAATAAATCTAACCTTAACCCCAACCCTAAACCTAACCCTAACCGTAACCCTAACCCTTCTCCTTACCCTAACCCTAACCCTAACCCTAAACCTAACCCTAACCCTAACCCTAACACTACCCTAACCCAAATCCTAACTCTAACACTTACCCTTACCCTAACCATAACCCGTACCCTAAACCGAACACTAACCATAACCAAAACCCTAACCCTTACCCTTACCCTCACCCTAACCCTAACCCTAACCCTAAGCCTAACCCTAACCCTAAGCCTAACCCTTACCCTTAGCCTAACCCTAACCCTAAACCAAACCTTAACCCTTACACTTACCCTCACCCTAACCCTAACCTTAACCCTAACCCGAACCCTAACCCTAACCCTAACCTTAACCCTAACCCTTATCCTTACCCTAACCCTAACACTAACCCTAGCCCTAATCCTAACTCTAACCCTAAACCTAATCGTTACCCTTACACTAACCCTAACCCTAACCCTAACCGTAACACCTAAGCCTAAACCTAACCCTAATGCTAAACCTTACCCTTAACCTAACCCTAAACCTAACCTTAACCCTAACCCTAACCCTAACCCTAAACCTTACCCTTACCCTAACCTTAGCCCTAACCCTTACTCTAAACGTAAACCTATCCCTAACCCTAACCCTAACCCTTACCCTTACCTTAACCCTAACCCTAACCCTGCCACTTACCCTTACCCTAACCCTAACCCTAACCCTAAACCTAACCCTAACACATATCCTTTCCCTAACCCTAACCCTAACCCTAACTTTAACCCTAACCTTTACACTTACCCGAACCCTAAACTTAACCCTAACCCAAACCCTAACCCTAACGCTAACGCTAACCCTAACCCTAACCCTAAACATAACCCTAACCCTAACCCTAACCCTAACCCTTACCCTAACCCTTACTCTAACCCTAACCCTTACCCTTACCCTAACACTAAACCTAACATTATCCCTAACCCTAACACTAACCCTAACCCTTATCCTTACCCTAACCCCAACCCTAAACCTTACCCTTACTCTAAACCTAACCCTAACCCTAACCCTAAATCTAGCCCTAACACATATCCTTACCCTAAACCTAACCCTAACCCTAACCCTAACAGTAACCCTAACCCTAACCCTAACCCTAACCCTTACCCTTACTCTAACCCTAACCATAACCCTAACCGTAACCCTCATCCTAACCCTAACCCTAACCCTAACCCTAACACTTACCCTTATCCTAACGCTAACCCTAACCCTAACCCTAAGCCTAACCCTAACCTTAACCCTAAACCTTACTCTTACCCTAACACTAACCCTAACCCTAAACCTAAACCTAACCCTAACCCTAAACCTTACCCTAACCCTAAGCGTAATCCTAATTCTAACCCTTACCCTTACCCTAACCCTAAACCTAACCCTATCCCTATCCTTAAACCTAACCCTTACCCTTACCCTAACCCTAAACCTAACCCTAAACCTAACCCTAACCCTAACTCTAACACTTACCCTTAGCCTAACCCTAAGCCTAAACCTAACCCTAACCCTTACTCTTACCCTCACCCTAAACCTAACCTCAACCCTGACCCAAACCCTAACCTTAACCCTAACCCTTATCCTTACACAACCCTAAAACAAACCCTAACCATAAACCTAACTCTAAACCGAAACCTAATCCTTACCCTTACACTAACCCTAACACTAACCGTAACCCCTAAGCCTAACCCTAACCCTAACGCTAAACCTTAACCTTACCCTAACCCTAAACCTAACCTTAACCCTAAACCTAACCCTAACCCTTACCCTTACCCTAACCCTAACGCTAAACCTAACCCTTACCCTAACCCTAACCCAAACCCTTACCCTAAACCTAACCCTATCCCTAACCCTAACCCTAACCCTTACACTTACCTTAAAGCTAACCCTAACCCTAACACTTACCCTTACCCTAACTCTAACCCTAACCCTAACCATAACCCTAACACATATCCTTACCCTAACCATAACCCTAACCGTAACCCTAACCCTAACCTTAACCTTTACCCTTGCACGAACCCTAACCCTAAACTTAACCCTAACCTTAACCCTAACCCTAACCCTAACCCTAAACCTTACCCTAACCCTTACCCTATCCCTAACCTTTACCCTTACCTAACCCTAACCCTAACCCTATCCTTTACCCTAAACCTAACCCTAACTCTTACCCTAACCCTAACCCTTACCCTTACCCTAACCCTAACCCTAAACCTAACCCTCACCCTAAGCCTAACCCCTAACCTTAAAACTAAACCTAAACCTAACCCTAACCGTAACCATAACCCCAACCCTAAACCTAACCCTAACCCTAACCCTTACCCTAACACTTACCCTAACCCTAACCCTAACCCTAACACTTACCCTTGCCCCAACTCTAACCCTAAACCTAACCCTAACCCTAACACATATCCTTACCATAACCCTCATCCTAACCGTAACCCTAACCCTAACCTCAACCCTAACCTTTACCCTTACCCGAACCCTAAACCTAAATTTAACCCTAACCCTAAACCTAACCCTAACACTAACCCTACACCTAACCCTAACCCTAAACCTAACCCTAACAATAACCCTTAACCTAACCCGTAACCTAACCCTAACCCTTACCCTTACCCTAACACTAAACCTAACCATAACACTTTCCCTAACCCTAACCCTTACCCTTATCCTAACCCTAACCCTAACCCTAACCCTTACCCTAACACTAAACCTAACCCTAACCCTAACCCTAAACCTTAACCTTACACTAACCTTAACCCTAACCCTTACCCTAAACCTAACACTATACCTAACACTAACCTTAACCTTTACTCTTACCTTAACCCTAACCCTAACCCTAACACTTACCCTTACCCTAACTGTAACCCTAACCCTAACCATAACCCTAACACATATTCTTACCCTAACCCTTACCCTAACCCTAACCCTAACCCTAACCCTAACCGTAACCCTAACCCTAACCCTAACCCAAACCCTAACCCTAACCCTAACGCTAACACTAACCCTAACCCTAAACATAACCCTAACCCTAACACTAACCCTAACCCTAACCCTAACCCTAACCCTTACCCTAACCCTAACCCTAATCCTAACTCTGACACTTACCCTTACCCTAACCCTAACCCGAACCCTAAACCTAACCCTAACCATAAACCTAACCCTAACCCTAAGCCTAAACCTTACCCTTAGCCTAACCCTAACCCTAAACCAAACCTTAACCCTTACACTTACCCTCACCCTAACCCTAACCTTAACCCTAACCCGAACCCTAACCCTAACCCTAACCTTAACCCTAACCCTTATCCTTACCCTAACCCTAACACTAACCCTAGCCCTAATCCTAACTCTAACCCTAAACCTAATCGTTACCCTTACACTAACCCTAACCCTAACCCTAACCGTAACACCTAAGCCTAACCCTAACCCTAATGCTAAACCTTACCCTTAACCTAACCCTAAACCTAACCTTAACCCTAACCCTAACCCTAACCCTAAACCTTACCCTTACCCTAACCTTAGCCCTAACCCTTACTCTAAACGTAAACCTATCCCTAACCCTAACCCTAACCCTTACCCTTACCTTAACCCTAACCCTAACCCTAACCCTAACCCTAACCATAAACCTAACCCTAACCCTAAGCCTAAACCTTACCCTTAGCCTAACCCTAACCCTAAACCGAACCCTAACCCTTACACGTACCCTCACCCTAACCCTAACCTTAACCCTAACCCGAACCCTAACCCTAACCCTAACCTTAACCCTAACCCTTATCCTTACACTAACCCTGACACTAACCCTAGCCCTAATCCTATCTCTAACCCTAAACCTAATCCTTATCCTTACACTAACCCTAACCCTAACCCTAACCGTAACACCTAAGCCTAACACTAACCCTAACGCTAAACCTTACCCTTACCCTAACCCTAAACCTAACCTTAAACCTAACCCTAACCCTAACCCTAAACCTTACCCTTACCCTAACCGTAGCCCTAACCCTTACTCTAAACGTAACCCTATCCCTAACATTAACCCTAACCCTTACCCTTACCTTAACCCTAACTCTAACCCTGACACTTACTCTTACCCTAACTCTAACGCTAACCCTAAACATAACCCTAACACATATCCTAACCCTAACCCAAACCCTAACCCTAACCTTTTCCCTTACCCGAACCCTAAACTTAACCCTAACCCAAACCCTAACCCTAACCCTAACGCTAACACTAACCCTAACCCTAAACATAACCCTAACCCTAACCCTAACCCTAAACCTTCCCTAACCCTTACCCTCACCCTAAACCTTACCCTTACCCTAACACTAAACCTAACATTAACCCTAACCCTAACCCTAACCCTAACCTTATCCTTACCCTAACCCCAACCCTAAACCTTACTCTTACTCTAAACCTAACCCTAAGCCTAACCCTAACTCTAGCCCTAACACATATCCTTACCCTAAACCTAACCCTAACCCTAACAGTAACCCTAACCCTAACCCTAACCCTAAAACTTACCCTCACCCTAAACCTAACCCTAACCCTTAACCTTACCCTAACCCTAACCCTAACCTTAACCCCAGCCCTAAACCTAACCCTAACGTTAACACTTACCCTAACACTTACCCTAACCCTAACCCTAACCCTAAACCTTAACCTTACCCTAACCCTAAACCTAACTCTAACCCTAACCCTAACTCTAACCCTAACCTAAACTTAACCCTAACCTTAACCCTAACCCTTACCCTTACCCTAACGCTAAACCTAACATTAACCCTAACCCTAACCGTAAGCCTAACCCTTATCCTTACCCTAACCCCAACCCTAAACCTTACCCTTACTCTAAACCTAACCCTCACCTTAACCCTAACTCTAGCCCTAACACATTTCCTTACCCTAAACCTAACCCTAACCCTAACAGTAATCCTAACCCTAACCCTAACCCTAACCCTAAACCTAACACTTACCCTCACCCTAACCCTAATCCTAACTCTTACCCTTACCCTAACCCTAACCCTAACCTTAACCCCAGCCCTAAACCTAACCCTAACCTTAACCCTTACCCTAACACTTACCCTAACCCTAACCCTAACCCTAACACTTACCTAACCCTAACACTAACTCTGACAATAACCCTTACCCTAACCCTAACCCTAACCCTAACCCTAACACTTACCCTTACCCTAACCCTAACCCTAACCCTAACCCTAACCCTAATCCTAACCCTTACCCTAACCATAACCCAACCCTTAACCCCTAACCCTAACCCTTAACCTAACACTAACCTAACCCTAACCCTAAACCTTAACCTTACCCTAACCCTAAACCTAACTCTAACCCTAACCCTAACCCTAACCCTAACCTAAACTTAACCCTAACCCTAACCCTAACCCTAACCCTTGCCCTTACCCTAACCCTAACCCTAACCCTAACCTTAACCCTAACCCTAATCCTAACCCTTAACCTTACCCTAACCCTAACCCTAACCTAAACTTAACCCTAACCCTAACCCTAACCCTTGCCCTTACCCTAACCCTAACCCTAACCCTAACCTTATCCCTAACCCTAACCCTAAACCTTAACCTTACCCTAACCCTAAACCTAAACCTAATACTAATCCTAACCCTAACCCTAACCCTAACCCTAACCCGTACCCTACACTAACCCTAACCCTAACACTAAACTTAAACCCTAAGCCTAACCCTAAAGGTAACTCTAACCCTTACCCTTACCCTAACCCTAACCCTAAACCTAGCCCTAAACCTAACCCTAACCCTAACGCTTACCATAAACCTAACCCTAACCCTAACCCTTACCCTAACACTACCCTAACCCTAACCCTAACAATAAACCTAACCCGAACTCTTACCCTAACCCTAACCCTTACTCTTACCCTAACCCTTACGCTTATCCTAACCCTAAGCCTAACCCTAACCCTAACCCTTACCATAAACGTAAACCTAACCCTAACCCTTACCCTAAACCTAACCCTAACCCTAACCCTAACCCTAACCCTAACCCTTACCCTAAACCTAATCCTAACCCTTACCCTTACCCTTACCTTAACCCTAACCCTAACCCTTACCCTTATCCTAACGCTAACCCTAACAATAAACATAACCCTAAACCTTACCTTTACCCTAACAATAAATCTAACCTTAACCCCAACCCTAAACCTAACCCTAACCGTAAACCTAACCCTTCTCCTTACCCTAACCCTAACCCTAACCCTAAACCTAACCCTAAACCTAACCCTAACCCTTACCCTAACCCTAACCCTAATCCTAACTCTAACACTTAACCTTACCCTAAGCCTAACCCGAACCCTAAAGCTAACACTAACCCTAACCAAAACTCTAACACTTACCCTTACCCTAACCCTAACCCTAACCCTAAACCTAACCCTAACCATAAGCCTAACCCTTACCCTTAGCCTAACCCTAACCCTAACAGTAACCCTAACCCTAACCCTAACCCTAAACCTTACCCTTACTCTAACCCTAACCATAACCCTAACCGTAACCCTCATCCTAACCCTAACCCTAACCCTAACCCTATCACTTACCCTTATCCTAACGCTAACCCTTACCCTAAACCTAACCCTAAACCATACCCTTACCCTAACCCTAAATCTAACCTTAACCCCAAACCTAAACCTAACTCTAACCTTAACCCTAAACTTTAACCTTACCCTAACCCTAACCCTAACCCTAACACTTACCCTTAACCTAACGCTAACACTAACCCTAACCCTAAGCCTAACCCTAACCTTAACCCTAAACCTTACCCTTACCCTAACACTAACCCTAACCCTAAACCTAAACATAACCCTAACCCTAACCCTAATCCTAATTCTAACCCTTACCCTTACCCTAACCCTAACCCTAACCCTAAACCTAACCCTACCCCTATCCTTAACCCTAACCCTTACCCTTACCCTAACCCTAACCCTAACCCTAAACCTAACCCTAACCCTAACTCTAACACTTACCCTTAGCCTAACCCTAAGCCTAAACCTAACCCTAACCCTTACTCTTACCCTCACCCTAAACCTAACCTCAACCCTAACCCGAACCCTAACCTTAACCCTAACCCTTATCCTTACCCTAACACTAACCCTAACCCTAACCGTAACCGTAACCCCTAAGCCTAACCCTAACCCTAACGCTAAACCTTACCCTTACCCTAACCCTAAACCTAAACTTAACCCTAAACCTAACCCTAACCCTTACCCTTACCCTAACCCTAACGCTAAACCTAACCCTTACCCTAACCCTAACCGTAACCCTTACCCTAAACCTAACCCTATACCTAACCCTAACCCTAACCCTTACACTTACCTTAAAGCTAACCCTAACCCTAACACCTACCCTTACCCTAACTCTAACCCTAACCCTAACCATAACCCTAACACATATCCTTACCCTAACCATAACCCTAACCGTAACCCTAACCCTAACCCTAACCTTACCCTTTACCCTTACACGAACCCTAACCCTAAACTTAACCCTAACCTTAACCCTAACCCTAACCCTACCCCTAACCTTTACCCTAACCCTAACTCTTACCCTTACCCTTACCCTAACCCTAACCCGAAACCTAACCCTAACCCTAACCCTAACCCCTAACCTTAAAACTAACCCTAAACCTAACCCTAACCGTAAACTTAACCCCAACCATAAACCTAACCCTAACCCTAAACCTTACCATAACACTTACCCTAACCCTAACCCTAACCCTAACCCTTACCCTAACCCTTACCCTATCCCTAACCCTTACCCTTACCCAAACCCTAACCCTAACCTTTAACCTAAACCTAACCCTAAATCTTAGACTAACCCTAACCCTTACCCTTACCCTAACCCTAACCCTAAACCTAACCCTAACCCTAACCCTAACCCCTAACCTTAAAACTAAACCTAAACCTAACCCTAACCGTAACCTTATCCCCAACCCTAAACCTAAACCTAACCCTAACCCTTACCCTTACTCTAACACTTACCCTAACCCTAACCCTAACCCTAAACGTTACCCTTACCTCAACCCTAACCCTAACCCTAACACTTACCCTTACCCCAACTCTACCCTAAACCTAACCCTAACCCTAACACATATCCTTACCCTAACCCTCATCCTAACCGTAACCCTAACCCTAACCTCAACCCTAAACTTTACCCTTACCTGAACCCTAAACCTAAATTTAACCCTAACCATAAACCTAACCCTAACACTAACCCTAACCCTAACACTAACACTAACGCTAATCCTAACCCTAACCCTAACCCTAACCCTAAACCTAACGCTAACCCTCACCCTTACCCTAACCCTTACCCTAAACCTAACCCTAACCCTAACTCTAAACCTAACCCTAACCCTAACCTTAACCCTAACCCTTACCCTTACCCTAACCCTAACCCTAACCCTAACCCTAACCATAAACCTAACCGTAACCCTAACTCTAACACTTAACCTTAGCCTAACCCTAAGCCTAAACCTAACCCTAACCCTTACTCTTACCCTCACCCTAAACCTAAACTTAACCCTTACACTAACCCTAATCCTAACCCTAACCGTAACCCCTAAGCCTAAGCCTTCCCCTAACGCTAACCCTTACCCTAACCCTAAACCTAAACTTAACCCTAACCGTAACATTTACCCTTACCCTAACCTTAACCCTAAACCTTACCCTTATCCTAACCATAACATTAACCCTTACCCTAAACCTAACCCTAACCCTAACCCTAACCCTTACCCTTAAATTAACCCTAACCCTAACCCTAACACTTACCCTTACCCTAACCTTAAACATAACCATAACCATAACCCTAACACATATCCTTACCCTAACCCTAATCCTAACCGTAACCCAAACCCTAACCCTAATCTTAACCTTTACCCTTACCCGAACCCTAACGCTAAACTTAACCCTAACCCTAACACTAACACTAACACTAACGCTAACCCTAACCCTAACCCTAAACATAACCCTAACCGTAACCCTAACCCTAACCCTAACCCTTACCCTAACCCTTACCCTAACCTTAACATTTACCCTTACCCTAACCCTAAACGTAACCCTAACCCTTACCCTAACCCTAACCCTAACTCTTACCCTAACCCTAACCCTTACCCTCACCCTGACCCTAACCCTAAACCTAACCCTAACCCTAACCCTAACCCCTAACCCTAAAACTAACCCTAAACCTAACCCTAACCCTAACCTTAACCCCAACCCTAAACCTAACCCTAAATCTAACCCTTACCCTAATATTTACCCTAACCCTAACCCTAACCCTAACACTTACCCTAACCCTAAACCTAACTCTAATGATTACCCTTAACCTAACCCTAACCCTAAATCTAACCCTAACCCTTACCCTTACCCTAACCCTTACCCTAACCCTAACATTAACCCTAACCCTAACCCTTACCCTTACTCTAAACATAACCCTATCCCTAAGCCTAAACCTAACCCTAACCCTAACCTTAACCCTAACCCTTACCCTTACTCTAACCCTAACCCTAACTCTAACCCAAAACCTAACCCTAAGCCTAAACTTAACCCTAACCCTTACCCTTACCCTAACCCTAACCCTAACCCAAACCTTACCCTTACCCTAATCCTAACCATAACCCTAACCCTTATTCTAACCCTAACCCTAACCCTAACCCTTAAACTAACCCTAACACTAATCCTAACCACTAAACCTAACCCTTACCCTAACCCTAACAGTAAACCTTACCCTTACCCTAGCCCTAAGCCTAACTCTAACCCTAACCATAACCCTAACCCTAATACTTACCCTAACCCTAATCCTAACCCTTACTCTAACCCTAACCCTAAACTCAACCTTACCCTAACCCTAACCCTAACCCTTACCCTAACCCTAACCCTAAACCTAACCCTAACCCTTAACCTCACCCTACCCCTAAACTTAATCCTAACCGTAAACCCAACCCTAGCACTAATCCTAACCCTAACACTAACGCTAACCCTAACCCTAACCCTAACCATAACACTAACCTTAACCCTAACCCTAACCCTAACCCTTACCCTCACCGTTACCCTAACCCTAACCCTTAACCTTACCCTAACACTAAACCTAACATTAACCCTAAACCTACCCCTAACCCTTACCCTAACCCTAACCCTAAACCTTACCCTTACCCTAAACCTAACCCTAACCCTAACCCTAACCCTAACCCTAACACATATCCTTACCGTAACCCTAACCCTAACACTAACACTAACAGTAACCCTAACCCTAACCCTAACCCTTACCCTTACCCTAACCCTATCCCTAACCCTAACCCTATCCCTTATCCTAAACCTAACCCTAACCCTAACCCGAAGCCTTAACCTAACTTTAACACTAATCATAACCACTAACCATAACCCTTACCCTATCCCTAACCCTAACTCTAACCCTAACCATAAACCTAACCCTAACACTTACCCTAACCCTAATCCTAACCCTTAGTCTAACCCTAACCCTAACCTCAAACTTAACCCTAACCCTAACCCAAACCCTAACCTTTACCCTTACCCTAACCCTAACCATAACAATAACCCTTTCCCTAACCCTAACCCTAACCCTAACTTTTACCCTAACCCTAACCTTTACCCTTACCCTAACCCTAACCCTAAACCTAACCCTAACCCTAACCCTAACCCCTAACCCTAAAACTAACCCTAACCCTAACCCTAACCCTTACCCTTAACCTAACCCTAACCCTAACTTTAACCCCAACCCTAAACCTAAACCTAATCCTAACCCTTACCCTTACCCTTACGCTAACCTTAAGCCTAACCCTAACCCTAAACCTAACACTTACCCTAACCCTAAACCTAATTCTAACAATAACCCTTAACCTAACCCTAACACCAACGCTAACCCTAACACTTACCCTTACCCTAACCCTTACCCTAACCCTAACATTAACCCTAACCCTTAACCCTAAACCTTACACTTACCCTAACCCTAACCCTAACCCTAAACCGAACGCTTACCCTCACCCTAACCCTAAACTTAACCCCTCCCCTTACGCTAAACTTAATCCCAGCCCTAAACCTAACCCTAACCTTAACCCTTACCCTAACACTTACCCTAACCCTAACCCTAACACTTACCCTTACCCTAACCTAACCCTAAACCTAACCCTTACCCTAACCCTAGCCCTAACACTTACCCTAACCCTAACCCCAAACCTAACCCCTAACCCTAACCCTTAACCGAACACTAACCTAACTCTAAACCTAAACCTTAACCTTACCCTAACCCTAAACCTACCTCTAACCCTAACCCTAACCCTAAACTTAACCCTAACACTAACCCTAACCCTTGCCCTTACCCTAACCCTAACCCTAAACCTAAACCTAACCCTAACCCTAACCCTAAACCTAAC
>JANJXV010000506.1:570000-610000 GCA_024803745.1 Megascapheus bottae
CCTTACACTAACCCTAACCCTAACCCTTACCGTAACCCCTAAGCCTTACCCTAAACCTAATGCTACCCCTTACCCTTACCCTAACCCTAAACCTAACCTTAACCCTAACCCTAACCCTAACCCTTACCCATACCCTAACCCTAACCCTAAACCTAAACCTAACACTTACCCTAACCCTAACCCTAACTCTAACGATAACCCTTAACCTAACCCTAACCCTAACGCTAACCCTAACACTTACGCTTACCCTAACCCTTACCCTAACCCTAACATTAACCCTAACCCATAACCTTAACCCTTACCCTTACCCTATCCCTAACCCTAAACCTAACACTTACCCTCACCATAACCCTAACCCTTACCCTTACCCTAACCCTAACCCTAACCTTAACCCCAGCCCTAAACCTAACCGTAACCTTAACCTTTACCCTAACGCTAACCCTAACCCTAACACTTACCCTTACCCTAACCCAACCCTAACCATAACCCTTACACTAAACGTAACCCTAACCCTAACTCTTACCCTAACCCTAACCCAAACCTTAACCCCTACCCTAACCGTTAACCTAACACTAACCTAACCCTAACCCTAAACCTTAACCTTACCCTAACCCTAAACCTAACTCTAACCCTAACCCTAACCGTAACCTAAAATTAACCCTAACCCTAAACCTAACCCTTGCCCTTACTCTAACCCTAACCCTAACCCTACCCTAACCCTTACCCTAACCCTAACCCTAACCCTTAATCTTACCCTAACCCTAAACCTAAACCTAATACTTACCCTAACCCTAACCATAACCCTAACCCTTACCCTACCCTAACCCTAACCCTAAACCTAAACCCTAAACCTAATACTAACCGTAACCCTAAACCTTACCCTTATCCTAACACTAACCCTAACCCTAACACTTACCCTTACCCTAAACCCTAACCTAACCCTAAACATAAACCTAAACCTAACCCTAACCCTAACCCTAACCCTTACCCTTACCCTAACCCTAACCCTAACCTTAACCCCAGCCCTAAACCTAACCCTAACCTTAACCTTTACCCTAACACTTACCCTAACCCTAACCCTAACCCTAACCCTAACAGTAACCCTTACCCTTACCCTAACACTAACCCTAACTCTAACCCTAGCCATAACCCTAACCCTAACACTTACCCTAACCCTAATCCTAACCCTTACTCTAACCCTAACCCTAACCTCAACCTTAACCTAAAAATAACCCTAACGCTTACCCTAACCCTAACACTAATCCTAACCCTAACCCTTACCCTAACTCTAACTCTTAACCTAAACCTAACCCTAACCAAAAACCCAACACATACCCTTACCCTAACCCTAACCCTAGCAGTAACCCTAACCCTAAAGGTAACCCTAACCCTAATCCTAACACTTACCCTTATCCTAACTCTAACCCTAACCTTAACCCTAACCCTTATCCTAAACCTAACCCTAACCCTAACCCTAACCCTTAACCTAACCCTAACACTAACCCTAACCATCAACCCTAACCCTTACCCTAACCCTAACCCTAACATTTACCCTTACCCTTACCCTAACCCTAACCCTAACTCTAACCCTAACCATAACCCTAGCCCTAACACTTACCCTAACCCTAATCCTAACCCTTACTCTAATCCTAACCCTAACCTCAACCTTAACCTAACCCTAACCCTAACCCTTACCCTAACCCTAACCCTAATCCTAAACCTAACCCTTACCCTAACTCTAACTCTTAACCTAAACCTAACCCTAACCGTAACCTCTACCTTAACCCTAACACTAATCCTAAACCTAACCCTTACACTTACCCTAACCCTAACCCTAAACCTAAACCTAACTTTAACCTTAACCCTAACCCTTACCATTACCCTAACCCTAACCCTAACCCTAAACCTAATCCTAACCCTAACCCTAACCCTTACTTTTAACCTTATCCTAACCCTAAACCTAACCCTAACCATTACTCTTACCCTCGCCCTAACCATAAACTTAACCCTAACCCGAATCATAACCCTAACCCTAACCTTAACCATAACCCTTATCCTTACCCTATCCCTCACCCTAACCCTAACCCTAAACCTAACTCTAACCCTAAACCTAATCCTTACCCTTACACTAACCCTAAATCTAACCCTAACCGTGACCCCTAAGCCTAACCCTAACCCTAACGCTAACCCTTACCCTTATCCTAACCCTAAACCTAAACTTAAACCTAACCCTAACCCTAACACTTACCCTTACACTAACCCTAACCCTAACCCTAACCGTAACCCTAAATCTTACCCTTACACTAACCCTAACCCTAACCCTTACCCTTACCCTAACCCTAACCCTATCCCTAACCCTAATCCTAACACTTACCCTTACCTTAACCCTAAACCTAACCCTAACCCTAATCCTAACTTTAACCCTTGCCCTTACCCTAACCCTAACCCTAACATTAACCCCAACCCTAAACCTAACCCTAACCTTACCCTTAGCCTAACCCTATTCCTAAACCTAACCCTAACCCTTACCCTCACCCTAATCCTAAACTTAACCCTAACCCTAAAACTAACCCTAACACTAACCCTAATCCTAACACTAAAGCTAACCCTAACCCTAACACTAACCATAACACTAACCCTAACCCTAACCCTAACCCTAACCCTTACCCTCACCCTTACCCTAACCCTTACCCTTACCCTTACCCTAAGCCTAACCCTTACCCTTACCCTAACACTAAACCTAACATTAACCCTAAACCTAACCCTAACCCTTACTCTTAAACTAAACCTAAACCTAACCCTAAACCTTACCCTTACCCTAAACCTAACCCTAACCCTAACACTAACACTAACATATATCCTTACCCTAACTGTAACCCTAACCCTAACAGTAACCCTAACCCTAACCCTAACCCTTACCATTACCCTAACACTAACCCTAACCCTAACCCTAAACCTTACCCTAACCCTAACCCTAACCCTAACCCTTACCTTTATCCTAAACCTAACCCTAACCCTTACCCTAACCCTAACCATAAACCTAACCCTAACACTTATCCTAACCCTCACCCTAACCCTAAACTTAACCCTAACCCGAACCCTAACCCTAACCCTAACCTTAACCCTAACCCGTATCCTTATCCTAACCCTAACACTAACCCTAAACCTAAACCTAACTCTAACCCTAACACTTACCCTTACCCTAAACCCTGCCCTAACCCGAACGCTATCCCTAACCCTTACCTTAATCCTAACCCTAAACCTTACCCTTACCCTTACCCTAACACCAAACCTAACCTTAACCCTAACCCTAACCCTAAACCTTACCCTTCTCATAACCCTAACCCTAACCCTAACCCTAAACCTTACCCTTTCCCTAAACCTAACCCTAACCCTTACCCTAAAGCTAACCCTAACCTTAACCCTTACCCTTACCTTAACCCTAACCCTAACCCTATCCCTAAACTTACCCTTATCCTAAACCTAACCCTAACCCTTACCCTAACCCGAACCCTAAACCTAAACCTTACCTTTACCCTAAATCTAAACGTAACCCGTACCCTAAACCTAACCATAACCCTAACCCTAACCCTAACCCTAACCCTAACCTTACCCTTACCCTAAACCTAACCCTAACTCGTACCCTAAACCTAACCCTAACCCTATCATTTACCCTAACCTTAACCCCAACCCTAAACCTACCCCTAACTGTAACCCTAACCCTTACCCTTACCCTAACCCTATTCCTAAACCTAACCCTAACCCAAACCCTAACCCTTACCCTAACCCTAACCCTAACCCTAATCCTAACTCTAAACCTTACCCTTACCCTAAACCTAACCCTAATCCTAAACCTAACCTTAACCCTAACCCTTACCTTTACCCTTACCCTAACCCAAAGCTAACCCTAACCCTAAAGCTAACCCTAAACCTAACCTTTACCCTTAGCCTAGCCCTAACCCTAAACCTAACCCTAACCCTAAACCTAACCCTTACCCTTAGCCTAACCCTAACCGTAAACCTAAACCTAACACTTACCTTCACCCTATCACTAACCTTATCCCTAACCCTAACACTAACCCTAACCTTAACCCTAACCCTTATCCTTAACCTAAACCTAACCCTAACCCTAACCCTAAAACTAACCGTAAACCTAATCTTTACCCTTAACCTAACACTAACCCTAACCCTAACACTTAACCTAAGCCTAACCCTAACCTTAACCCTTATCCTAACACTTACCTTAACCCTAATCCTAACCATAACCCTAACCCTTAACCTTACCCTAACCCTAACCCTAACCTAAACCCTAACCCTAAACCTAACCCTTACCCTTACCTTAACCCTAACCCTAAACCTAACCCGAACCCTATCCCTATCCCTAACCCTAAAACTTATCCTTAACCTAGCCCTAACCCTAAACCTAACCCTATACCTAAACCGAACCCTAACCCTAAACCTAACCCTAAACCTAACCCTCACCCTCACCCTAACCCTAACCTTAACCCTAACCCTAACAGTAAACCTAACCCTAACCTTAACTCTAACCCTTACCCTTCCCCTAACCCTAACACTAACCCTAACACTAAACCTAACCCTTACCCTAAACCTAATCCTAAACCTTACCCTAACCCTAATCCTAAACCTAACCCTAACAGTTAACCTAACCCTAACCCTAGCCCTAAACCTAACCCTAACCCTAACACTAAACCTAACCTTAACCCTAACCCTGAACCTAACCCTTACCCTTACCCTAACCCTTACCTTTATCCTAACCCTAACCCTAACCCTAACACTAATCCTTACCCTAACCCTAACCCTAAACCTAACCCTATACCTAACACTAACTCTAACCATAACCTTTACCTTACCCTAACCCTTACGCTATCCCTAACCTAACTTTTACCCTTACCTTAACCCTAACCCCAAACCTAACCCTTACCCTAACCCTAACCCTAACCCTAACCCTAACAGTAACCCTAACGCTAACTGTAACCCTAACCGTAACCCTAACCCTAACCCTTACCCTAACCCTAAACCTAATCCTAACCCTACCAATAACCCTTATCCTATTCCTAACCCTAAACATAACCCTTAACCTTACCCTAACCCTAACCCTAACCCTTACCATAATCCTAACCCTAACTCTAACCCTAACCATAACCCTAAGCCTAACACGTACCCAAAACCTAATCCTAACCCTAACTCTAACCATAACCTTTACCTTAACCCTAACCCTTACGCTATCCCTAACCCTAACCCTAACATCAACCTTAACCCTAACCCTAAACCTAAACCTAAACCTTACCCTTACCCTAACCCTAACCCTAAACTTAACCCTAACCTAACACTAAACCTTACCCTTACCCTAACCCTAACACTAAACCTAACCCTAACCCTAACCCTATCCCCTAAGCCTAACCTTAACGCTAACCCTAACCCTTACCTTAACCCTAACCCTAAACCTTACCCTTACCCTTACCCTAACACTAAACCTAACCTTAACCTTAACCCTAACCCTAAATCTTACCCTTCTCCTAACCCTAATCCTAACCCTAACCCTAAACCTTACCCTTACCCTAAACCTAACCCTAACCCTTACCCTAAACCTAACCCTAACCTTAACCCTTACCCTTACCTTAACCCTAACCCTAACCCTATCCCTAACCTTACCCTTACCCTAAACCTACCCCTAACCCTTACCCTAACCCTAACCCTAACCCTTAACCTTACCCTTACCCAAAACCTAACACTAACCCTAACCCTTACCCGAAACTTAACCCCAACCCTAAACCTACCCCTAACTGTAATCCTAACCCTTACCCTTACCCTAACCCTAACCCTAAACCTTACCCTTACCCTAAACCTAACCCTAACTCTTACCCTAAACCTAACCCTAACCCTAACCCTTACCCTAACCTTAACCCCAACCCTAAACCTACCCGTTTCCCTAGACCTTAACCTTACCCTAACCCTAACCCTAAACCTAACACTAACCCAAACCCTAACCCTTACCCTAACCCTAAACCTAATCCTAACCTTAACCCTTACCCTTACCCTAACCCTAACCCTAACCCTAAACGTAACCCTAACCCTAACCTTAACCCTAACCCTTACCCTTACCCTTACCCTAACTCTAAGCCTAACCCTAACCCTAACGCTAACCCTAAACCTAAACCTTACCCTTAGCCTAACCCAACCCTAAACCTAACCCTAACCCTAACCCTAACCCTTACCCTTAGCCTAACCCTAACCCTAAACCTAACCCTAACCCTTACCTTCACCCTAACCCTAACCTTAACCCTAACCCTAACCCTAACCCTAACCTTAACCCTAACCCTTATCGTTACCCTAAACCTATCCCTAACCCTAAACCTAAACCTAACCCTAAACCTAACCCTTACCCTTAACCTAACACTAACCCTAACCCTAACACTTAACCTAAGCCTAAACATAACCCTAACCCTTAACCTTACCCTAACCCGTAACTTAACCCTAAACCTAACCCTATCCTTAACCCTAACGCTTACCGTTACCCTTACCATTACCCTAACCCTAACCCTAACCATAAACCTAACCCTTACCCTTAACATAACCCTAACCCTAACCCTAACTGTAACCCCTAAGCCTAACCCTAACCCTAACGCTATCCCTTACCCTTCTCCTCACCCTAACCCTAACACTAACCCTAACTCTAACCCTTACCCTAACCCTAAGCCTAACCCTAACCCTAACCTTTAACCTAACCCCTACCCTTACCCTTACCCTAACCCTAACCCTAACCCTAATCCTAACACTTACCCTAACCCTAAGCCTAACCCTAACCCTAACGCTATCCCTTACCCTTCTCCTCACCCTAAACCTAACACTAACCCTAACCCTAACCCTTACCCTTAGCCAAACCCTAACCCTAAACCTAACCCTAACCCTTACCTTCACCCTAACCCTAACCTTAACCCTAACCCTAACCCTAACCCTAACCTTAACCCTAACCCTTATCGTTACCCTAACCCTATCCCTAACCCTAAACCTAAATCTAACCCTAAACCTAACCCTTACCCTTAACCTAACACTAACCCTAACCCTAACACTTAACCTAAGCCTAAACATAACCCTAACCCTTAACCTTACCCTAACCCGTAACTTAACCCTAAACCTAACCCTATCCTTAACCCTAACGCTTACCGTTACCCTTACCATTACCCTAACCCTAACCCTAACCATAAACCTAACCCTTACCCTTAACATAACCCTAACCCTAACCCTAACCGTAACCCCTAAGCCTAACCCTAACCCTAACGCTATCCCTTACCCTTCTCCTCACCCTAACCCTAACACTAACCCTAACTCTAACCCTTACCCTAACCCTAAGCCTAACCCTAACCCTAACCTTTAACCTAACCCCTACCCTTACCCTTACCCTAACCCTAACCCTAACCCTAACCCTAATCCTAACACTTACCCTAACCCTAAGCCTAACCCTAACCCTAACGCTATCCCTTACCCTTCTCCTCACCCTAAACCTAACACTAACCCTAACTCTAACCCTTACCCTAACCCTAAGCCTAACCCTAACCCTAACCTTTAACCTAACCCCTACCCTTACCCTTACCCTAACCCTAACCCTAACCCTAATCCTAACACTTACCCTAACCCTAAGCCTAACCCTAACCCTAACCCTTAACCTTACCCTAACCCTAACAATAACCTTAACTCTTACCCTAACCCTAACCCTTACCCTTACCTTAACCCTAGCCCTAAACCTAACCCGAACCCTAACTCTATCCCTAAACCTAACACTTATCCTTACCCTAGCCCTAAGCCTAAACCTAACCATATACCTAAACCTAAACCTAACCCTAAACCTAACCCTAAACCTACCCCTCAAACTAACCCTAAACTTAACCCTAACCCTAACCGTAACCCTAACCCTAACCTTAACTCTAACCTTTATCCTTACCCTAACCCTAACACTAACCCTAAAACTAAAGCTAACCCTTACCCTTACCCTAACCCTAACCCTAAACCTAACCCTAACTCTTACCCTAAACCTAACCCTAGCCCTAAACCAAACACGAAACCTAACTCTAACCCTAACCCTAACGCTAAACCTAACCTTAACCCTAACCCTAACCCTAAACCTTACCCTTACCCTAACCCTTACCCTTATCCTAAACCTAACCCTAACCCTAAAACTTATCCTTACCCTAACCCTAACCCTAAACCTAACCCTATACCTCACCCTAACTCTAACGCTAAACCTAACCCTAACCCTTACCCTTACATTCACCCTAACCCTAACCGTAACGGTAACCCTAACCCTAACTCTAAACCTAACCCTTACCCTTATCCTAAGCCTAACCCTAACCCTAACCCTAACCCTAACATTTACCCTTACCCTAACCCCTATCCTAACCCTAACATTAACCCTAACCTTACCCTAAACCTACCCCTACCCCTAACCCTAAACCTTACCCTTAGCCTAACCCTAAACCTAACCTTAACCCTAACCCTAACCCTAACTTTTACCCTTACCTTAACCCTAACCCTAAACCTAACCCTTACCCTTACCCTAACCCTAACCCTAACCCTAACAGTAACCCTAACGCTAACTGTAACCCTAACCGTAACCCTAACCCTAACCCTTACCCTAACCCTAAACCTAATCCTAACCCTAACAATAACACTTATCTTATTCCTAACCCTAAACATAACCCTTAACCTTACCCTAACCCTAACCCTAACCCTAACCCTAACCCTTACCATAATCCTAACCCTAACTCTAACCCTAACCATAACCCTAACCCTAACACGTACCCAAACCCTAATCCTAAACCTAACTCTAACCATAACCCTTACCTTAACCCTAACCCTTACGCTATCCCTAACCCTAACCCTAACATCAACCTTAACCCTAACTCTAACCCTAAACCTAAACCTTACCCTTACCCTAACCCTAACCCTAAACTTAACCCTAACCTAACACTAAACCTTACCCTTACCCTAACCGTAACACTAAACCTAACCCTAACCCTAACCCTAACCCCTAAGCCTAACCTTAACGCTAACCCTAACCCTTACCTTAACCCTAACCCTAAACCTTACCCTTACACTTACCCTAACACTAAACCTAACCTTAACCTTAACCCTAACCCTAAACCTTACCCTTCTCCTAACCCTAATCCTAACCCTAACCCTAAACCTTACCCTTACCCTAAACCTAACCCTAACCCTTACCCTAAACCTAACCCTAACCTTAACCCTTACCCTTACCTTAACCCTAACCCTAACCCTATCCCTAACCTTACCCTTACCCTAAACCTACCCCTAACCCTTACCCTAACCCTAACCCTAACCCTTAACCTTACCCTTACCCAAAACCTAACACTAACCCTAACCCTTACCCGAAACTTAACCCCAACCCTAAACCTACCCCTAACTGTAATCCTAACCCTTACCCTTACCCTAACCCTAACCCTAAACCTTACCCTTACCCTAAACCTAACCCTAACTCTTACCCTAAACCTAACCCTAACCCTAACCCTTACCCTAACCTTAACCCCAACCCTAAACCTACCCGTTTCCCTAGACCTTAACCTTACCCTAACCCTAACCCTAAACCTAACACTAACCCAAACCCTAACCCTTACCCTAACCCTAAACCTAATCCTAACCTTAACCCTTACCCTTACCCTAACCCTAACCCTAACCCTAAACGTAACCCTAACCCTAACCTTAACCCTAACCCTTACCCTTACCCTTACCCTAACTCTAAGCCTAACCCTAACCCTAACGCTAACCCTAAACCTAAACCTTACCCTTAGCCTAACCCAACCCTAAACCTAACCCTAACCCTAACCCTAACCCTTACCCTTAGCCTAACCCTAACCCTAAACCTAACCCTAACCCTTACCTTCACCCTAACCCTAACCTTAACCCTAACCCTAACCCTAACCCTAACCTTAACCCTAACCCTTATCGTTACCCTAAACCTATCCCTAACCCTAAACCTAAACCTAACCCTAAACCTAACCCTTACCCTTAACCTAACACTAACCCTAACCCTAACACTTAACCTAAGCCTAAACATAACCCTAACCCTTAACCTTACCCTAACCCGTAACTTAACCCTAAACCTAACCCTATCCTTAACCCTAACGCTTACCGTTACCCTTACCATTACCCTAACCCTAACCCTAACCATAAACCTAACCCTTACCCTTAACATAACCCTAACCCTAACCCTAACTGTAACCCCTAAGCCTAACCCTAACCCTAACGCTATCCCTTACCCTTCTCCTCACCCTAACCCTAACACTAACCCTAACTCTAACCCTTACCCTAACCCTAAGCCTAACCCTAACCCTAACCTTTAACCTAACCCCTACCCTTACCCTTACCCTAACCCTAACCCTAACCCTAATCCTAACACTTACCCTAACCCTAAGCCTAACCCTAACCCTAACGCTATCCCTTACCCTTCTCCTCACCCTAAACCTAACACTAACCCTAACCCTAACCCTTACCCTTAGCCAAACCCTAACCCTAAACCTAACCCTAACCCTTACCTTCACCCTAACCCTAACCTTAACCCTAACCCTAACCCTAACCCTAACCTTAACCCTAACCCTTATCGTTACCCTAACCCTATCCCTAACCCTAAACCTAAATCTAACCCTAAACCTAACCCTTACCCTTAACCTAACACTAACCCTAACCCTAACACTTAACCTAAGCCTAAACATAACCCTAACCCTTAACCTTACCCTAACCCGTACCTTAACCCTAAACCTAACCCTATCCTTAACCCTAACGCTTACCGTTACCCTTACCATTACCCTAACCCTAACCCTAACCATAAACCTAACCCTTACCCTTAACATAACCCTAACCCTAACCCTAACCGTAACCCCTAAGCCTAACCCTAACCCTAACGCTATCCCTTACCCTTCTCCTCACCCTAACCCTAACACTAACCCTAACTCTAACCCTTACCCTAACCCTAAGCCTAACCCTAACCCTAACCTTTAACCTAACCCCTACCCTTACCCTTACCCTAACCCTAACCCTAACCCTAACCCTAATCCTAACACTTACCCTAACCCTAAGCCTAACCCTAACCCTAACGCTATCCCTTACCCTTCTCCTCACCCTAAACCTAACACTAACCCTAACTCTAACCCTTACCCTAACCCTAAGCCTAACCCTAACCCTAACCTTTAACCTAACCCCTACCCTTACCCTTACCCTAACCCTAACCCTAACCCTAATCCTAACACTTACCCTAACCCTAAGCCTAACCCTAACCCTAACCCTTAACCTTACCCTAACCCTAACAATAACCTTAACTCTTACCCTAACCCTAACCCTTACCCTTACCTTAACCCTAGCCCTAAACCTAACCCGAACCCTAACTCTATCCCTAAACCTAACACTTATCCTTACCCTAGCCCTAAGCCTAAACCTAACCATATACCTAAACCTAAACCTAACCCTAAACCTAACCCTAAACCTACCCCTCAAACTAACCCTAAACTTAACCCTAACCCTAACCGTAACCCTAACCCTAACCTTAACTCTAACCTTTATCCTTACCCTAACCCTAACACTAACCCTAAAACTAAAGCTAACCCTTACCCTTACCCTAACCCTAACCCTAAACCTAACCCTAACTCTTACCCTAAACCTAACCCTAGCCCTAAACCAAACACGAAACCTAACTCTAACCCTAACCCTAACGCTAAACCTAACCTTAACCCTAACCCTAACCCTAAACCTTACCCTTACCCTAACCCTTACCCTTATCCTAAACCTAACCCTAACCCTAAAACTTATCCTTACCCTAACCCTAACCCTAAACCTAACCCTATACCTCACCCTAACTCTAACGCTAAACCTAACCCTAACCCTTACCCTTACATTCACCCTAACCCTAACCGTAACGGTAACCCTAACCCTAACTCTAAACCTAACCCTTACCCTTATCCTAAGCCTAACCCTAACCCTAACCCTAACCCTAACATTTACCCTTACCCTAACCCCTATCCTAACCCTAACATTAACCCTAACCTTACCCTAAACCTACCCCTAACCCTAACCCTAAACCTTACCCTTAGCCTAACCCTAAACCTAACCTTAACCCTAACCCTAACCCTAACTTTTACCCTTACCTTAACCCTAACCCTAAACCTAACCCTTACCCTTACCCTAACCCTAACCCTAACCCTAACAGTAACCCTAACGCTAACTGTAACCCTAACCGTAACCCTAACCCTAACCCTTACCCTAACCCTAAACCTAATCCTAACCCTAACAATAACACTTATCTTATTCCTAACCCTAAACATAACCCTTAACCTTACCCTAACCCTAACCCTAACCCTAACCCTAACCCTTACCATAATCCTAACCCTAACTCTAACCCTAACCATAACCCTAACCCTAACACGTACCCAAACCCTAATCCTAAACCTAACTCTAACCATAACCCTTACCTTAACCCTAACCCTTACGCTATCCCTAACCCTAACCCTAACATCAACCTTAACCCTAACTCTAACCCTAAACCTAAACCTTACCCTTACCCTAACCCTAACCCTAAACTTAACCCTAACCTAACACTAAACCTTACCCTTACCCTAACCGTAACACTAAACCTAACCCTAACCCTAACCCTAACCCCTAAGCCTAACCTTAACGCTAACCCTAACCCTTACCTTAACCCTAACCCTAAACCTTACCCTTACACTTACCCTAACACTAAACCTAACCTTAACCTTAACCCTAACCCTAAACCTTACCCTTCTCCTAACCCTAATCCTAACCCTAACCCTAAACCTTACCCTTACCCTAAACCTAACCCTAACCCTTACCCTAAACCTAACCCTAACCTTAACCCTTACCCTTACCTTAACCCTAACCCTAACCCTATCCATAACCTTACCCTTACCCTAAACCTACCCCTAACCCTTACCCTAACCCTAATCCTAACCCTTAACCTTACCCTTACCCTAAACCTAACCCTAACTCTTACCCAAAACCTAACACTAACCCTAACCCTTACCCTAAACTTAACCCCAAACCTAAACCTACCGCTAACTGTAATCCTAACCCTTACCCTTACCCTAACCCTAACCCTAAATCTAACACTGACCCAAACCCTAACCGTTACCCTAACCCTAACCCTAATCCTAACTCTAACCCTTACCCTTACCCTAACCCTAACCCTAACCCTAAACCTAACCCTAACCCTAACCCTAACCCTTACCTTTACCCTTACCCTAACTCTAAGCCTAACACTAACCCTAACGCGAACCCTAAACCTAACCCTAACCCTAAACCTAACATTTACCCTGAGCCTAACCCTAACCCTAAACCTAACCCTAAATCTTAACTTCACCCTAACCCTAACCTTAACCCTAACCCTAAAGCTAACCCTACCTTAACCCTAACCCTTTTCCTTACCCTAACCCTAACCCTAACCCTAAACCTAACCCTAAACCTAACCCTTACACTTAACCTAACACTAACCCTAACCCTAACACTTAACCTAAGCCTAACCCTAACCCTAAACCTTAACCTTACCCTAACACTTACCTTAATCCTAAACCTAACCCTAACCCTAACCTTAACCCTAACGCTTACCCTTACCCTTACCCTAACCCTAACCCTAACCCTAAACCTAACCCTTACCCTTAACATAACCCTAACCCTAACCCTAAACTTAACCCTAACCCTTACCCTTACCCTTACCCTAACCCTAATCCTAACCCTAATAATAACACTTACCCTAACCCTAATCCTCACCCTAACCCTAACCCTTACCCTTACCCTAACCCTAACCCTAACCCTAACCCAAATCCTTACCCTAACCCTATCCCTAACACTAACCCTAACCCTTACCCTAACCCTATCCCTAACCATAACCCTTACCCTAACCCTGACCCTAAGTCTAACCCTAACCATAACCCTAACCCTAACATTTACCCTAACCCTAATCCTAACCCTTACTCTAACCCTAACCCTAACGTCAACCTTAACCCTAAACCTAACCCTAACCCTAACCCTTACCCTTATGCTAAACCTAACCCTAACCCTAACCCTGACCCTCACCCTATCCCTTACTCTAACCCTAACACTTACCCTAACACTAATCCAAAACCTAACCTCAAACTTAACCCTAACCCTAAACCTAAACCTAACCATTACCCTTACCCTAAGCCCAAAATTACACCTAACCCTAACCCTAACCCTAACCCTTACCGTTACCCTAACTCTAACCCCAAAGCTAACTCTAACCCTAACCCTAACCTCTAACCCTAAAACTAACCCTAACCCTAATCCTTACCCTTACCCTAACTCTAACCCTAACCTCTACCCAACACTAAACCTAACCCTAACCCTAAACCTTACCCTAACACTTATCCTAAACCTAACCCTAACCCTAACCCTAACCCTTAACATAACCCTAACTCTAACAGTAACCCTTACCCTAACCCTAACCCTAACCCTAACACTTACCCTTACCCTAACCCTAACACTAACCCTAACTCTAACCCTAACCCTAACCCTTACCCTACCCTAAACCTAACCCTAACCCTAACCCCTAAGCCTAACCCTAACCCTAACCATAACCCTTACCCTTATCCTAACCCTAACCCTAACCCAACCCTAACACTTACCCTTACCTTAAACCCTGCCCTAACCCTAACGCTAACCCTAACCCCTACCCTAACCCTAACCCTAAACCTTACCTTACCCTTACCCTAACACTAAACCTAACCTTAACTCTAACCCTAACCCTAACACTTACCCGACCCTAACCCTAACCCTAACCCTAACCCTAACGCTAAACCTTATCCTTACCCTACACCTAAACCTAACCCTCACCCTAAACCTAACCCTAACCCTAACCCTTACCCTTACCTTAACCCTAACCCTAACCCTAACACTTACCCTTACCTAACGCTAACCCTAACCCTATCTCTAACCCTTACCCTTACCTTAACCCTAACCCTAACCCAAACCCTTAACCTTACCCTAACACTAAAATTAACCCTAACCCTCACCCTAACTCTTACCCTTACCCTAAAGCTAACCCTAACCGTAACCCTAAACCTAAACCTAAACCTTAACCTTAACCTTAGCCTAACCCTAACCCTAAACTTAACCTTAACCCTAACCCTAACCCTAACCCTTTCCCTTACCCTAACCCTAACACTAGCCCTAACCCTAAACCTTACCCTTACCCTAACCCTAACCCTAACCCTAACCCTTACCCTAAACCTAACCCAAACCCTAAGCCTAACCTTACCCTTACCTTAACCCTAACTCTAACCCTTACCCTTACCCTAACGCTAAAACTAACCCTAATCCTCACCCTATCCCTTACCCTTACCCTAACCTTAACCCCATCCCTAAACCTAACCCTAACCATAACCCTAACCATTACCCTTACCCTAACCCTAACCCTAAACCTAACACAAACCCTAAACCTAACTTTTACCCTAACCCTAACCCTAATCCTAACTCTAACCCTTACCTTACCCTAACCCTAACCCTAACCCTAACCCTAAACCTAAACCTTACCCTAAACCTAACCCTAAACCTAACCCTAACCCTAACCCTTACACTTAACTTAACCCTAACCCTAACCCTAACACGTACCCTTACCCTAACGCTAACCATAACCATAACCCTAAACTTTACCCTTACCCTAACCCTAAGCCTAACCCTAACCCTAACCCTAACCCTAAACCTAAACCTTAAACTTAGCCTAACCCTAACCCTAAACATAACCTTAACCCTAACCCTAACCCTAACCCTTACCCTTACCGTAACCCTAAACCTAGCCCTAACCCTAAACCTTACCATTACCCTAAACGTAACCCTAACCCTTACCCTAAACCTAACCCTAACCCTAAGCCTAACAGTTACAATTACCTTAACCCTAACCCCAACCCTAACACTTACCCTTACCCTAACGCTAACCCTAACCCTAACCCTAAACTTTACCCTAAACCTAACCCTAACCCTAACCCTAACCCTTACCCTAAACCTAACCCTAACCCCAACCCTAACCCTTACCCTTATCCTAGCCCTAACCCTAACCCTAAACATTACCCTTACCCTAAACCTAACCCTAACCCTTACCCTAAACCTAATACTATCCCTAACCCTTACCCTTACCTTAACCCTAACATTAATCCTAACCCTTATGCTTAACCTAACGCTAACTCTAACCCTAACCCTAACCTTAACCCTTACCCTTACCCTAAACCTAACCCTAATCTTAACCCCAACCCTAAACCTAACCCTAACCGTAACACTAAGCCTTACTTTACCCTAAGCCTAACCCTAAATCTAAACCTAACCCTAACCCTAACCCTTATCCTTACCCTAACCCTAACCCTAATCCTACCCCTAAACCTAAATCTAACCCTAACCCTAACCCTTACCTTTACCCTTACCCTAATCCTAACCTTAACCCTAACCCTAACCCTAACCCTAACCTTAACCCTAACCCTTATCCTTACCCTAACCATAACACTAACCCTAACCCTAAAGGTAAACCTAACCCTAAACCTAACCCTTACCCTTAAACTAACCCTAACCCTAACACTAACCGTAACCCCTAAGCCTAACCCTAAACATAACGCTAACCTTTACCCTTATCCTAACCCTAAACCTAACCCTAAACCTAACACTAACCCTTACCCTAACCCTAAACCTAAACTTAACCCTAACCTTAACCCTAACCCTTTCTCTTACCCTAAACCTAAACCGAAGCCTAACCCTAACCCTAACCCTAAACCTTACACTAATCCTAACCCTAACCCTACCCTTACCCTAAAGCTAACCCTAACCCTCACCCTTACCTTAACGCTAACTCTAACCCTAACACTTACCCTTACCCTAACGCTAACCGTAACCCTAACCCTAACCCTAACCCTAACACATATCCTTACCCTAACTCTACCCCTAACAGTAACCCTAACCCTAACTGTAACCCTAACCCTAATCCTAACGCTTACCCTTACCCCTAACCAAACCCTAAACCTAATCCTAACCCTAACCTTAACCCTTATCCTACCCCTAACCCTAATCCTAACACTTAACCTAACCATAACCTCTACCTTAACCCTAACCCTAACCCTAACACTTATCCTTACCGTAAACCTAACCCTAACCCTAACCCTTACCCTAACCCTAACACTTACCCTAACCCTAACCTCAACCTTAACACTAACGCTAACCATAAACCTAATCCTTACCCTTACCCTAACCCTAACCCTAAAACTAACCCTAACCCTAACCCTAACCCTTACCCTTACCCTAACCCTAACCCTAAACCTAAACCTAACCCTAACCCTAACCCCTAACCCTAAAACTAACCCTAATCCTAACCCTAACCCGTAAGCCTAACCTAACCCTAAACCTAACCCTAACCCTTATCCTAACCCTAACCCTAACCCTAACACTTACCCTTACCTTAAACCCTGCCATAACCCTAACGCTAACCCTAACCCTTACCCTAAACCTAACACTAAAACTTACCCTTTCCCTTACCGTAACACTAAACCTAACCTTAACCCTAACCCTAATCCTAACCCTTACCCTTATACAAACCCTGACCCTAACCCTAACCCTAAACCTTACCCTTAACCTAAACCTAACCCTAACCCTTACCCTAAACCTAACCCTAACCCTATCCCATACCCTTACCTTAATCCTAACCGTAACCCTAACCCTTACCCTTTCCCTAACCCTAACCCTAACCTTAACCCAAACCCTAAACCTAATCCTAAACGAAACCCTAACCCTTACTCTTACCCTTAACCAAACCCTAAACCTAACCCTAACCCTAACCCTTACCCTAACCCTAACCCTAATCCTAACCCTAACCTTTACGGTACCCTCACCCTAACCCTAACCCAAACCTAACCCTAAACCTAATCCTGACCATAATCCTTACCATTACCTTCACTCTAACCCTAACCCTAAACCTAACCATAACCCTAATCCTAACCCTAACCATTACCATTACCCCACCCTAACCCTAACATGAACCCTAACCCTAACCCTATCCCTAACTGTAACCTTAACCCTAAACTTTATCCTACCCTAACCCTAACACAAACCCTAACCGTAAACGTAACCCTAACCCTAAACCTAACCCTAACCCTTACCCTAACCCTAACCCTAACCCTAATCCTAGCCCTAAACCTAAATCTAACCCTAACCCTAACCCTTACCTTTACCCTTACCCTCATCCTAACCTTAACCCTAACCCTAACCCTAAACCTAACCCTAAACTTAACCCTAACCCTTATCCTTACCCTAACCATAACACTAACCCTAACCCTAAAGGTAAACCTAACCCTAAACCTAACCCTTACCCTTAAACTAACCCTAACCCTAACACTAACCGTAACCCCTAAGCCTAACCCTAAACATAACGCTAACCCTTACCCTTATCCTAACCCTAAACCTAACCCTAAACCTAACACTAACCCTTACCCTAACCCTAAACCTAAACTTAACCCTAACCTTAACCCTAACCCTTTCTCTTACCCTAAACCTAAACCGAAGCCTAACCCTAACCCTAACCCTAAACCTTACACTAATCCTAACCCTAACCCTACCCTTAACCTAAACCTAACCCTAACCCTCACCCTTACCTTAACGCTAACTCTAACCCTAACACTTACCCTTACCCTAACGCTAACCGTAACCCTAAACCTAACCCTAACCCTAACACATATCCTTACCCTAACTCTAACCCTAACAGTAACCCTAACCCTAACTGTAACCCTAACCCTAATCCTAACCCTTACCCTTACCCCTACCCAAACCCTAAACCTAATCCTAACCCTAACCTTAACCCTTATCCTACCCCTAACCCTAATCCTAACACTAAACCTAACCATAACCTCAACCTTAATCCTAACCCTAACCCTAACACTTATCCTTACCGTAAACCTAACCCTAACCCTAACCCTTACCCTAACCCTAACACTTACCCTAACCCTAACCTCAACCTTAACCCTAACCCTAACCATAAACCTAATCCTTACCCTTACCCTAACCCTAACCCTAAAACTAACCCTAACCCTAACCCTAACCCTAACCCTTACCCTTACCCTAACCCTAACCCTAAACCTAAACCTAACCCTAACCCTAACCCCTAACCCTAAAACTAACCCTAATCCTAACCCTAACCCGTAAGCCTAACCTAACCCTAAACCTAACCCTAACCCTTATCCTAACCCTAACCCTAACCCTAACACTTACCCTTACCTTAAATCCTGCCATAACCCTAACGCTAACCCTAACCCTTACCCTAAACCTAACACTAAAACTTACCCTTTCCCTTACCGTAACACTAAACCTAACCTTAACCTTAACCCTAACCCTAACCCTTACCCTTATCCAAACCCTGACCCTAACCCTAACCCTAAACCTTACCCTTAACCTAAACCTAACCCTAACCCTTACCCTAAACCTAACCCTAACCCTATCCCATACCCGTACCTTAACCCTAACCGTAACCCTAACCCTTACCCTTTTCCTAACTCTAACCCTTACCTTAACCCAAACCCTAAACCTAATCCTAACCGAAACCCTAACCCTTACCCTTACCCTAAACCAAACCCTAAATCTAACCCTAACCCTAACCCTTACCCTAACCCTAACCCTAATCCTAACCCTAACCCTTACGGTACCCTCACCCTAACCCTAACCCAAAGCTAACCCTAAACCTAATCCTGACCATAATCCTTACCATTACCCTCACCCTAACCCTAACCCTAAACCTAACCATAACCCTAATCCTAACCCTAACCATTACCATTACCCCACCCTAACCCTAACATGAACCCTAACCCTAACCCTACCCCTAACTGTAACCTTAACCCTAAACTTTATCCTACCCTAACCCTAACACAAACCCTAACCGTAAACGTAACCCTAACACTAAACCTAACCCTTACCCTTACCCTAACCCTAACCCTAACCCTAACCCTAACCCTAACCATAACCCCTAAGCCTAAAATTTACCCTATCGCTAACCCTTACCCTTATCCTAACCCTAACCGTAATCCTAAACCTAACCCTTTCCCTTACCCTAACCCTAAACCTAACCTTAACCATAACCCTAACCCTAAACCTTACCCTTACCCTAACCCTAACCTTAACCCTAACCCTAAACCATACCCTAAAACTAACCCTAACCCTAACCCTAACCCTTACCCTTACCTTAACCCTAACTCTAACCCTAACACTTACCCTTACCCAAACGCTAACCCTAACCCTAACCCTAACCCTAACCCTAACACATATCCTTACCCTAACCCTAATCCTAACCGTAACCCTAACTCTAACCCTAACAATTATCCTTACCCTAACCCTACCCTAAACCTAACCCTAACCCTAACCCTTACTCTAACCATAACCCTAAACCTAACCCTAACCCTTACCCTTACCCTCAACCTAACCATTGCCTCAACCCTAACCCGAACCCTAACCCTAACCCTAACCTTAACCCTAATCCTTATCCTTACCATAACCCGAACACTAACCCTAACCCTAACCCTAAAACTAAACCTAACCCTAAACCTAACCCTTACTCTTACTCTAAACCTAACCCTAATCCTAAACCTAATCGTAACACCTAAGCCTAAGCCTAACCCTAACCCTAACCCTTCACCTTACCCTAACCCTAAACCTAACATTAAACCTAACGCTAACCCTAAACCTTACCCTTACACAAACCCTAACCCTAAACATTACCCTTACCCTAAACCTAACCCTTACCCTAACCCTAACCCTAACCCTAACATATATCCTTGCCCTAACCCTAACCCTAACCCTAACAGTAAACCTAAACCTAACCCTAATCCTCACCCTAACCCTAACCCTTACCCTTACCCTAACCCTAACCCTAACCCTAACCCAAACCCTTATCCTAACCCTAACCCTAACCCTTAACCTAACCTTAAACTAATCCTAACCACTAACCCTAACCTTTACCCTAACCCTATCCCTAACCTTAACCCTTAACCTTACCCTAACCCTAACCCTAACTCTAACCCTAACCATAACCCTAACCCTAACATTTACCCTAACCCTAATCCTAACACTTACTGTAACCCTAACCCTAATCTCAACCTTAACCCTAAACCTAACCCTAACCCTAACCCTTACCCTTACCCTAACCCTAACCCTAACCCTAACCCTAACCCTCACCATAAACCTTACTCTAAGCCTAACACTTACCCTAACACTAATCGAAACCCTAACCTCAAACTTAACCATAACCCTAAATCTAAACCTAACCATTACCCTTACCCTAACCCTAACCCTAACCCTAACCCTAAAACTAACCCTAACCCTAACCCTAACCTTTACCCTTACCTTAACCCTAACCCTAACCCTAACACTTACCCTTACCCTAACGCTAACCCCAATACTAACCCTAACCCTAACCCTTACCCTAAACCTAACCCTAACCCTAACCCTAACCCTTACCCTTATCCTAACTCTAACCCTAACCCTAAACCTTACCCTTACCCTAAACCTAACCTGAACCCTTACCCTAAACCTAACCCTATCCCTAACCCTTACCCTTATCTTAACCCTAACCCTAACCCTAACCCTTACGCTTACCTAACGCTAACAATAACCCTAACCCTAAACCTAACCCTTACCCTTACCCTAACCCTAACCATAAACTTAACCCCAACCCTAAACCTAAACTTAACCGTAACCCTAACCCTTATACTTACCCTAACCCTAACCCTAAACCTAACCATAAGCCTAACCCTAACCCTTATCCTTACCCTAACCCTAACAGTAATCCTAAGCCTAACCCTAAATCTAACCCTAACCCTTATCGTTACCCTCACCGTAACCCTAACCTTAACCCTAACCCTAACCCTAACCCTAACCAAAACCCTTATCCTAACCCTAACCCTAACCCTAACCCTTAACCTAACCTTAAACTAATCCTAACCACTAACCCTAACCTTTACCCTAATCCTATCCCTAACCCCTAAGCCGAAACCTAACCCTAACAGTAACCCTTACCCTTATCCTAACCCTAATCATAACCCTAACCCTATCACTTACCCTTACCCTAAACCCTGCCCTAAACCTAACGCTAACCCTCACCCTTACCCTAACCCTCACCCTAAACCTTACCCTTAACCTTACCCTAACACTAAACCTAACCTTAACCCTAACCCTAACCCTAACCCTTACCCTACCCTAACCCTAACCCTAACCCTAAATATTACACTTAACCTAAACCTAATCCTAACCCTTACCCTGACCCTAACCCTAACCCTAACCCTAACTCTAACCCTAACCCTTACCCTAACACTTACCCTAACCCTAAACTCAACCTTAACCCTAACCCTAACCCTAAACCTAATCCTTACCCTTACCCTAACCCTAAAACTAACCCTAACCGTAACCCTAACCCTTACCCTTAACCTTACCCTAACCCTCACCCTAGACCCAACCCTAACCCTAACCCTAACCCTAACCCTAACCCCTAACCCAAAAACTAACACTAATCCTAACCCTAACCCATAAGCCTAACCTAACCCTAAACCTAACCCTAACCCTTATCCAAACCCTAACCCTAACCCTAACACTTACCCTTACCTTAAACCCTGCCCTAACCCTAACGCTAACCCTAACCCTTACCCTAAACCTAACCCTAAAACTTACACTTACCCCTACCGTAACACTAAACCTAACCTTAACCCTAACCCTAACCATAACCCTTACCCTTATCCAAACCCTGACCCTAACCCTAACCCTAAACCTTACCCTTAACCTAAACCTAACCCTAACCCTTACCCTAAACCTAACCCTAACCCTATCCCATACCCTTACCTTAACCCTAACCGTAACCCTAACCCTTACCCTTTCAATAACCCTAACCCTAACCTTAACCCCAACCCTAAACCTAATCCTTACCGAAACCCTAACCCTTACCCTTACCCTAAACCAAACCCTAAACCTAACCCTAACCCTAACCCTTACGCTAACCCTAACCCTAATCCTAACCCTAACCCTTACGGTACCCTCACCCTAACCCTAACCCAAACCTAATCCTGACCATAACCCTTACCATTACCCTCACCCTAACCCTAACCCTAAACCTAACCATAACCCTAATCCTAACCCTAACCATTACCATTACCCCACCCTAACCCTAACATGAACCCTAACCCTAACCCTACCCCTAACTGTAACCTTAACCCTAAACTTTATCCTACCCTAACCCTAACACAAACCCTAACCGTAAACGTAACCCTAACCCTAAACCTAACCCTTAACCTTACCCTAACCCTAACCCTAACCCTAAACCTAACCGTAACCCCTAAGCCTAACCTTTACCCTATCGCTAACCCTTACCCTTATCCTAACCCTAACCCTAATCCTAACCCTAACCCTTTCCCTTACCCTAACCCTAAACCTAACCTTAACCATAACCCTAACCATAAACCTTACCCTTACCCTAACCCTAACCTTAACCCTAACCCTAAACCTTACACTTACCCTAACCCTAACCCTAAACCATACCCTAAAACTAACCCTAACCCTAACCCAAATCTTACCCTTACCTTAACCCTAACTCTAACCCTAACACTTACCCTTACCCTAACGCTAACCCTTACCCTAACCCTAACCCTAACCCTAACACATATCCTTACCCTAACCCTAACCCTAACCGTAACCCTAACTCTAACCCTAACAATTATCCTTACCCTAACCCTACCCTAACCCTAACCCTAACCCTAACCCTTACCCTAACCATAACCCTAAACCTAAACCTTACTCTTACTCTAACCCTAACCCTAACCCTAATCGTAACACCTAAGCCTAAGCCTAACCCTAACCCTAACCCTTAACCTTACCCTAACCCTAAACCTAACATTAAACCTAACGCTAACCCTAAACCTTGCCCTTACACAAACCCTAACCCTAAACCTTACCCTTACCCTAAACCTAACCCTTACCCTAACCCTAACCCTAACATATATCCTTACCCTAACCCTAACCCTAACCCTAACAGTAACCCTAACCCTAACCCTAATCCTCATCCTAACCCTAACCCTTACCCTTACCCTAACACTAACCCTAACCCTAACCCAAACCCTTATCCTAACCCTAACCCTAACCCTAACCCTTAACCTAACCTTAAACTAATCCTAACCACTAACCCTAACCTTTACCCTAACCCTATCCCTAACCTTAACCCTTACCCTTACTCTAACCCTAACCCTAACTCTAACCCTAACCATAGCCCTAACCCTAACATTTACCCTAACCCTAATCCTAAACCTTAATCTAACCCTAAACCTAATCTCAACCTTAAACCTAAACCTAACCCTAACCCTAACCCTTACCCTTACCCTAAACCTAACCCTAACCCTAACCCTAACCCTCACCCTAAACCTTACTCTAAGCCTAACCCTTACCCTAACACTAATCGAAACCCTAACCTCAAACTTAACCATAACCCTAAACCTAAACCTAACCATTACCCTTACCCTAACCCTAACCCTAAACCTAACCCTAAACCTAACCCTAACCCTAACCCTAACCCTAACCCTTACCCTTACCTTAACCCTAACCCTAACCCTAACACTTACCCTAACGCTAACCCCAACACTAACCCTAACTCTAACCCTTACCCTAAACCTAACCCTAACCCTAACCCTAACCCTTACCCTTATCCTAACCCTAACCCTAACCCTAAACCTTACCCTTACCCTAAACCTAACCTGAACCCTTACCCTAAACCTAACCCTATCCCTAACCCTTACCCTTATCTTAACCCTAACCCTAACCCTAACCCTTACGCTTACCTAACGCTAACACTAACCCTAACCCTAACTCTAACCGTTACCCTTACCTTAACCCTAACCCTAAACTTAACCCCAACCCTAAACCTAAACTTAACCGTAACCCTAACCCTTACCCTTACCCTAACCCTAACCCTAAACCTAACCATAACCCAAACCCTAACCCTTATCCTTACCCTAACCCTAACCCTAATCCTAACCCTAACCCTAAATCTAACCCTAACCCTTACCTTTACCCTCACCGTAACCCTAACATTAACCCTAACCCTAACCCTAAACCTAACCCTAACCTTAACCCTAACCCTTATCCTTACCCTAACCCTAAGACTAACACTAACCCTAAAGGTAACCCTAACCCTAAACCTAACCCTTACCCTTACCCTAACCCTAACCCTAAGACTAACCGTAACCCCTAAGACTAACCCTAACCCTAAACCTAAACCTAACACTTACCCTAACCCTAACCCTAAACCTAACCCTTACCCTTATCCTAACCCTAACCCTAACCCTAAACCTAACACTTACCCTTACCCTAACCCTAAAACTAACCTTAACCCTAACCTTAACCCTAACCCTTACTCTTACCCTAACCCTAACACTAAGCCTAACCCTAACCGTAACCCTAAACCTTACAGTTATCCTAACCCTCACCCTACCCTTACCCTAAACCTAACCCTAACCCTAACCCTAACCCCAACCCTTACTCTTACCTTAACGCTAACTCTAACCCTAACACTTACACTTACCCTAATGCTAACCGTATCTGTAAACCTAACCCTAACCTTAACACATATCCTTACCCTAACCCTAACCCTAACAGTAACCCTAACCCTAACTGTAACCCTAACCCTAACCCTAACCCTTACCCTTACCCTTACCCTAACCCTAAACCTAATCCTAACCCTTATCCTAACCCTAACTCTAATCCTAACACTTAACCTAACCATAACCCTAACCCTAACACTTACACTAACCCTAATCCTAACCCTTAATCTAATCCTATCCTCAACCTAAACCCTAACCCTAACCTAACACTTATCCTTACCGTAAACCTAACCCTAACCCTAACCCTAACCTTAACCCTTACCCTTACCCTAACTCTAACACTAACCCTAACCCTTATCCTAAACCTAACCCTAACACTTGCACTTACCCTAACCCTAACACTAACCCTAACCCTTACCCTAACCCTAAAACTTACCCTAACACTAAACCTAACCCTAACCCCTAACCCTAACCCTTAACCTAACCCTAACCCTAACCCTGACAGTAAACCTTACTCTTACCCTAACCCTAACCCTTACCCTTACCCTAATCCTAACCCTAAAACTAACACTAACCCTAACTGTAACCCTAACCCTAACACTTACCCTACCATAAACCTAACCCTAACCCTAACCCCTAAGCCTAAACCTAACCCTAACAGTAACCCTTACCCTTATGCTAACCCTAACCCTAACCCTAACCCTATCACTTACCCTTACCCTAAACCCTGCCCTAACCCTAACGCTAACCCTCACCCTTACCCTAACCCTCACCCTAAACCTTACCCTTACCCTTACCCTAACACTAAACCTAACCTTAACCCTAACCCTAACCCTAACCCTTACCCTACCCTAACCCTAACCCTAACCCTAACCCTAACCCTAAATATTACACTTAAGTTAAACCTAATCCTAACCCTTACCCTAACCCGAACGCTAACCCTAACCCTACCCTTACCTTAACCCGAACCCTAACCCTAACCCTTACCCTTACCCTAACGCTGAAACTAATCCTAACCCTCACCCTAACCCTTACCCTTACCCTAACCTTAACTCCAACCCTAAACCTAACCCTAACCGTAACCCTAACCCTTACACTAACCCTAACCCTAAACCTAACCCTAACCCTAAACCTAACCTTTACCCAAACTCTAACCCTAATCCGAACTCTAACCCTTACCTTACCCTAATCCTAACCCTAAACCTAACCCTAACCCTAACACTAACACTTTCCCTTACCCTAACGCTAACTCTAACCCTAAACCTAACCCTTACCCTAAACCTAAACCTAACCCTAACCCTAACCCTAACCCTTACCCTTTTCCTAACCCTAACCCTAACCCTAAACCTTACCCTTACCCTAAACCTAACCCTAACACTTACCCTAAACCTAACCCTATCCCTAAGCCTTCCCCTTACCTTAACCCTAACCCTAACCCTAACCCTAACCCTTACCCTAACCCTAACCTTAACCCCAACCCTAAACCTAACCCTAACCGTAACCCAAACCCTTACCCTTATCCTAACCCTAAACCTAACCCTAACCCTAACCCTTATCCTTACCCTAACCCTAACCATAATCCTAACCCTAACCCTAAATCTAAACCTAACCCTTACATTACCCTCACCCTAACCCTAACCTTAACCCTAACCCTAACCCTAAACCTAACCCTAACCTTAACCCTAAACCTTATCCTTACCCTAACCCTAACACTAACCCTAATCCTAAAGGTAACCCTAAACCTAAGCCTAACCCTTACCCTTACCCTAACCCTAAACTTAACCTTAACCCTAACCCTAACCCTAACCCTTACCCTTACCCTAACCCTAACACTAGCCCTAACCCTAAACCTTACCCTTACCCTTACCCTAACCCTAACCCTAACCCTAACCCTAACCCTTACCCTAAACCTAACCCTAACCCTAACCCTAACCCAAATCTTACCCTTACCTTAACCCTAACTCTAACCCTAACACTTACCCTTACCCTAACGCTAACCCTTACCCTAACCCTAACCCTAACCCTAACACATATCCTTACCCTAACCCTAACCCTAACCGTAACCCTAACTCTAACCCTAACAATTATCCTTACCCTAACCCTACCCTAACCCTAACCCTAACCCTAACCCTTACCCTAACCATAACCCTAAACCTAAACCTTACTCTTACTCTAACCCTAACCCTAACCCTAATCGTAACACCTAAGCCTAAGCCTAACCCTAACCCTAACCCTTAACCTTACCCTAACCCTAAACCTAACATTAAACCTAACGCTAACCCTAAACCTTGCCCTTACACAAACCCTAACCCTAAACCTTACCCTTACCCTAAACCTAACCCTTACGCTAACCCTAACCCTAACATATATCCTTACCCTAACCCTAACCCTAACCCTAACAGTAACCCTAACCCTAACCCTAATCCTCATCCTAACCCTAACCCTTACCCTTACCCTAACACTAACCCTAACCCTAACCCAAACCCTTATCCTAACCCTAACCCTAACCCTAACCCTTAACCTAACCTTAAACTAATCCTAACCACTAACCCTAACCTTTACCCTAACCCTATCCCTAACCTTAACCCTTACCCTTACTCTAACCCTAACCCTAACTCTAACCCTAACCATAGCCCTAACCCTAACATTTACCCTAACCCTAATCCTAAACCTTAATCTAACCCTAAACCTAATCTCAACCTTAAACCTAAACCTAACCCTAACCCTAACCCTTACCCTTACCCTAAACCTAACCCTAACCCTAACCCTAACCCTCACCCTAAACCTTACTCTAAGCCTAACCCTTACCCTAACACTAATCGAAACCCTAACCTCAAACTTAACCATAACCCTAAACCTAAACCTAACCATTACCCTTACCCTAACCCTAACCCTAAACCTAACCCTAAACCTAACCCTAACCCTAACCCTAACCCTAACCCTTACCCTTACCTTAACCCTAACCCTAACCCTAACACTTACCCTTACCCTAACGCTAACCCCAACACTAACCCTAACTCTAACCCTTACCCTAAACCTAACCCTAACCCTAACCCTAACCCTTACCCTTATCCTAACCCTAACCCTAACCCTAAACCTTACCCTTACCCTAAACCTAACCTGAACCCTTACCCTAAACCTAACCCTATCCCTAACCCTTACCCTTATCTTAACCCTAACCCTAACCCTAACCCTTACGCTTACCTAACGCTAACACTAACCCTAACCCTAACTCTAACCGTTACCCTTACCTTAACCCTAACCCTAAACTTAACCCCAACCCTAAACCTAAACTTAACCGTAACCCTAACCCTTACCCTTACCCTAACCCTAACCCTAAACCTAACCATAACCCAAACCCTAACCCTTATCCTTACCCTAACCCTAACCCTAATCCTAACCCTAACCCTAAATCTAACCCTAACCCTTACCTTTACCCTCACCGTAACCCTAACATTAACCCTAACCCTAACCCTAAACCTAACCCTAACCTTAACCCTAACCCTTATCCTTACCCTAACCCTAAGACTAACACTAACCCTAAAGGTAACCCTAACCCTAAACCTAACCCTTACCCTTACCCTAACCCTAACCCTAAGACTAACCGTAACCCCTAAGACTAACCCTAACCCTAAACCTAAACCTAACACTTACCCTAACCCTAACCCTAAACCTAACCCTTACCCTTATCCTAACCCTAACCCTAACCCTAAACCTAACACTTACCCTTACCCTAACCCTAAAACTAACCTTAACCCTAACCTTAACCCTAACCCTTACTCTTACCCTAACCCTAACACTAAGCCTAACCCTAACCGTAACCCTAAACCTTACAGTTATCCTAACCCTCACCCTACCCTTACCCTAAACCTAACCCTAACCCTAACCCTAACCCCAACCCTTACTCTTACCTTAACGCTAACTCTAACCCTAACACTTACACTTACCCTAATGCTAACCGTATCTGTAAACCTAACCCTAACCTTAACACATATCCTTACCCTAACCCTAACCCTAACAGTAACCCTAACCCTAACTGTAACCCTAACCCTAACCCTAACCCTTACCCTTACCCTTACCCTAACCCTAAACCTAATCCTAACCCTTATCCTAACCCTAACTCTAATCCTAACACTTAACCTAACCATAACCCTAACCCTAACACTTACACTAACCCTAATCCTAACCCTTAATCTAATCCTATCCTCAACCTAAACCCTAACCCTAACCTAACACTTATCCTTACCGTAAACCTAACCCTAACCCTAACCCTAACCTTAACCCTTACCCTTACCCTAACTCTAACACTAACCCTAACCCTTATCCTAAACCTAACCCTAACACTTGCACTTACCCTAACCCTAACACTAACCCTAACCCTTACCCTAACCCTAAAACTTACCCTAACACTAAACCTAACCCTAACCCCTAACCCTAACCCTTAACCTAACCCTAACCCTAACCCTGACAGTAAACCTTACTCTTACCCTAACCCTAACCCTTACCCTTACCCTAATCCTAACCCTAAAACTAACACTAACCCTAACTGTAACCCTAACCCTAACACTTACCCTACCATAAACCTAACCCTAACCCTAACCCCTAAGCCTAAACCTAACCCTAACAGTAACCCTTACCCTTATGCTAACCCTAACCCTAACCCTAACCCTATCACTTACCCTTACCCTAAACCCTGCCCTAACCCTAACGCTAACCCTCACCCTTACCCTAACCCTCACCCTAAACCTTACCCTTACCCTTACCCTAACACTAAACCTAACCTTAACCCTAACCCTAACCCTAACCCTTACCCTACCCTAACCCTAACCCTAACCCTAACCCTAACCCTAAATATTACACTTAAGTTAAACCTAATCCTAACCCTTACCCTAACCCGAACGCTAACCCTAACCCTACCCTTACCTTAACCCGAACCCTAACCCTAACCCTTACCCTTACCCTAACGCTGAAACTAATCCTAACCCTCACCCTAACCCTTACCCTTACCCTAACCTTAACTCCAACCCTAAACCTAACCCTAACCGTAACCCTAACCCTTACACTAACCCTAACCCTAAACCTAACCCTAACCCTAAACCTAACCTTTACCCAAACTCTAACCCTAATCCGAACTCTAACCCTTACCTTACCCTAATCCTAACCCTAAACCTAACCCTAACCCTAACACTAACACTTTCCCTTACCCTAACGCTAACTCTAACCCTAAACCTAACCCTTACCCTAAACCTAACCCTAACCCTAACCCTAACCCTAACCCTTACCCTTTTCCTAACCCTAACCCTAACCCTAAACCTTACCCTTACCCTAAACCTAACCCTAACACTTACCCTAAACCTAACCCTATCCCTAAGCCTTCCCCTTACCTTAACCCTAACCCTAACCCTAACCCTAACCCTTACCCTAACCCTAACCTTAACCCCAACCCTAAACCTAACCCTAACCGTAACCCAAACCCTTACCCTTATCCTAACCCTAAACCTAACCCTAACCCTAACCCTTATCCTTACCCTAACCCTAACCATAATCCTAACCCTAACCCTAAATCTAAACCTAACCCTTACATTACCCTCACCCTAACCCTAACCTTAACCCTAACCCTAACCCTAAACCTAACCCTAACCTTAACCCTAAACCTTATCCTTACCCTAACCCTAACACTAACCCTAATCCTAAAGGTAACCCTAAACCTAAGCCTAACCCTTACCCTTACCCTAACCCTAAACTTAACCTTAACCCTAACCCTAACCCTAACCCTTACCCTTACCCTAACCCTAACACTAGCCCTAACCCTAAACCTTACCCTTACCCTTACCCTAACCCTAACCCTAACCCTAACCCTAACCCTTACCCTAAACCTAACCCTAACCCTAAGCCTAACACTTACCCTTACCTTAACCCTAACCCTAACCCTAACCCTTACCCTTACCCTAACGCTAAAACTAACCCTAACCCTCACCCTATCCCTTACCCTTACCCTAAACTTAACGCCAAACCTAAACCTAACCCTAACCCTAACCGTAACCCTTATCCTTACCCTAACCCTAACCCTAAACCTAAGCCAAACCCTAAACCTAACCTTTACCCTAACCCTAACCCTAATCCTAACTCTAACCCTTACCTTACCCTAACCCTAACCCTAAACTTAAACCTAATGCTTACCCTAAATATAACCCTAAACCTAACCCTAACCCTAACCCGTACCCTTAACTTAACCCTAACCCTAACCCTAAAACTTACCCTTACCCTAACACTAATCATAACCCTAACCCTAAACTTTACCATTACCCTAACCCTAAGCCTAACCCTAACCCTAACCCTAACCCTAAACCTAAACCTTAACCTTAGCCTAACCCTAACCATAAACTTAACCTTAACCCTAAACCTAACCCTAACCCTTACCCTTACCGTAACCCTAAACCTAGCCCTAACCCTAAACCTTACCCTTACCCTAACCGTAACCCTAACCCTTACCCTAAACCTAACCCGAACCCTAAGACTAACCGTTACCATTACCTTAACCCTAACCCCAACCCTAACACTTACCCTTACCCTAACGCTAACCCTAACCCTAACCTTTACCCTAAACCTAACCCTAACCCTAACCCTAACCCTTACCCTTACCTAGCCCTAACCCTAACCCTAAACCTTACCCTTACCCTAAACCTAACCCTAACCCTTACCCTAAACCTAACACTGTCCCTAACCCTTACCCTTACCTTAACCCTAACATTTATCCTAACCCTTAAGCTTACTCTAACGCTAACACTAACCCTAACCCTAACCCTTACCCTTACCCTAAACCTAACCCTAACCTTAACCCCAACCCTAAACCTAACCCTAATCGTAACCCTAACCCTTACTCTTACCGTAAGCCTAACCCTAAACCTAACCCTAACCCTAACCCTAACTCTTATCCTTACCCTAACCCTAACCCTAATCCTAGCCCTAAAACTAAATCTAACCCTAACCCTAACCCTTACCTTTACCCTTCCCCTAATCCTAACCTTAACCCTAACCCTAACCCTAAACCTAACCCTAACCTTAACCCTAACCCTTATCCTTACCCTAACCATAACACTAACCCTAACCCTAAAGGTAAACCTAACCCTAAACCTAACGCTTACCCTTAAACTAACCCTAACCCTAACACTAACCGTAACCCTAAGCCTAACCCTAAACATAACGCTAACCCTTACCCTTATCCTAACCCTAAACCTAACCCTAAACCTAACACTTACCCTTACCCTAACCCTAAACCTAAACTTAACCCTAAGCTTAACCCTAACCCTTTCTCTTACCCTAACCCTAAACCGAAGCCTAACCCTAACCCTAACCCTAAACCTTACACTAATCCTAACCCTAAGCCTACCCTTACCCTAAACCTAACCCTAACCCTCACCCTTACCTTAACGCTAACTCTAACCCTAACACTTACCCTAACCCTAACCTCAACCTTAACCCTAACCCTAACCCTAAACCTAATCCTTACCCTTACCCTAACCCTAACCCTAAAACTAACCCTAACCCTAACCCTAACCCTTACCCTTACCCTTACCCTAACGCTAACCCTAAAACTAAACCTAACCCTAACCCTAACACCTAACCCTAAAACTAATCCTAATCCTAATCCTAACCCGTAAGCCTAACCTAACCCTAAACCTAACCCTAACCCTTATCCTAACCCTAACCCTAACCCTAACACTTACCCTTAACTTAAACCCTGCCCTAACCCTAACGCTAACCCTAACCCTTACCCTAAACCTAACCCTAAAACTTACCCTTACCCTTACCGTAACACTAAACCTAACCTTAACCCTAACCCTAACCTTAACCCTTACCCTTATCCAAACCCTGACCCTAAACCTAAACCTAAACCTTACCCTTAACCGAAACCTAACCCTAACCCTTACCCTAAAACTAACCCTAACCCTATCCCATACCCTTACCTTAATCCTAACCGTAACCCTAACCCTTACTCTTTCCCTAACCCTAACCCTAACCTTAACCCCAACCCTAAACCTAATCCTAACTGAAACCCTAACTCTTACCCTTACCCTAAACCAAACCCTAAACCTAACCCTAACCCTAACCCTTACCCTAACCCTAAACCTAATCCTAACCCTAACCCTTACGATACCCTCACCCTAACCCTAACACAAACCTAACCCTAAACCTAATCCTGACCATAACCCTTACCATTACCCTCACCCTAACCCTAACCCTAAACCTAACCATAACCCTAATCCTAACCCTAACCATTACCATTACCCCACCCTAACCCTAACATGAACCCTAACCCTAACCCTACCCCTAACTGTAACCTTAACCCTAAACCTTATCCTACCCTAACCCTAACACAAACCCTAACCGTAAACGTAACCCTAACCCTAAACCTAACCCTTACCCTTACCCTAACCCTAAACCTAACCGTAACCCCTAAGCCTAACCTTTACCCTATCGCTAACCCTTACACTTATCCTAACCCTAACCCTAATCCTAACCCTAACCCTTTCCCTTACCCTAACCCTAAACCTAACCTTAAACATAACCCTAACCCTAAACCTTACCCTTAACCTAACCCTAACCTTAACCCTAACCCTAAACCTTACACTTACCCTAACCCTAACCCTAAACCGTACCCTAAAACTAACCCTAACCCTAACCATAACCCTTACCCTTACCTTATCCCTAACTCTAACCCTAACACTTACCCTTTCCCTAACGCTAACCCTAACCCTAACCCTAACCCTAACACATATCCTTACCCTAACCCTAACCCTAACCGTAACCCTAACTCTAACCCTAACAATTATAATTACCCTAACCCTACCCTAACCCTAACCCTAACCCTAACCCTTACCATAACCATAACCCTAAACCTAACCCTAACCCTTACCCTTACCCTCACCCTAACCATTGCCTTAACCCTAACCCGAACCCTAACGCTAACCCTAACCTTAACCCTAACCCTTATCCTTACCATAACCCGAACACTAACCCTAACCCTAACCCTAAAACTAAACCTAAACCTAAACCTAACCATTACCCTTAATCTAACCCTAACCCTAACCCTAACCCTAATCGTAACACGTAAGCCTAAGCCTTACCCTAACCCTAAACCTAACATTAAACCTAACGCTAACCCTAAACCTTACCCTTACACAAACCCTAACCCTAAACCTTACCCTTACCCTAAACCTAACCCTTACCCTAACCCTAACCCTAACCCTAATATATATCCTTACCCTAACCCTAAACCTAACCCTAACAGTAACCCTAACCCTAACCCTAATCCTCACCCTAACCCTAACCCTTACCCTTACCCTAACCCTAACCCTAACCCTAACCCAAACCCTTATCCTAACCCTAACCCTAACCCCTAACCTAACCTTAAACTAATCCTAACCACTAACCCTAACCTTTACCCTAACCCTATCCCTAACCTTAACCTTACCCTTACCCTAACCCTAACCCTAACTCTAACCCTAACCATAACCCTAACCCTAACATTTACCCTAACCCTAATCCTAACCCTTACTCTAACCCTAACCCTAATCTCAAACTTAACCCTAAACCTAACCCTAACCCTAACCCTTACCCTTACCCTAAACCTAACCCTAACCCTAACCCTAACAATCACCCTAACCCTTACTCTAAGCCTAACCCTTACCCTAAAACTAATCGAAATCCTAACCTCAAACTTAACCATAACCCTAAACCTAAACCTAGCCATTACCCTTACCCTAACCCTAACCCTAACACTAAACCTAACCCTAACCCTAACCCTAACCCTTAACCTTACCCTAACTCTAACCCCAAAGCTAACCCTAACCCTAACCCTAAATCCTAACCCTAAAACTAACCCTAACCCTAACCCTAACCATTACCCTTACCCTAACTCTAACCCTAACCTTTACCCCAACCCTAACCCTAACCCTAACCCTAACCCTTACCCTAACACTTATCCTAACCCTAAGCCTAACCCTAACCCTAACACTTACACTAACCCTAACCCTAAATCTAACAATAACCCTTACCCTAACCCGAACCCTAACACTTGCCATTAGCCTAAACCTAACCCTAACTCTAAACCTAACATATATCCTTTCCCTAACCCTAACCCTTAACCTTACCCTAACCCTAAACCTAATATTAACCCTAACGGTAACCCTAAAACTTATCCTTACCCAAACCCTAACCCTAAACCTTACCCTTACCCTTACCCTAAACCTAACCCTAACCCTAACCCTAACATATATCCTTTCCCTAACCCTAACCCTAACTCTAACAGTAACCCTAACCCTAACCCTAATCCTCACCCTAACCCTAACCCTTACCCTTACCCTAACCCTAACCCTAACCCTAACCCAAACCCTTATCCTAACCCTAACCCTAACTCTAACCCTTAACCTAACCCTAACACTAATCCTAACCACTAACCCTAACCCTTACCCTAACCCTATCTCTAACCTTAATACTTACTCTTACCCTAACCCTAACCCTAACTCTAACCGTAACCATACTCCTAACCCTAACATTTACCCTAACCCTAATCTTAACCCTTACTCTAACCCTAACCCTAATCTCAACCTTAACCCTAAACCTAACCCTAACCCTTACCCTGACCCTAAACCTAACCCTAACCCTAACCCTAACCCTCACCCTAACCCTTACTCTAACCCTAACCCTTACCCTATCACTAATCGAAACCCTAACTTCAAACTTAACCATAACCCTAAACCTAAACCTAACCATTACCCTCACCCTAATCCTAACCCTAACCCTAAACCTAACCCTAAAACTAACCCTAACCCTTACCCTTACCCTAACTCTAACCCCATAGCTAACCCTAACCCTAACCCTAAAACCTAAGCCTAAAACTAACCCTAACCCTAACCCTAACCCTAACCCTAACCCTCACCCTAACCCTTACTCTAAGCCTAACCCTTACCCTAAAACTAATCGAAACCCTAACCTCAAACTTAACTATAACCCTAAACCTAAACCTAGCCATTACCCTTACCCTAACCCTAACCCTAACCCTAAACCTAACCCTAACCCTAATCCTAACCCTTACCCTTACCCTAACTCTAAAACCAAAGCTAACCCTAAACCTAACCCTAAAACCTAACCCTAAAACTAACCCTAACCCTAACCCTAACCCTTACCCTTACCCTAACCCTAACCCTAACCTTTACCCCAACCCTAACCCTAACCCTAACCCTAACCCTAACCCTTACCCTAACACTTATCCTAAACCTAAGCTTAACCCTAAAACTAACACTTACCCTAACCCTAACCCTAAATCTAACAATAACCCTTACCCTAACCCTAACCCTAACACTTGCCATTAGCCTAACCCTAACCCTAACTCTAACCCTTACCCTAACCCTAACCCTAACCCTAACCCTAACCCTAACACTAACCCTAACCCTAACCTAACCCTTACCCTTACTCTAACCCTAACCCTAACCCTAACCCTAATCGTAACCCCTAAGCCTAAGCCTAACCCTAACCCTAACCCTTAACCTTACCCTACCCTAAACCTAACATTAACCCTAACGGTAACCCTAAAACTTACCCTTACCCAAACCCTAACCCTAAACCTTACCCTTACCCTGAACCTAACCCTTACCCTAACCCTAACCCTAACCCTAACATATATCCTTACCCTAACACTAACCCTAACTCTAACAGTAACCCTAACCCTAACCCTAATCCTCACCCTAACCCTAACCCTTACCCTTACCCTAACCCTAACCCTAACCCTAACAAAAAACCCTTATCCTAACCATAACCCTAACTCTATCCCTTAACCTAACCCTAACACTAATCCTAACCACTAACCCTAACCCTTACCCTAACCCTATCTCTAAACTTAATCCTTACTCTTACCCTAACCCTAACCCTAACTCTAACCGTAACCATAACCCTAACCCTAACATTTACCCTAACCCTAATCCTAACCCTTACTCTAACCCTAACCCTAATCTCAACCTTAACCCTAAACCTAACCCTAACCCTTACCCTTACCCTAAACCTAACCCTAACCCTAACCCTAACCCTAACCCTCACCCTAACCCTTACTCTAACCCTAACCCTTACCCTATCACTAATCGAAAACCTAACCTCAAACTTAACCATAACCCTAAACCTAAACCTAACCATTACCCTCACCCTAAACCTAACCCTAACCCTAACCCTAAACCTAACCCTAAACCTAACCCTAACCCTTACCCTTAACCTAACTCTAACCCCATAGCTAACCCTAACCCTAACCCTAAAACCTAACCCTAAAACTAACCCTAACCCTAACCCTAACCCTTACCCTTACCCTAACCCTAACCATAACCTTTACCCCAACCCTAAACTTAACCCTAACCCTTACCCTAACACTTATCCCAGCCCTATCCCTAACCCTAACCCTAACACTTACCCTAACCCTAACCCTAACTCTAACAATAACCCTTACCCTAACCCTAACCCTATCACTTACCCTAACACTAAACCTAACCCTAACCGCTAACCCTAACCCTTAACCTAACAGTAACCCTAACCCTGACCCTAAACCTTACCCTTACCCTAACCCTAACCCTTACACTTACCCTAAACCTAACCCTAAACCTAACACTAACCCTAAGCTAACCCTAACCCTAACCCTTACCCTACCCTAAACCTAACCCTAACCCTAACCCTAACTCCTAAGCCTAAGCCTAACCCTAACCCTAACCCTTACCCTTATCCTAACCCTAACCCTAACTCTAACCCTAAAACTTACCCTTAACCTAAACCCTGCCCTAACCCTGACGCTAACCCTAACCCTTACCCTAACCTTAACCCTAAACCTTACCTTTACCCGTACGCTAACACTAAACCTAACCTTATCCTAAACCTAACCCTAACCCTAAACCTAACCTTTACCCTAACCCTAACCCTAATCCTAACTCTGACCCTTACCTTACCCTAACCCTAACACTAACCCTAACCCTAACCTTACCCCTAACCCTTACCCTTACCCTTACCCTAACCCTAGCCTAACCCTAACCCTAACCCTAACCCTAACCCTAACCCTAAACCTTACCCTTAGCCTAACCCTAACACTAAACTTAACCTTAACCCTAACCCTTACCTAACCCTAACCCTTACCTAACCCTTACCCTAACCCTAACCCTAACCCTAACCCTAACCCTAAACCTTACCCTTACCCTAACCCTAAACCTAACATTAACCCTTACCCTAAACCTAACCCTAACCCTAACCCTAACCCTTAACCTTACCTTAACCCTAACCCTAACCCTAACACTTACCCTTCCCCTAATGCTTACCCTAACCCTAACCCTAACCCTTACCCTAAACCTAACCTTAACCCTAACCCTAACCCTTACACTTATCCTAACCGTAACCCTAACCCTAACCCTTAACCTAACCCTAACACTAACACTAACCCCTAACCCTAACCCTTACCCTAACCCTAACCCTAACCCTAACACTAATCCCTAACCCTAAACCTAACCCTAACCCTTACCCTTATCCTAACCCTAACCCTAACCCCAACCTCTACCCTAACCCTAACCCTAACCCTTACCCTTACCTTAAACCTAACCCTAAACCTAACCCTAACCCTTACTCTTACTCTAACCCTAAAACTAACCATAACCCTAAACCTAACCCTAACCCTTACCCTTACCCTAACCCTAAACTTAACCCTAACCCTAACCCTAAACCATACCCTTACACTAAACCTAACCCTAACCCTTACGCTAAACCTAACCCCAACCCTAATTCTAACCCTTACCTTACCTTAACCCTAACCCTAACCTTAACCCTTACACTAACGCTAACCCTAACCTTAAACCTAACCCTAAAACTAACCCTAACCCATACCCTTACCCTAACCCTAACCATAACCATAACCCTAACCCTAACACTAACCCTTAACATAAATGTAACCCTAACCCTAACCATAATCCTTACCCTTCCGCTAACGCTAAAACTAAATCTAACCCGAACCATAACCCTAACCCTAACCCTTACCCTAACCCTTACCATAACTGCAACCCTAAACCTAACCCTAAACCTAACCCTAACCTTTACCCTAACCCTAACCCTAACCCCTAACCTAACACTAACACTTAATCTTACCCTAACCCTAACCCTAACCCTAACCCTTTTACTAACCCTAACCCTAAACCTAACCCTAACCATTAACCTAACCCTAACACTAACCCTAACCCCTAAACATAACCCTTACCAAAAGCCTAACCCTAAACCTATCCCTAACACTAACCATAACCATTACCCTAACCATCACCCTAACACTAACCCCTAACCCT
>JANJXV010000506.1:612500-675000 GCA_024803745.1 Megascapheus bottae
CACTAACCCTAACCCCTAACCCTAACCCTTACCCTAACCCTAACCCTAACCCTAACACTAATCCCTAACCCTAACCCTAACCCTAACCCTTACCCTTATCCTAACCCGAACCCTAACCCCAACCTCTACCCTAACCCTAACCCTAACCCTTACCTTAAACCTAACCCTAACCCTAACCCTAACCCTTACTCTTACTCTAACCCTAAACCTAACCATAACCCTAACCCTAACCCTAACCCTTACCCTTACCCTAACCCTAAACTTAACCCTAACCCTAACCCTAAACCATACCCTTACACTAAACCTAACCCTAACCCTTATGCTAAACCTAACCCCAACCCTAATTCTAACCCTTACCTTACCTTAACCCTAACCCTAACCTTAACCCTTACCCTAACGCTAACCCTAACCCTAAACCTAACCCTAAAACTAACCCTAACACATACCCTTACCCTAACCCTAACCATAACCGTAACCCTAACCCTAACCCTAACCCTAACCCTTAACATAAATGTAACCCTAACCCTAACCATAACCCTTACCATTCCGCTAACCCTAAAACTAAATCTAACCCGAACCATAACCCTAACCCTAAACCTTACTCTAACCCTAACAATCACCCTTACCCTAAACCTAACCCTAAACCTAACCCTAACCTTAACCCGAACCCTAACCCTAACCCTTACCCTTACTCTAAACCTAACCCTAAACCTAACCCTAAACTTAACCCTAACCCTAAGCTTAACCCTAACCCTAACCCTAACCCTTGCCCATACCCTAACCATTACTCTAACCCTAACCATAAACCTAACCCTTGCACTTACCCTAACCCTAAATCTAAGCCTAACCCTAACCCTAACCCTAACCTTAACCCTTACCCTTACCCTTACCCTACACCTAACCCTAACCCTAACCCTAACCATAAACCTTACCCTTACCCTTAACCTAACACTAACCCTAACCCTTACCCTTACCCTAGCCCTAACCCTAACCCTAACCCTAACCCTTACCCTAACCCTAACCCTAACCCTAACCCTAATCCTTAACCTTACCCTAACCCTAACCCTAAACCTAACCCTAACCGTAACCCTAACCCTAACCCGAAACCTAACCCTAAACCTTACCCTTATCCTCACCCTAACCCTAACCTTAAACCTAACCCTAACTCTAACCCTAACCCTAAACTTAACCCTAACCCTTATCCTTACCGTAACCTAACCCAAAACCTAACCCTAAACCTAAACCTAACCCTAAACTTAACCCTTACATTTACCCTAACCCCAACCCTAAACCTAACCCTAATCCTTACAATTACCCTAAGCCTAACCCTAACCCTAAGCCTAAACCTAAACTTAACCCTAAGCCTCACCCTTAAGGTAACTCTAACACTAACCCAAAACCTAACCCTAACCACACCCTAACTCTTACCCTTACCCTAACCCTAACCCTAACCCTAAATCTAACCCTTACCCTTACCCTAAACCTAACCCTAAAACTAACACTAATCCTAACCCTAACCCTAACACTTACCATAACTCTAACCCTAATACTTATCCTAACCCTAACACTAACCCTAACGTTAACTCTAACACTTACACTAACACGAACCCTAACCCTAACCCTTACCCTTACTCTAACCCTAACCCTAACCTTACCCTAAACCTAAACTTAACCCCTAACTCTAACCATTAACCTAACTCTAACCCTAACCCTAACCCTAACCCTAAGCCTAACCCTTAACCTAAACCTAACCCTAACCCTTACCCTAACATTAACCCTAACCCTAACCTTAACCCTAACCCTAACCCCAACTCTAACCCTTACTCTTACCCTAACCCTAACCCTAAACCTAACCCTAACCCTAATCCTAAACCTAACCTTAACGCTAACCCTAACCCTTGCTCTTACCCTAACCCTAACAATAAACTTAACACTAACCCTAACCCTACCCCTAACCGTAACGCTAACCCTTACCCTTACCCTAACCCTAACCCTAAACCTAACCTTAACGCTAACCCTAACCCTTGCTCTTACGCTAACCCTAACAATAAACTTAACACTAACCCTAACCCTACCCCTATCCGTAACGCTAACCCTTACCCTTACCCTAACCCTAACCCTAAACCTAACCGTAACGCTAACTCTAACCCTTGCTCTTACCCTAACCCTAACAATAAACTTAACACTAACCCTAAACCTACCCCTAACCCTAACGCTAACCCTTACCCTTACCCTAACACTAACACTAAACCTAACTGTAATCCTAACCCTAACCCCTAACCCTAACCCTAACCCTAACCCTTACCCTTATTTTAACCCTAACTCTAACCCTAAACTTAACAATAACCCTAACCCTAACCCTTACCCTTACCCTAACCCTAACCATAACCCTAACCCTAACCCTAAACCTTACCCTTACACTAAACCTAACCCTAACACTTACCCCAAACCTAAACCTAACCCTAACCCTAACCCTTACCCTTACCTTAACCCTAACGATAACCCTAAACCTTGCCCTTACCCTAACACTTACCCTAACCCTAACCCTAACCCTTACCATTACCCTAACCCTAACCCTAACCTTACCTCCAAACCTAAACCTAAACCTAATCCTAATCCTAACCCTTACTCTAAACCTAACCCTAAACCTAACCCTAACCCTAGACCTCATCCTTACCCTAAACCTAATCCTAACCCTAACCCTAACCCTAACACCTATCCTAACCGTAACCCTAACCATATCCCTAACCCTAACCCTTAACCTAACCCTAACACTAACCCTAACCCTAACCTAACCCTTACACTTATCCTAACCCTAACCCTAACCCTAACACTTATCCTTACCCTAATCCCTACCCTAACCCTAACATTAACACTAACATTTACCCTTACCCTAACCCTAACCCTAACCCTAAATCTAACTCTTAACCTTACACTAACCTTAACCCTAAACCTAAACCTAACCCTTACGCTAAACCTAACCCTAACCCTAACCCTAAATTTACCCTAACCCTAACATTAACCCCAACCATAAACCTAACCCTAACCCCAACCCTAACCCTTACCCTAACCCTAACCCTAGCCCTAACACTAACACTTATCCTTACCCTAACCCAAACCCTAACCCTAACACTTATCCTAACCGTAACCCTAACCCTAACCCTTAACCTAACCCTAACACTAACCCTAACCCCTAACCCTAACCCATACCCTAACCCTAACCCTAACACTAATCCCTAACCCTAAACCTAACACTAACCCTTACCCTTATCCTAACCCTAACCCTAACCCTAACCCTAACCCTCACCCTATCCCTTACTCTAAGCCTAACCCTTACCCTAAAACTAATCGAAACCCTAACCTCAAACTTAACTATAACCCTAAACCTAAACCTAGCCATTACCCTTACCCTAACCCTAACCCTAACCCTAAACCTAACCCTAACCCTAATCCTAACCCTTACCCTTACCCTAACTCTAAAACCAAAGCTAACCCTAACCCTAACCCTAAAACCTAACCCTAAAACTAACCCTAACCCTACCCTAACCCTTACCCTTACCCTAACCCTAACCCTAACCTTTACCCCAACCCTAACCCTAACCCTAACCCTAACCCTAACCCTTACCCTAACACTTATCCTAAACCTAAGCTTAACCCTAAAACTAACACTTACCCTAACCCTAACCCTAAATCTAACAATAACCCTTACCCTAACCCTAACCCTAACACTTGCCATTAGCCTAACCCTAACCCTAACTCTAACCCTTACCCTAACCCTAACCCTAACCCTAACCCTAACCCTAACCCTAACCCTAACCTAACCCTTACCCTTACTCTAACCCTAACCCTAACCCTAACCCTAATCGTAACCCCTAAGCCTAAGCCTAACCCTAACCCTAACCCTTAACCTTACCCTACCCTAAACCTAACATTAACCCTAACGGTAACCCTAAAACTTACCCTTACCCAAACCCTAACCCTAAACCTTACCCTTACCCTGAACCTAACCCTTACCCTAACCCTAACCCTAACCCTAACATATATCCTTACCCTAACACTAACCCTAACTCTAACAGTAACCCTAACCCTAACCCTAATCCTCACCCTAACCCTAACCCTTACCCTTACCCTAACCCTAACCCTAACCCTAACAAAAAACCCTTATCCTAACCATAACCCTAACTCTATCCCTTAACCTAACCCTAACACTAATCCTAACCACTAACCCTAACCCTTACCCTAACCCTATCTCTAAACTTAATCCTTACTCTTACCCTAACCCTAACCCTAACTCTAACCGTAACCATAACCCTAACCCTAACATTTACCCTAACCCTAATCCTAACCCTTACTCTAACCCTAACCCTAATCTCAACCTTAACCCTAAACCTAACCCTAACCCTTACCCTTACCCTAAACCTAACCCTAACCCTAACCCTAACCCTCACCCTAACCCTTACTCTAACCCTAACCCTTACCCTATCACTAATCGAAAACCTAACCTCAAACTTAACCATAACCCTAAACCTAAACCTAACCATTACCCTCACCCTAAACCTAACCCTAACCCTAACCCTAAACCTAACCCTAAACCTAACCCTAACCCTTACCCTTAACCTAACTCTAACCCCATAGCTAACCCTAACCCTAACCCTAAAACCTAACCCTAAAACTAACCCTAACCCTAACCCTAACCCTTACCCTTACCCTAACCCTAACCCTAACCTTTACCCCAACCCTAAACTTAACCCTAACCCTTACCCTAACACTTATCCCAGCCCTATCCCTAACCCTAACCCTAACACTTACCCTAACCCTAACCCTAACTCTAACAATAACCCTTACCCTAACCCTAACCCTATCACTTACCCTAACACTAAACCTAACCCTAACCGCTAACCCTAACCCTTAACCTAACAGTAACCCTAACCCTGACCCTAAACCTTACCCTTACCCTAACCCTAACCCTTACACTTACCCTAAACCTAACCCTAAACCTAACACTAACCCTAAGCTAACCCTAACCCTAACCCTTACCCTACCCTAAACCTAACCCTAACCCTAACCCTAACTCCTAAGCCTAACCCTAACCCTAACCCTAACCCTTACCCTTATCCTAACCCTAACCCTAACTCTAACCCTAAAACTTACCCTTAACCTAAACCCTGCCCTAACCCTGACGCTAACCCTAACCCTTACCCTAACCTTAACCCTAAACCTTACCTTTACCCGTACGCTAACACTAAACCTAACCTTATCCTAAACCTAACCCTAACCCTAAACCTAACCTTTACCCTAACCCTAACCCTAATCCTAACTCTGACCCTTACCTTACCCTAACCCTAACACTAACCCTAACCCTAACCTTACCCCTAACCCTTACCCTTACCCTTACCCTAACCCTAGCCTAACCCTAACCCTAACCCTAACCCTAACCCTAACCCTAAACCTTACCCTTAGCCTAACCCTAACACTAAACTTAACCTTAACCCTAACCCTTACCTAACCCTAACCCTTACCTAACCCTTACCCTAACCCTAACCCTAACCCTAACCCTAACCCTAAACCTTACCCTTACCCTAACCCTAAACCTAACATTAACCCTTACCCTAAACCTAACCCTAACCCTAACCCTAACCCTTAACCTTACCTTAACCCTAACCCTAACCCTAACACTTACCCTTCCCCTAATGCTTACCCTAACCCTAACCCTAACCCTTACCCTAAACCTAACCTTAACCCTAACCCTAACCCTTACACTTATCCTAACCGTAACCCTAACCCTAACCCTTAACCTAACCCTAACACTAACACTAACCCCTAACCCTAACCCTTACCCTAACCCTAACCCTAACCCTAACACTAATCCCTAACCCTAAACCTAACCCTAACCCTTACCCTTATCCTAACCCGAACCCTAACCCCAACCTCTACCCTAACCCTAACCCTAACCCTTACCCTTACCTTAAACCTAACCCTAAACCTAACCCTAACCCTTACTCTTACTCTAACCCTAAAACTAACCATAACCCTAAACCTAACCCTAACCCTTACCCTTACCCTAACCCTAAACTTAACCCTAACCCTAACCCTAAACCATACCCTTACACTAAACCTAACCCTAACCCTTACGCTAAACCTAACCCCAACCCTAATTCTAACCCTTACCTTACCTTAACCCTAACCCTAACCTTAACCCTTACACTAACGCTAACCCTAACCTTAAACCTAACCCTAAAACTAACCCTAACCCATACCCTTACCCTAACCCTAACCATAACCATAACCCTAACCCTAACACTAACCCTTAACATAAATGTAACCCTAACCCTAACCATAATCCTTACCCTTCCGCTAACGCTAAAACTAAATCTAACCCGAACCATAACCCTAACCCTAACCCTTACCCTAACCCTTACCATAACTGCAACCCTAAACCTAACCCTAAACCTAACCCTAACCTTTACCCTAACCCTAACCCTAACCCCTAACCTAACACTAACACTTAATCTTACCCTAACCCTAACCCTAACCCTAACCCTTTTACTAACCCTAACCCTAAACCTAACCCTAACCATTAACCTAACCCTAACACTAACCCTAACCCCTAAACATAACCCTTACCAAAAGCCTAACCCTAAACCTATCCCTAACACTAACCATAACCATTACCCTAACCATCACCCTAACACTAACCCCTAACCCTAACCATAAACGTAACACTAACCCTCAACCTTACCCTAACCCTAAACCTAACCCTAACCCTAAGCCTAACCCTTATCCTTACCCTAACCCTAAAACTAACCCTAACCCTAAACCTTACCCTTACCCTAAAACTAACCCTAATCCTTACGCTAAACCTAACCCTAACCCTAACACTTACCCTTACCTTAACCCTAACCCTAACCCTAACCCTAAACCGTACCCTAACCCTAACGCTAACCCTAACCCTAACCCTAAGAGTAACTCTAAACCTCACACATAACCTTACGCTAACCCTAACCCTAACCCTAACCATAACCCTAACCCTAACCCTAAACCTAACCCTAAACCTTACCCTTACCCTCACCCTAACCCTAACCTTAAATCTAACCCTAACTCTAACCCTAACATTAAACTTAACCCTAACCCTTATCCTTACCGTAACATAAACCTAACCGTAACCCTAAATTAACCCTTACCTTTACCCTAACCCAAACCCTAAACCTAACCCTAATCGTTACCCTTACCCTAAGCCTAACCCTAAACTTAACCCTAAGCCTTACCCTTAATCTAACCCTAACACTAACCCAAAACCTAACCCTAACTCTAACCCTAACTCTTACCCTTACCCTAACCCTAACCCTAACACTAAATCTAACTCTTAACCTTACCCTAACCCTAACCCTAAACCTAACCCTTACCCTTACCCTAACCCTAACCCTAACCCTAACCCTTACCCTCACCCTAACCCTAACCCTAAACCTAACCCTAACCCTAACCCTAAACCTAACCCTAAGCCTAACCCTAACACTTGCCCTTACCCTAACCCTAACCCTAAACCTCACCCTAACCCTAACCCTAACCCCTAACCCTAACCCTAACCCAAACCTTTACCCTTACCCTAACCCAAACCCTAACCCTAACCAGAACACTTATCCTAACCCTAACCCTAACACTAACCCTTACCCTTACCTTAAACCTAACCCTAACCCTAACCCTAACACATACCCTTACTCTAACCCTAACCCTAACCCTAACCATAACCCTAAACCTAACCCTAAACCTAACAGTAACCCTAACCCTAACCCTAACCCTTACGCTAACCCTAATCTTAACCCCAACACTACACCTAACCCTAACCCTAACCCTAACCCTTACCCTTACCCTAACACTAACCCTAAACCTAACCCTAACCATAACCCTAACCCTTACCCTAACTCTAATCATAAACCTAACCCTAACCTTAAACCTAACACTAATCCTAACCTAACCCTAACCCTTACCATAACACTAACCCTAACACTTATCCTAACCCTAACCCTAACCCTAACCCTAACACTTACCCTAACACGAACCCTAACCCTAACCCTTACCCTTACCCTAACCCTAACCCTAACCCTAACCATTAACCTAACCCTAACACTAACCCTAAACCTAACCCTTACCCTTAGCCTAACCCTAATCCTAAACCTAACCCTAACCCTAATTCTAAACCTAACCTTAACCCTAACCCTAACCCTTGCTCTTACCCTAACCCTAACAATAAACTTAACACTAAACCTAACCCTAACCCTAACCCTAACGCTAACCTTTACCCTTACCCTAACCCTAACCCTAAACCTCACCCTAACCCTAACCCTAAGCCTAGCCCTTTCCCTTTCCCTACTCCTAAACTTAACAATAACTCTAACCCTAACACTTACCCTTACACTAACCCTAACCCTAACCCTAAACCTAAACCTTACCCTTACACTAAACCTAACCCTAACACTTACCCCAAACCTAAACCTAACCCTAACCCTAACCCTTACCCTTACCTTAACCCTAACGATAACCCTAAACCTTGCCCTTACCCTAACACTTACCCTAACCCTAACCCTAACCCTTACCATTACCCTAACCCTAACCCTAACCTTACCTCCAAACCTAAACCTAAACCTAATCCTAATCCTAACCCTTACTCTAAACCTAACCCTAAACCTAAACCTAACCCTAGACCTTATCCTTACCCTAAACCTAATCCTAACCCTAACCCTAACCCTAACACTTATCCTAACCGTAACCCTAACCATATCCCTAACCCTAACCCTTAACCTAACCCTAACACTAACCCTAACCCTAACCTAACCCTTACACTTATCCTAACCCTAACCCTAACCCTAACACTTATCCTTACCCTAATCCCTACCCTAACCCTAACATTAACACTAACATTTACCCTTACCCTAACCCTAACCCTAACCCTAAATCTAACTCTTAACCTTACACTAACCTTAACCCTAAACCTAAACCTAACCCTTACGCTAAACCTAACCCTAACCCTAACCCTAAATTTACCCTAACCCTAACATTAACCCCAACCATAAACCTAACCCTAACCCCAACCCTAACCCTTACCCTAACCCTAACCCTAGCCCTAACACTAACACTTATCCTTACCCTAACCCAAACCCTAACCCTAACACTTATCCTAACCGTAACACTAACCCTAACCCTTAACCTAACCCTAACACTAACACTAACCCCTAACCCTAACCCTTACCCTAACCCTAACCCTAACCCTAACACTAATCCCTAACCCTAAACCTAACCCTAACCCTTACCCTTATCCTAACCCGAACCCTAACCCCAACCTCTACCCTAACCCTAACCCTAACCCTTACCTTAAACCTAACCCTAAACCTAACCCTAACCCTTACTCTTACTCTAACCCTAAACCTAACCATAACCCTAACCCTAACCCTAACCCTTACCCTTACCCTAACCCTAAACTTAACCCTAACCCTAACCCTAAACCATACCCTTACACTAAACCTAACCCTAACCCTTATGCTAAACCTAACCCCAACCCTAATTCTAACCCTTACCTTACCTTAACCCTAACCCTAACCTTAACCCTTACCCTAACGCTAACCCTAACCCTAAACCTAACCCTAAAACTAACCCTAACACATACCCTTACCCTAACCCTAACCATAACCGTAACCCTAACCCTAACCCTAACCCTAACCCTTAACATAAATGTAACCCTAACCCTAACCATAACCCTTACCATTCCGCTAACCCTAAAACTAAATCTAACCCGAACCATAACCCTAACCCTAAACCTTACTCTAACCCTAACAATCACCCTTACCCTAAACCTAACCCTAAACCTAACCCTAACCTTAACCCGAACCCTAACCCTAACCCTTACCCTTACTCTAAACCTAACCCTAAACCTAACCCTAAACTTAACCCTAACCCTAAGCTTAACCCTAACCCTAACCCTAACCCTTGCCCATACCCTAACCATTACTCTAACCCTAACCATAAACCTAACCCTTGCACTTACCCTAACCCTAAATCTAAGCCTAACCCTAGCCCTAACCCTAACCTTAACCCTTACCCTTACCCTTACCCTACACCTAACCCTAACCCTAACCCTAACCATAAACCTTACCCTTACCCTTAACCTAACACTAACCCTAACCCTTACCCTTACCCTAGCCCTAACCCTAACCCTAACCCTAACCCTTACCCTAACCCTAACCCTAACCCTAACCCTAATCCTTAACCTTACCCTAACCCTAACCCTAAACCTAACCCTAACCGTAACCCTAACCCTAACCCGAAACCTAACCCTAAACCTTACCCTTATCCTCACCCTAACCCTAACCTTAAACCTAACCCTAACTCTAACCCTAACCCTAAACTTAACCCTAACCCTTATCCTTACCGTAACCTAACCCAAAACCTAACCCTAAACCTAAACCTAACCCTAAACTTAACCCTTACATTTACCCTAACCCTAACCCTAAACCTAACCCTAATCCTTACAATTACCCTAAGCCTAACCCTAACCCTAAGCCTAAACCTAAACTTAACCCTAAGCCTCACCCTTAACGTAACTCTAACACTAACCCAAAACCTAACCCTAACCACACCCTAACTCTTACCCTTACCCTAACCCTAACCCTAACCCTAAATCTAACCCTTACCCTTACCCTAAACCTAACCCTAAAACTAACACTAATCCTAACCCTAACCCTAACACTTACCATAACTCTAACCCTAACACTTATCCTAACCCTAACACTAACCCTAACGTTAACTCTAACACTTACACTAACACGAACCCTAACCCTAACCCTTACCCTTACTCTAACCCTAACCCTAACCTTACCCTAAACCTAAACTTAACCCCTAACCCTAACCATTAACCTAACTCTAACCCTAACCCTAACCCTAACCCTAAGCCTAACCCTTAACCTAAACCTAACCCTAACCCTTACCCTAACATTAACCCTAACCCTAACCTTAACCCTAACCCTAACCCCAACTCTAACCCTTACTCTTACCCTAACCCTAACCCTAAACCTAACCCTAACCCTAATCCTAAACCTAACCTTAACGCTAACCCTAACCCTTGCTCTTACCCTAACCCTAACAATAAACTTAACACTAACCCTAACCCTACCCCTAACCGTAACGCTAACCCTTACCCTTACCCTAACCCTAACCCTAAACCTAACCTTAACGCTAACCCTAACCCTTGCTCTTACCCTAACCCTAACAATAAACTTAACACTAACCCTAACCCTACCCCTATCCGTAACGCTAACCCTTACCCTTACCCTAACCCTAACCCTAAACCTAACCGTAACGCTAACTCTAACCCTTGCTCTTACCCTAACCCTAACAATAAACTTAACACTAACCCTAAACCTACCCCTAACCCTAACGCTAACCCTTACCCTTACCCTAACACTAACACTAAACCTAACTGTAATCCTAACACTAACCCCTAACCCTAACCCTAACCCTAACCCTTACCCTTATTTTAACCCTAACTCTAACCCTAAACTTAACAATAACCCTAACCCTAACCCTTACCCTTACCCTAACCCTAACCATAACCCTAACCCTAACCCTAAACCTTACCCTTACACTAAACCTAACCCTAACACTTACCCCAAACCTAAACCTAACCCTAACCCTAACCCTTACCCTTACCTTAACCCTAACGATTACCCTAAACCTTGCCCTTACCCTAACACTTACCCTAACCCTAACCCTAACCCTTACCATTACCCTAACCCTAACCCTAACCTTACCTCCAAACCTAAACCTAAACCTAATCCTAATCCTAACCCTTACTCTAAACCTAACCCTAAACCTAACCCTAACCCTAGACCTCATCCTTACCCTAAACCTAATCCTAACCCTAACCCTAACCCTAACACCTATCCTAACCGTAACCCTAACCATATCCCTAACCCGAACCCTTAACCTAACCCTAACACTAACCCTAACCCTAACCTAACCCTTACACTTATCCTAACCCTAACCCTAACCCTAACACTTATCCTTACCCTAATCCCTACCCTAACCCTAACATTAACACTAACATTTACCCTTACCCTAACCCTAACCCTAACCCTAAATCTAACTCTTAACCTTACACTAACCTTAACCCTAAACCTAAACCTAACCCTTACGCTAAACCTAACCCTAACCCTAACCCTAAATTTACCCTAACCCTAACATTAACCCCAACCATAAACCTAACCCTAACCCCAACCCTAACCCTTACCCTAACCCTAACCCTAGCCCTAACACTAACACTTATCCTTACCCTAACCCAAACCCTAACACTAACACTTATCCTAACCGTAACCCTAACCCTAACCCTTAACCTAACCCTAACACTAACCCTAACCCCTAACCCTAACCCATACCCTAACCCTAACCCTAACCCTAACACTAATCCCTAACCCTAAACCTAACCCTAACCCTTACCCTTATCCTAACCCGAACCCTAACCCCAACCTCTACCCTAACCCTAACCCTAACCCTTAACTTAAACCTAACCCTAAACCTAACCCTAACCCTTACTCTTACTCTAACCCTAAACCTAACCATAACCCTAACCCTAACCCTAACCCTTACCCTTACCCTAACCCTAAACTTAACCCTAACCCTAACCCTAAACCATACCCTTACACTAAACCTAACCCTAACCCTTATGCTAAACCTAACCCCAACCCTAATTCTAACCCTTACCTTACCTTAACCCTAACCCTAACCTTAACCCTTACCCTAACGCTAACCCTAACCCTAAACCTAACCCTAAAACTAACCCTAACACATACCCTTACCCTAACCCTAACCATAACCGTAACCCTAACCCTAACCCTAACCCTAACCCTTAACATAAATGTAACCCTAACCCTAACCATAACCCTTACCCTTCCGCTAACCCTAAAACTAAATCTAACCCGAACCATAACCCTAACCCTAAACCTTACTCTAACCAAACAATCACCCTTACCCTAAACCTAACCCTAAACCTAACCCTAAGCTTAACCCTAAACCTAACCCTAACCCTTGCCCATACCCTAACCATTACTCTAACCCTAACCATAAACCTAACCCTTGCACTTACCCTAACCCTAAATCTAAGCCTAAACCTAACCCTAACCCTAACCTTAACCCTTACCCTTACCCTTACCCTACACCTAACCCTAACCCTAACCCTAACCATAAACCTTACCCTTACCCTTAACCTAACACTAACCCTAAACCTTACCCTTACCCTAGCCCTAACCCTAACCCTAACCCTAACCCTTACCCTAACCCTAACCCTAACCCTAACCCTAATCCTTAAACTTACCCTAACCCTAACCCTAAACCTAACCCTAACCGTAACCCTAACCCTAACCCGAAACCTAACCCTAAACCTTACCCTTATCCTCACCCTAACCCTAACCTTAAACCTAACCCTAACTCTAACCCTAACCCTAAACTTAACCCTAACCCTTATCCTTACCGCAACCTAACCCTAAACCTAACCCTAACCCTAAACCTAACCCTAAACTTAACCCTTACATTTACCCTAACCCCAACCCTGAACCTAACCCTAATCCTTACAATTACCCTAAGCCTAACCCTAACCCTAAGCCTAAACCTAAACTTAACCCTAAGCCTCACCCTTAACGTAACTCTAACACTAACCCAAAACCTAACCCTAACCACACCCTAACTCTTACCCTTACCCTAACCCTAACCCTAACCCTAAATCTAACCCTTACCCTTACCCTAAACCTAACCCTAAAACTAACACTAATCCTCACCCTAACCCTAACACTTACCATAACTCTAACCCTAACACTTATCCTAACCCTAACACTAACCCTAACGTTAACTCTAACACTTACACTAACACGAACCCTAACCCTAACCCTTACCCTTACTCTAACCCTAACCCTAACCTTACCCTAAACCTAAACTTAACCCCTAACCCTAACCATTAACCTAACTCTAACCCTAACCCTAACCCTAACCCTAAGCCTAACCCTTAACCTAAACCTAACCCTAACCCTTACCCTAACATTAACCCTAACCCTAACCTTAACCCTAACCCTAACCCCAACTCTAACCCTTACTCTTACCCTAACCCTAACCCTAAACCTAACCCTAACCCTAATCCTAAACCTAACCTTAACGCTAACCCTAACCCTTGCTCTTACCCTAACCCTAACAATAAACTTAACACTAACCCTAACCCTACCCCTAACCGTAACACTAACCCTTACCCTTACCCTAACCCTAACCCTAAACCTAACCTTAACGCTAACCCTAACCCTTGCTCTTACCCTAACCCTAACAATAAACTTAACACTAACCCTAACCCTACCCCTATCCGTAACGCTAACCCTTACCCTTACCCTAACCCTAACCCTAAACCTAACCTTAACGCTAACCCTAACCCTTGCTCTTACCCTAACCCTAACAATAAACTTAACACTAACCCTAAACCTACCCCTAACCCTAACGCTAACCCTTACCCTTACCCTAACACTAACACTAAACCTAACTGTAATCCTAACCCTAACCCCTAACCCTAACCCTAACCCTAACCCTTACCCTTATTTTAACCCTAACTCTAACCCTAAACTTAACAATAACCCTAACCCTAACCCTTACCCTTACCCTAACCCTAACCATAACCCTAACCCTAACCCTAAACCTTACCCTTACCCTAAACCTAACCCTAACCATAACCCTAAACCTTGCCCTTACCCTAACACCTACCCTAACCCTAACCCTAACCCTAACCCTTACCCTTACCTTAACCCTAACACTAACCATACCCCCAACCCTAAACCAAACCCTAACCCTAACCCTTACCCTAACCCTAACCCTAAAACTAACCCTAACCCTAACACTTATCCTAACCATAACCCTTACTGTAACCCTAATCCTAACCCTTAACCTAACCCTAACACTAACCCTAACCCACAACCCTAACCCTTACCCTAACACTCACACTAACACTAACCGCTTACCCTAACACTAACACTAACCCCTAACCCTAACCCTAACTCTAACCCTTACCAATATCCTAACCCTAACCCTTACCCTAACACTTACCCTTACCCTCACACCTTCCCTAACCCTAACCCTAACACTAACACTTACCCTTACCCTAACCCTAACCCTAACCTAAATCTAACCCTTACCCTTACAGTAAACCTAAACCTAAACCTAACCCTAAACCTTACGCTAAACCTAATCCTAACCCTAAACTTTACCCTAACCCTAACCTTAACCCCAAAACTAACCATAACCCTAACACTTACCCTAACCCTAAACCTAACCCTAACCCTAACCCTAACCTTTACCCTTACCCTAACCCTAACCCTAACATTAACCCCATCCCTAACCTAGCCCTAACCCTAGCCCTAACACAAACTCTTACCCTTACCCTAACCCTAACCCTAACCCCTAACCCTAACCCTCACCCTAACCCTAATCCTAACACTAACCCTAACCACTAACCCTAACCCTAACCCTAACACTAACCCCTAACCCTAAAACTAACCCTAACCCTTACCCTTATCCTAACCCGAACCCTAACCCTAACCTCTACCCTAACCCTAACCCTAACCCTTATCCTAACCCTAACCCTAACCCTAACCCTTACTATTACCCTAACCCTTAACCTAACCATAAAACTAACCCTAACCCAAACCCTTACCCTTACCCTAACTCTAACCCTAACCCTAACCCATACTCTTACACTAAACCTAACCCTAACTCTAACCCTTACCCTTACCTTATGCCTAACCCTAAACTTAACCCTTACCCTTACCCTAACTCTAACCCTAACCCTAAACCTAACCATAACCCTAACCCTAACACATAACCTAACCCTAGCCCTAACCCAAACCGTAACCCTAACCCTAACCCTAAACCTAACCCTAACCCTTACCCTTACCCACACCCTAACCCTAAACTTAAACCTAATCCTAACTCTAACCCTAACCCTAAACTTAACCCTAACCCTTACGCTACACCTAACCCTAACCCTAACTCTAACACTTACCCTTAACTTAAACCTAAACCTAACCCTAACCCTTACCCTTTTCCTAACGCTAACCCTAATCCTAAACCTAACCCTAACCCTAAACCTAACACATACCATTACCCTAAACCTAACCCTACCCGTAAACCTAACCATATCCCTAAACCTAACCATATCCCTTACCCTTACCCACACCCTAACCCTAACCTTAAACCTAAACCTAAATCTAAACCTAACCCTAAACTTAACCCTAACTCTAAACTTAACCCTTGTCTTTACCCTAACCCTAACCCTAAACCTAACCCTAACCCTTACCCTTACCCTAACACTAACCCTAACCTTAACCCTAACACTAACACTGAATCTAACCATAACCCTTACAATAACCATAACCATAAACCTAACCCTAACCCTTACCATTCCCCAACCCTAACTATAACCCTCACCCTTACCCTTACCCTAACCCTAAACCTAACACTGAATCTAACCCTAAACCTAACACTTAATCTAACCTTAACCATAACCCTAAACCTTAACCTAAACCTAAACCTAAAACTTGCCCTTACCCTAAAGCTAACCCTAACCCTAAACCTAAACCATAACCCTAACCCTAACCCTTACCTTTACCGTTACCCTAGCCCTAACCCTAACCCTAACCTTAACCAGAACACTTACCCTAATCCTAACCCTAACCCTTACCCTTACCCTAACCCTAATGCTAACTCTAACCCTTACCCTAATCCTAACCCTAACCCTTACCCTAACCCTAACAGTAATCCTAACCCAAACCCTAACCCTAAGCCTTAACATAAACCGAACCCGAAACCTAACCCTAACCCTTACCCTAACACTAAACCTAACTGTAACCCTAACCCTAACCTTAACCCTAATCTTAACCCAAACCCTAACCCTTACCCTTACCCTAAATCTAACCCTAAACCTAACATTAAACCTAACCCTAACCCTAACCTTAACCCTAACCCTAACCCTAACCCTTGTCCTTACCCTAACCCTACCCTAAACCTACACCTTACTCTAACCCTAACCCTAAACCTAACCCTTACACTTACCCAAACCCTAAACCTAACCCTAACTCTAAACCCTAACCCTAACCCTAACCCTAACACTAACCCTTCCCCTTACCCTAATCCTAAACCTAATACTAACCCTAACCTAACCCTACCCTTACCCTAACCCTAACCCTAACCCTAAACCTTACCCTTACACTAAACCTAACCCTAACCTTTCCATAAACCTAACCCTAACCCTAACCCTAAACCTTACCCTTACCTTAACCCTAAACCTAACCTTAAACCTTACCCTTACCCTAACAGTTACCCTTACCCTAATCCTAACCCTTACCTTTACCCTAACCCTAACCCTAATCCTAACCTTAATCCCAACCCTAAACCTTAACCTAACCCTAACACTAACCTTTACCCTAACCCTAACCCTAAACATTACACTTACCCTAACCCTAACCCTAAACTTAACCCATACCCTAAACCTAACCCTAACCCTAACCCTTAACCTAACACTTACCCTAACCCTAACCCTAACCCTAACTCTTACCCTTACCCTAACTTTAACCCTAACCCTAACCCTTATCCTAATGCTAACCCTAACCCTTACCCTAACCCTAACACTAACCCTAACCCTAACCCCTAAACCTAACACTTAATATAACCCTAACCCTAACCCTAACCCTTAACATTAACCTAACCCTAAAACATACCGTAACCCTAACCCTAACCCTTACCTAACCCTAACCCTAACCCTTACCCTTACCCTAAACCTAACCCTAAACCTAACCCTAAACCTAACCCTAACCCTAACCTTAACCCTAACCCTAACCCTAACCCTTGCCCTTACACTAACCCTAGCCCTAAACCTAACCCTTACTCTAATCCTAACGCTAAACCTAACTGTTACACTTACCCTAACCCTAAACCTAATCCTAACCATAACCCTAACCCCTAACCCTAACCGAAACCGTAACCCTAACCCGTACCCTTATTCTAACACAAACCCTAACCCTAAAACTTCCCCTTACCCTAAACCCTACCCTAACCCTAACCCTAAACCTAACCCTTATCCTAACTCTAACCCTAATCTTAACCCTTCCCCTTGCCCTAATCTTAAACCTAACCCTAACCCTAACCCTTACCCTTACCCTAAACCTAACCCTAACCCTAACCCTAAACCATGCCCTTACAGTAAACCTAACCCTAACCTTACCATAAACCTAACTCTAAACCTAACCCTAACCCTTACCCTTACCTTAACCCTAACACTAACCCTAAACCTTACCCTTACCCTAACACTTATGCTAATCCTATCCCTAATCCTAACTTTTACCCTTACTCTAACCCTAACCCTAACCATAACCGCAACCCTAAACCTAACCCTAACCCTAACGCTAACCTTTACCCTAAACCTAACCCTAACCCCTACCCTAACACTAACACTTACCCTTACCCTAACCCTAACCCTAAACCTAACCCTTTTCCTAACCCTAACCCAAAACCTAACCCTAACCATTAACCTAACCCTAGCACTAACCCTAACACGTAAACCTAACCCTTACCATAAGCCTAACCCTAAACCTATCCCTAAAACTAACCATAACCCTTACCCTAACCATCACCCTAACACTAACCCCTAACCCTAACCATAACCCTAACACTAACCCTTACCCTTACCCTAACCCTAAACCTAACCCTAATCCTAAACCTAACCCTAACCCTTATCCTTACCCTAACCCTAAAACTAACCCTAACCCTAAACCTTACCCTTACGCTAAACCTAACCCTAACCCTTACGCTAAACCTAACTCTAACCCTAACCCTAACCCTTACCCTTACCTTAACCCTAACCCTAACCCTAACCCTTACCCTTACCCTAACGCTAACCCTAACGCTAACCCTAACAGTAACTCTAAACCTAACACATAACCATACCCTAACCCTAACCCTAACCATAAGCATAATCCTAACCCTAAACCTAAACCTAAACCTAAACCTTACCCTTACCCTCACCCTAACCCTAACCTTAAATCTAACCCTAACTCTAACCCTAACACTAAACTTAACCCTAACCCTTATCCTTACCGTAACCTAAACCTAACCGTAACCCTAAAATTAACCCTTACCTTTACCATAACCCAAACCCTAAACCTAACCCTAATCCTTACCCTTACCCTAAGCCTAACCCTAAACTTAACCCTAAGCCTTACCCTTAACCTAACCCTAACACTAACCCAAAACCTAACCCTAACCCTAACCCTAACTCTTACCCTTACCCTAACCCTAACCCTAACCCTAAATCTAACCCTTAGCCTTACCGTAACCCTAACCCTAAACCTAACCCTAACCCTTACCCTTACCCTTACCCTAACCCTAACCCTAACCCTTACCCTAACCCTTACACTAAACCTAACGCTAACCCTAACCCAAACAGTAACTCTAAACCTAACACATAACCTTACCCTAACCCAAACCCTAAACCTAACCCTAATGCTTACCCTTACCCTAAGCCTAACCCTAACCCTAAGCCTAAACCTAAATTTAACCCTAAGCCTTACCCTTAACCTAACCTTAACACTAACCCAAAACCTAACCCGAACCCTAACCCTAACTCTTACCCTTACCCTAACCCTAACCTAACCCTAAATCTAACCCTTACCCTTACCCTAACCCTAACCCCAAACCTAACCCTAAACCTAAACCTAACCCTTACCCTCACCCTAAACCTAACCCTAAACCTAACCCTAACCCTAACCATAAACCTAACCCTAACCCTAACCCTAACACTTGCCCTTACCCTAACCCTAACACTAAACCTCACCCTAACCCTAACCCTAACCCCTAACCCTAGCCCTAACCCAAACCTTTACCCTTACCCTAACCCTAACCCTAACCAGAACACTTATCCTAACCCTAACAGTAACCCTTACCCTTACCTTAACCATAACCCTAACCCTAATCCTAACACATACCTTACTCTAACCCTAACCCTAACCGTAACCCTAAACCTAACCCTAAACCTAACCGTAACCCTAACCCTAAACCTAACCCTTACATTAACCCTAACCTTAACGCCAGCACTACACCTAACCCTAACCCTAACCCTAACCCTTACCCTTACCCTAACTCTAACCCTAACCATAACCGTAACCATAACCCTAACCCTTACCCTAACTCTAACCCTAACCTTAAACCTAACACTAATCCTAACCCTAACCCTAACCCTTACCATAACTCTTACCCTAAACATAACCCTTAACTTAACCCCAGCCCCAAACCTAACCCTAACCCTAACACTTAACCTAACACTTACCCTAACCCTAAACCTAACCCTAACCCTTACCCTAACCCTAACCCGAACCCTAACCCCTAACCCTAACCCTTAACCTAACACTAAGCCTAACCCTAACCCTAAACCTTATCCTTACCCTATCCCTAAACCTAACTCTAAACCTAACCCTAAACCAAACCCTAAGCTTAACCCTAAACCTAACCCTAACCCTTACCCTTACCCTAACCCTAACCCTAAACCTAACCCTAACCCTAAACCTAACCCTAACCTTAACCCTAACCCTAACCTTACCCTTACCCTAACCCTAATTCTAAACCTAACAGTAACCCAGCCGTAACCCTAACCCTAACCCTTACCCTACCATAACCCGAAACCTAACCCTAACCCTAACCCCTAAGCCTAAACCTAACCCTAACCCTTACCCTTATCCTAACCCTAACCCTAACCCAAACACTTACCCTTACCCTAAACCCTACCCTAATCCTAACAAAAAACCCTAACCCTTACTATAACCCTTACCCTAACCCTTACCTTTACACTAACCCTAACCCTAAACCTGATCCTAACCCTAAACCTAACCCTAAAACTAACCCTTGCCCTGTATCTAACCCTTACCCTAACACTAACCAGAATACCTAACCCTAAACCTAACCCTAACCCTTACCCTTACCCTTACCCTAACACTAAAAATAACCTTAACCCTAACCCTAACCCTAACCCTTACCCATATCCTAACCCTAACCCTAACCCTAAACCTTACCCTTACCCTAACCCTAAACCTAACCCTTACCCTAAACCTAACCCTAATCTTAACCCTTACCCTTACCTTAACCCTAACCCTAACCCTAATCCTTACCCTTACCCTAACCCTGAATCTAACCTTAACCCCAACCCTAAACCTACCCTAACCGTAACCCTACCACTTACCCTTTCCCGAACCCTATCCCTAAACCTAACCCTAACCCTAACCATAATCCTTACCCTAACCCTAACCCTAATCCTAACTCTAACCCCTACCCTTAGCCTAACCCTAACCCTAACCGTAAACCTAACCCTAACCCTAACCTTACCCTAAACCTTACTCTTACCCTAACCTTAACCCTAACCCTAACCCTAACCCTTACCCTTAGCATAACCCTAAACCTAAACCTAACATTAACCCTTACTCTTACCCTCACCCTAACCCTAACCTTAACCCTAACCCGAACCCAACCCTAACCCTAACCCTAACCTTAACCCTAACCCTTATCTTTACCCTAACAGTAACACTAACCCTAACCCCAAACCTAACTCTAACCCTAAATCTAAACCTTACCCTTACCTTAACCCTAACCCTAACCCTAAACTTAACCCCTCAGCCTAACCCTAACCCTAACGCTAACCCTTACCCTTATCCTAACCCTAAACATAACCCTAACCCTTAACCTTACCCTAACCCTAAACCTAACCTTAACCCTAACCATAACTCTACCCCTTACCCTAACCCTAACCCTAACCCTAACCCTAAATCTTACCCTTACCCTAACCCTAACCCTAACCCTAAACCTAACACTTACCCTCACACTAATCCTAACCATTACCCTAACACTAACTCTAACCCTTACCCTAACCCTAACCCAAACCCTAACCCCTAACCCTAACTCTTAACATAACACTAAGCCTAACCCTAAACCTAAACCTTACCCTTACCCTAACCCTAAACCTAACTCTAACCCTAACCCTAAACTTAACCCTAACCCTACCCCTTACCCTTACCCTAACCCTAACACTAAACCGAACCCTAACACTAACCCTAACCCTAACCTTAACCCTTACCCTAACCCTAACCCTAAACCTAACACAAGCCCAGCCCTAACCCTAACAGTAACCCTAACACTAACCCTTACCCTAACCCTAACCCTAACCCTACCTCTAAAACTACCCCTAAGCCTAACCCTAACCCTAACCCTAACCCTTACCCTTATCCTAACCCTAACCCTAAACCTAACACTTACCCTTACCCTAAACCCTACCCTAAGCCTAACGCTAAACCTAACCCTTACCCTAACCCTAACCCTAAACCTGACCCTTACCCTAACCCTAAACATAAACCTAACCCTAACCCTAAACGTAACCCTAACCCTTACCCTAACCCTAACCCTTACCCTTACCCTAATACTAACCCTAAACCTAACCCTAACCCTAGCCCTTACTCTTATCCTAACCCTAACCCTAACCCTAACCCTAAACCTTACCCTTACCCTAACCCTAACCCTAACCCTTAACCAAAACCTAACCCTAAACCTAACCCTTACCGTTACCCTAACCCTAAACCTAACCCTAATCCTTACCCTTACCCTAAACCTAACTATAACCCTAAACCTAACACTAACCCTAACCCTAACACATATTCTTAACCTACCCCTAAACCTAACCAAAACAGTAACCCTAACCCTGACCCTAATCCTAACCATTACTATTACCCTAACCCTAACCCTAACCCTAACCCTAAACGTAACCCTTATCCTAACCCTAACCCTAAACCTAACCGTAACCCTTAACCTAACCCTAACACTAATCCTACCCACTAACCCTAACCCTCACCTTCACCCTAACCCTAACCATAACCATAACGCTAACCCTAACACTTACACTTACCCTAAACCTTACACTAAATCTAATATTACCCGTAACCCATAACCCTAACCCTTACCCTTACCCTAACCCTAACCCTAACCCTAACCCTAACCCTTACCCTAATCCTAACCCTAACCCTTACCCTAACCCTAACCCAAAACTTAACCCCAACACTAACCCTTAACCTAACACTAACCTAACACTAACCCTAAACCTTAACCTTACCCTAACCCTAACTCTAACTCTAACCCTAACCCTAACCCTAACCCTAAACTTAACCCTAACCCTAAACCTACCCCTTGCCCTTACCCTTACCCTAACACTAACCCTAAACCTAACCCTAACCCTAACCCTAACCTTAATACTAACATTAACCCTAACCCTTACCCTTACCCTAACCCTAAACCTAACCCTAACCCTAACACTTACCCTTATCCTAAACCCTACCCTAACCCTAACGCTAACCCTAACCCTTACACTAACCCTAACCCTAACCCTTACCCTTACTCTAACCCTAAACATAAACCTAACCCTAACCCTAAACCTAACCCGAACCCTTACCCTAACTCTAACCCTTACCCTTACCCTAACCGTACCCTCAACCTAACCCTAAACCTAAACCTAAGCCTTACCCTTACTCTAACACTAACCCTAACCTTAACCCTAACCCTAACCCTAACCCTAACCCTTACCCTTATCCTAAATCTAACCCTAACCCTAACCCTTACCATAACCCTAACCCTAACCCTTACCCTAAACCTAAACCTAACCCTAACCCTTAACCTTATTTTAACCCTAACCCTATCCCTTACCCTTACCCTAATGCTAATCCTAACCTTAGCCCTAAACTTAACCCTTACCCTTACCCTAACACTAAATCTAACCTTAACCCTAACCCTAAACCCTAACCCTAACCCTAACCCTTACCCTTACCCTAACTCTAAACCTAACTCTAACCCTGTCCCTAACCCTAACCATAACCCTTACCCTAACCCTAACCCCAACCTCAAACTTAACCCTAACGGTAACCCTAACCCTAAATCGTACCCTTACCCTAACCCTAACCCTAACCCAACCCTTAACCTTACCCTTACCCTAACTCTAACCCTAAACCTAACTCTCACCCTAACCTTAACCCTTACACTTATCCTAACCCTAAACCTAATCCTAACCCCTAACCTAACAATAACAATAACCCTTACCCTTACCCTAACCCTAACACTAACCCTAACCCTAACCCTTACCCTTACCCTAACCCTAACCCTAAACTTAACCCATACCCTAACCCTAACCTTTACCCTTACCCTAAGCTTAACCCTAACCCTAACCCTTACCCTTACCCTAACCCTAACACTAACCTTAACCCCAACCCTAAACCTAACACTAACCCTAACCCTAACCCTTGCCCTAAGCCTAATCCTAACCCTAACCCTAACACTTACCCTTACGCTAACCCTAACCCTAACCCTAAACGTAACGTTAACCCTAAACCTAACCCTAAACCCTACCATTACCCTAACCCTAACCCTAAACCTAACACTAATCATAAACTTAACTCTAACCCTAACCCTTACACTTACCCTAAACCTAACCCCAAACCTAACCCTAACCCTAGCCCTAACCCTAAACCCTATGTCTAAACCTAACCCTAACCCTAACCCTTACCCTCATCCTAACACTAACCCTAACCCTAACACTTACCCTTACCCTAACCCTAATGCTAACCCTAATCCTTACCCTAACCCTAAACCTAACCCTAACCCTAACCCTAACTCTTACCCTAACCCAAACCCTAACCCTTACCCTAACCCTAACCCTAACCCTAACCCTAACACATATCCTTACACTAACCCTAACCCTACCCCTAACCCTTACACTTACCTTAACCCTAACCCCAAACCTAACCCTAACCTTAAGTCTAACCCTAACGCTTAAGCCTAGCCTAACCCTAACGCTAACCCTTACCCTTATCATAACCCTAACCCTAACCCTAACAATTACCATTACGCTAACACCTACCCTAACCCTACTGCTAACCTTAACCATTACCCTAAACTTAACCCTAACCCTAACCCTAACCTATACCCTTACCTAACCCTAACCCTATCTCTTACCATTACCCTAACCCTAAACTTAATCCTAACCCTTATCCTTTCCCTAACCCTAACCCTAAAACTAACAATAACACTTACCCTTACACTAACGCTAACATTAACCCTAAACTTAACACTAACCCCTACACTAACACCTAACCCTAACCCCAAGCCTAACCCTAAACTTAGCCTTACCCTAACCCTAACCCTAACCTTAACCCCAACGCTAAACCTAACCCTAACCCTAACCCTTACTCTAACACTAACCCTAACCATAACCCTAACAGTTAACCCTAACCCTAACCCTAAACCTTATCCTAACCCTAACCCTAACCCTAACCGTAACCCTTAACCTAACCCTAACTCTAACCCTAAAACCTAACCGTAACCCTAACCCTTACCCTTACCCTAACTCTAACCCTAACCATAACCCTAACCCTAACCCATACCCATACCCTAACCCTAACCTTTACTCTAACCCTAACCCTAACCTCAACCTTAACCCTAACCCTAATCCTACCCTAACCCTAACCTTTACCCTTACATTAACCCTAACCTCATTCTGACCCTCTCCCTAACCCTAACCATACCCCTTACCCTAACCCTAACCCTAACCCCAACCTCAAACTTAACCCTAACGGTAACCCTAACACTAAAACTTACCCTTACCCTAACCCTAACCCTAACCCTAAACCTTACCCTTAACCTTACCCTAACCCTAACCCTAAACCTAACTCTCACCCTAACCTTAACCCTTACCCTTATTCCAACCCTAACCCTAAACCTAACCCCTAACACTAACAATAACAATAAACCTTACCCTTACCCTAAACCTATCACTAACCGTAACGCTAACGCTAACACTTACCCTAACCCTAACCCTAACCATTACCGTTACCCTAACTCTAACCCTAACCTTAACCCCAACCCTAAACCTAAAACTAACCGTAACCCTTACCCTAACACTTACCCTACCCCTAATTCTAACCCTAACCCTAACACTTACCTTACCCTAACCCTAACCCTTACACTAACCCTAACACTAACCCTAACCCTAACCCTAACCCTTACCCTTACCCTAACCCTATTCCTAACCTTAACCCCAACCCAAAATCTAACCCCAACCCTAAACCAACCCTTACCCTAACAATAACCCTAACCCTTACCCTTACCCAAACCCTAACCCTAAACTTAACCCAAACCCTAACCCTAACCCTAACCCTATCCTAACCCTAAAACTTACCCTTACCCTAACCCTAACCCTAACCATAACCCTTACCCTAATCCTAACCCTAACCCTTTCCCTAACCCTAACACTAACCCTAACCCTAACCCTAACCCTTACCCTTACCCTAACCCTATCCCTAACCTTAACCCCAACCCTGAACCTAACCCTAACCCTAACCCTAACCCTAACACTAAAACTAACCCTAACCCTAACCCTAACCCTAACGCTAACCCTTACCCTTATCTTAACCCTAACCCTACCCCTTACCCTTACACTAACCCTAAACCTAACTTTAACCCTACCCCAACCCTTACCCTTACCCTTACCCTAACCCTAACCCTAACCCTAACCCTTACCCTTACCCTAACGCTAACCCTAACCCTAACCATAACAGTAACTCTAAACCTCACACATAACTATACCCTAACCCTAACCCTAACCCTAACCATAACCCTAACCCTAACCCTAAACCTAACCCTAAAACTTACCCTTACCCTCACCCTAACCCTAACCTTAAACCTAACCCTAACTCTAACCCTAACACTAAACTTAACCCTAACCCTTATCCTTACCGTAACTTAACCTAACCGTAACCCTAAAATTAACCCTTACCTTTACCCTAAACCCTACCCTAAACCTAACCCTAATTCTTACCCTTACCCTAAGCATAACCCTAAACCTAAGCCTAACCCTAAACTTAACCCTAAGCCTTACCCTTAACCTAACCCTAACACTACCCCAAAACCTAACCCTAACCCTAACCCCAGCTCTTACCCTTACCCTAACCCTATCCCTAACCCTAAATCTAACCCTTATCCTAACCCTAACCCTAAACCTAACCCTTACCCTCACCCTAACCCTAACCCTAAACCTAACCCTAACCCTAACCCTAAACCTAACCCTAACCCTAACACTTGCAATTATCCTAAACCTAACCCTAAACCTCACCCTAACTCTAACCCTAACCCCTAACCCTAACCCTAACCCAAACCGTTACCCTTACCCTAACCCTAACCCTAACCCTAACCTTAACCAGAACACTTATCCTAACCCTAACCCTAACACTAAAGCTTACGCTTACCCTTACCCTAACACTAAACCTAACCCTAACCCTAACCCTAACCATAACCCTAAAACTTACTCTTACCCTAAACCTAACCCTAACCCTTATCCTAAACCTAACCCTAACCCTAACACTTACCCTTACCTTAACCCTAACCCTAACCTTAACCCTAACACATACCCTTACTCTAACCCAAACCCTAACCCTAACCGTAACCCTAAACCTAACCCTAAACCTAACCGTAACCCTAACCCTAACCCTAACCCTTACCCTAACCCTAACCTTAACCCCAACACTACACCTAACCATAACCATAACCCTAACCCTAACCCTTACCCTTTACGTAACACTAACCCTAACCCTAACCCTGACCTTAACTGTAAACTTTGACGTAACCCTATCCCTAACCCTAACCCTAAACATAACCCTAACCCTAACACAGAATCTAACTCTTACACTAACCCTAACCCTAACCCTTACCAAACCTAACCCTAGACCTTACTCTAACCGTAACCCTAACCCTTACCGTAACCCTAACCCAAACCTTTACCCTAACCCTAACCCTAAACCTAACCCTAACCTTAACCCTAACCCTAACATTAACCCTTACCCTTACCTTAAACCTAGCCCTAAACCTAACCCTAAACCTAACCGTAACCCTAACCCTAACCCTAACCCTTACCCTAACACTAACCATAACCCCAACACTACACCTAAACCTAACCCTAACCCTAACCCTTACCCTTACCCTAACACTAACCCTAACACTAACCCTGACCTTAACTGTAACCCTTAACCTAACCCTAACCCTAACCCTAACCCTAAACCTAACCCTAACACTAACACTGAATCTAACCCTTACACTAACCCTAACCCTAACCCTTACCAAACCTAACCCTAAACCTAACTCTAACCCTAACCCTAAACCTAACCCTAACCCTTACCTTAACCCTAAACCAAACCCTTACCCTAACCCTGACCCTAAACCTAACCCTAACCTTAACCCTAACCCTAACCTTAACCCTAACCCTTACCCTTACCCTTAACCTAACCTTAAACGTAACGCTAAACCTAACCCTAACCATAACCTAAACCCTAACCCTAACCCTAACCATTGCCCTTACACTAACCCTAGCCCTAAACCTAACCCTTACTCTAACCCTAACCCTAAAGCTAACCCTTACACTTACCCTAACCCTAACCCTAACCCCTAACCTAAACCAAAACCTAAACCTAACCCTTACCCTTATTCTAACAGTAACCCTAACCCTAATACTTCCCCTTACCCAAAACCCTACCCTAACCCTAACCCTAAACCTAACCCTTACCCTAACCCTAACACTAACCCTAACCCTTCCCCTTACCCTAATCCTAAACCTAACCCTAACCCTTACCCTTACCCTAACCCTAACACTAACCCTAACCCTAAACCTTGCCCTTAGAGTAAACCTAACCCTAACCTTACCCTAAACCTAACTCTAAACCTAACCCTAACCCTTACCTTTACCTTAACCCTAACACTAACCATAAACCTTACCCTTACCCTAACACTTATGCTAACCCTAACCCTAACCCTAACCTTTACCCTTGCTCTAACCCTAACCCTAACCATAACCCCAACCCTAAACGTAAACCTAACCCTAACCCTAACTTTACCCTAACCCTAACCCTAACCCTTACCCTAACACTAACACTTACCCTTACCCTAACCCTAACCCTAACCCTAACCCTTTTCCTAACCCTAACCCTAAACCTAACCCTAACCATTAACCTAACCCTAACACTAACCCTAACCCCTAAACCTAACCCTTACCATAACCCTAACCCCAACACTAACCATAACCCCTAAACCTAACCCTGACCCTAACACTAACCCCTAACTCTAACCATAACCCTAACACTAACCCTTAACCTTACCCTAACCCTAAAACTAACCCTACCCCCAACCCTAACCCTAACTCTTATCCTTACCCTAACACTAACACTAACCCTAACGCTAAACGTTACACTTACCCTAAACCTGACCCTAACCATTACGCTAAACCTAACCCTAACTCTAACCCTAACCCTTACCCTTACCTTAACCCTAACCATAACCCATACCCTTACCCTAACGCTAACCCTAACCCAAACCCTAACAGTAACTCTAACCCTAACCTTTATCCTTATCCTAACCCTAATCCTAACCCTAACCATAACCTACCAGAAACCTAACCCTAACGCTTACCCTTACCCTCACCCTAACCCTAACCTTAAACCTAACCCTAACTCTAACCCTAACCCTAAACTTAACCCTAACCCTTATCCTTACCGTAACCTAAACCTAACCCTAACCCTAACCCTAACCCTAAACTTAACCGTTACCTTTACCCTAAGCCCAACCCTAAACCTAAACCTAATCCTTACAATTATCCTAAGCCTAACCCTAACCCTAAGCCTAACCCTAAACTTAACCGTAAGCCTTACCCTTAACCTAACCCTACCACTAACCCAAAACCTAACCCTAAACCTAACCGTAACTCTTACCCTTACCCTAACCCTAACCCTAACCCTAAATCTAACCCTTACCCTTACCCTAAACCTAACCCTAAACCTAACACTAATCCTAACCCTAACCCTAACCCTTACCATAACTCTAACCCTAACACTTATCCTAACCCTAACACTAACCCTAACCCTAACTCTAACACTTACCCTAACACGAACCCTAACCCTAACCCTTACCCTTACTCTAACCCTAACCCTAACACTTACCCTAACCCTAACCCTAACCCCTAACCCTAACCATTAAGGTAACCCTAACCCTAACCTTAACCCTTACCCTTACCCTAACCCTATTCCGATCTCTAACCCTAACCCTAACCGTAACCCTAAGCCTAACCCTTAACCTAACCCTAACCCTAACCCTTACCCGAACATTAACCCCAACCCTAACCCTTACCCTAACCCTAACCCTAAACCCTAACCCTAACCATTAAGGTAACCCTAACCCTAACCTTAACCCTTACCCTTACCCTAACCCTATTCCGATTTCTAACCCTAACCCTAACCGTAACCCTAAGCCTAACCCTTAACCTAACCCTAACCCTAACCCTTACCCTAACATTAACCCTAACCCTAACCTTAACCCTAACCCTAACCCTAACCCTAACCCACCTTACCTACAACTTTACCTTTAGACTTTAACTTTAACTTTAACTTTTAACTTTAACTTTAACCTTAACTAAACTTATAACTTTAACTTTACCTTTACCTTAAACTCTAACTTTAACTTTTACTTTACTTTAACTATAACCTAAACAATAACTTTAACTTTACCTCTCCCTTAACTTTAACTTTAACCTTAACTTAAACTTAACATTAACTTTACCTTTACCGTTAACTCCACACACACCCCCCCCCCCCCCTTCTTCTTCTTCCCCTCTCTCGCATCACCCCTAACCCCTACCCACCCCATACCCTACCCCTACCCTAACCCCTAACCCCTAACCCTTGCTCTTACCCCAACCCCTACCCCAAACCTTAACCCCTACCCCCTACCCACCCCCTACCCCTAACGCTCAACCCTACCCCTACCCCTAACCCTAACACTAAACTAACCGTAACCCTACCCCTACCCCCAAACCCTACCCCTAACCCTAACCCTTACCCTTATTCTAACCCTAACCCCTAACCCTAAGACTTACCCTTATCCTAAACCTTACCCTAATCCTAACCCTAACCCTCACCCTAACCCTAACCCTAAACCTAACCCTTACCCTTACAATAAGCCTAAACTTAACAATAACCCTAACCCTAACAATACCCTTACCCTAACCCTAACCCTAACCCTAAACCTTACCCTTACACTAAACCTAACCCTAACCCTTACCCTAACCTCACCCTAACCCTAACCCTAACCCTTACCCTTACCTTAATCCCAAACATAACCCTAAACCTTGCCCTTACCCTAACACTTACCCTAATCCTAAACCTAACCCTAACCATAACTCTTACCCTTACCCTAACCCTAACACTATACTTACCCCAACCCTAAACCAAACAATAATCCTAACCCTAACCCTTACCCTAACCCTAAACCTAAACCTAACCCTAACCCTAACACTTATCCTTACCCTAACCCTAATCCTAAACCTAACCCTAACCCTAACCCTTTTCCTAACCATATCCCTAACTGTAACCCTAATCCTAACCCTTAACCTAACCCTAACACTAACCCTAACCCACAACACTAATCCTTACACTAACACTAACCCTAACCCTAACCGCTAACCCTAACACTAACACTAACCCCTAACCCTAACCCTAACCCTAACCCTTACCAATATCCTAACCCTAACCCTAACACTAACACTTACCCTTACCCTAACCCTAACCCTAACCTAAATCTAACCCTTACCCATACAGTAAACCTAACCCTAAACCTAACCCTAACCCTTACGCTACACCTAACCCTAACCCTAAACTTTACCCTAGCCCTAACCTTAACCCCAACACTAACCCTGACCCTAACACTTACCCTAACCCTAACCCTAACATTAACCCCAACCCTAAACCTAGCCCTAACCCTACCCTAACACTAACACTTACCCTTACCCTAACCCTAACCCTAACCCCTAACACAAACCCTCACCCTAACCCTAACCCTAACACTACTCCTAACCACTAACCCTAACCCTAACCCTAACACTAACCTCTAAGGCTAAACCTAACCCTAACCCTTACCCTTATCCTAAACCGAAACCTAACCCTAAAGCTTACCCGAACCCTAACACTAACCCTAACCCTTACTCTTACCCTAACCCTAAATCTAACCATAAACCTAACCCTAACCCAAACCCTTACCCTTACCCTTACCCTAACCCTAACCCTAACCCTAAACCATACCCTTACACTAAACCTAACCCTAATCCTAACTCTAACCCATACTCTTACCTTAACCCTAACCCTAAACTTAACCCTTACCCTTGCCCTAACTCTAACCCTAACCCTAAACCTAACCGTAACCCTAACCCTAACACATACCCTTACCCTAGCCCTTACCCTAACCGTAACCCTAACCCTAAACCTAACCCTAACCCTTACCCTTACCCACATCCTAACCCTAAACTTAAACCTAATCCTAACTCTATCCCTAACCCTAAACTTAACCCTAACTCTTACGCTACACCTAACCCTAACACTAACTCTAACACTTACCCTTACCCTAAACCTAAACCTAACCCTAACCCTTACCCTTTTCCTAACGCTAACCCTAACCCTAAACCTAACCCTAACCCAAAACCAAACGCATACACTTACCCTTAACCCAATCCTAACCGTAACCCTAACCCTATCCCTAAACCTAACCATAACCCTTACCCTTACCCACACCCTAAACCTGACCTTAAACCTAACCCTAAATCTAAACCTAACCCTAAACTTAACCCTAACCCTTATCCTTACCCTAACCCTAACACTAACTCTAACCCTAAACCTAACCCTAACTCTAAACTTAACCCTTATCTTTACCCTAACCCTAACCCTAAACCTTACCCTAACCCTTACCCTTACCCTAACCCTAATCCTAAACCAAACCATGACTTTAACTGTAACCCTTACCCTAACCCTAACCCTAACCCTAACCCTGAATCTAACCCTAACCCTTACAATAACCAAAACCCTAAACCTAACCCTAACCCTTAGCATTCCCCAACCCTAACTCTAACCCTAACACTTACCCTTACCCTAACCCTAACCCTAACACTGAATCTAACCCTAACCCTAAACCTAAACCTTACCCTAATCCTAAACCTAACCCATAACCCTAACCCTAATCCTTACCTTTACCGATACCCTAGACCTAACCCTAACCGTTACCCTAACCAGAACACTTACCCTAACCCTCACCCTAACCCTTACCCTTACCCTAACCCTAACGCTAACCCTAACCCTTACCCTAATCCTAACCCTAACCCTTACCCTAACCCTAACACTAATCCTAACCCAACCCCCAACCCTAACCCTTAACATAAACCGAACCCGAAACCTAACCCTAACCCTTACCCTTACCCTAACCCTAAACCTAACTCTAACCCTAACCCTAACCTTAACCCTAACCCTAACCCTAACCCTTACCCTTACCCTAAACCTAACCCTAAACCTAACACTAAACCTAACCCTAACCCTAACCTTAACCCTAACCCTAACCCTAACCCTTGCCCTTACCCTAAAGCTAGCCTAACCCTAAACCTTACTCTAACCCTAACCCTAAACCTAACCCTTACACTTACCCTAACACTAAACCTAACCCTAAACCTAACCCCTAACCCTAACCCTAACCCTAAACCTAACCCTTACCCTAACCCTAACCCGAACACTATCCCTTCCCCTAAACCTAACCCTTACCGTTACCCTAACACTAAACCTAACATTAACCCTAACCCTAACCCTAACCCTTACGCTTACCCTAACCCTAATCCTAACCCTAAACCTTACCCTTACACTAAACCTAACCCTAACCTTTCCATAAACCTAACCCTAACCCTAACCCTAAACCTTACCCTTACCTTAACCCTAACCCTAACCTTAAACCTTACCCTTACCCTAACAGTTACCCTAACCCTAACCCTAACCCTTACTTTTACCCTTACCCTAACCCTAATCCTAACCTTAATCCCAACCCTAAACCTTAACCTAACCCTAACACTAAACTTTACCCTAACCCTAACCCTAACCATTACCCTTACCCTAACCCTAACCCTAAACTTAACCCATACCCTAAACCTAAACCTAACCCTTAAAATAACACTTACCCTAACCCTAACCCTAACACTATTACCCTTACCCTAATCCTAACCCTAACCCTAACCCTTACCCTAATCCTAACCCTAACCCTTACCCTAACCATAGCACTAACCCTAACCCTAACCCCTAACCCTAACCCTTAATATAACCCTAACCCTAACCATAACACTTACCATTACCTTAACCCTAAACCTTACCGTAACCCTAACCCTAACCCTTACCCTAACCCTAACCCTAACCCTAACCCTAAACTTAACCCTAACCCTAACCCTAACACTAACCCTAACCCTAACCCATAACCCTTACCCTTACCTTAACCCTAACACTAACCCTAAACCTTACCCTTACCCTAACACTTATGCTATCCCTATCCCTAATCCTAACCTTTACCCTAACACTAACCCTAACCCTAACCCTAACCCTAACCTTTACCCTAAACCTAACCCTAACCCCTACCCTAACAATAACACTTAATCTTACCCTAACCCTAACCATAACCCTAACCCATTTCCTAACCCTAACCCTAAACCTAACCCTATCCATTAAACTAACCCTAACACTAACCCTAACCCCTAAACCTAACCCTTACCATAAGCCTAACCCTAAACCTATCCCTAACACTAACCATAACCCTTACCCTAACCATCACCCAAACACTAACCCCTAACCCTAACCATAACCCTAACACTAACCCTAAACCTTACCCTTACACTAAACCTAACCCTAACACTTACCCCAAACCTAAACCTAACCCTAACCCTTACCCTTACCTTAACCCTAACAATAACCCTAAACCTTGCCCTTACCCTAACACTTACTCTAACCCTAACCCTAACCCTTACCATTACCCTTACCCTAACCCTAACCTTACCCCCAAACCTAAACCTAAACCTAATCCTAATCCTAACCCTTACCCTAACCCTAACCCTAAACCTAACCCTAACTCTAGACCTTATCCTTACCCTAAACCTAATCCTAACCCTAACCCTATCCCTAACACTTATCCTAACCCTAACCCTAACCATGACCCTAACCATAACCCTTAACCTAACCCTAACACTAACCCTAACCCTAACCAAACCCTTACCCTTATCCTAACCCTAACCCTAACCCTAACAGTTACCCTTACCCTAATCCCTACCCTAACCCTAACATTAACACTAACATTTACCCTTACCCTAACCCTAAATCTAACTCTTACCCTTACACTAACCTTAACCCTAAACCTAACGCTAACCCTTACGCTAAACCTAACCCTAACCCTAACCCTAAATTTACCCTAACCCTAACATTAACCCCAACCATAAACCTAACCCTAACCCCAACCCTAACCCTTACCCTAACCCTAACCCTAGCCCTAACACTAACACTTATCCTTACCCTAACCCAAACCCTAACCCTAACACTTATCCTAACCGTAACCCTAACCCTAACCCTTAACCTAACCCTAACACTAACCCTAACCCCTAACCCTAACCCTTACCCTAACCCTAACCTTAACACTAACCCTAACCACTAACCCTAACCCTAACCCTAACACTAACCCCTAACCCTAAACCTAACCCTAAACCTTGCCCTTATCCTAACCCGAACCCTAACCCCAACCTCTACCCTAACACTAACCCTAACCCTTACCTTAAACCTAACCCTAAACCTAACCCTAACCCTTAGTCTTACTCTAACCCTAAACCTAACCATAACCCTAACCCTAACCCTAACCCTTACCCTTACCCTAACCCTAAACTTAACCCTAACCCTAACCCTAAACCATACCCTTTCACTAAACCTAACCCTAACCCTTACGCTAAACCTAACCCCAACCCTAATTCTAACCCTTACCTTACCTTAACCCTAAACCTAACCTTAACCCTTACCCTAACGCTAACCCTAACCCTAAACCTAACCCTAAAACTAACCCTAACACATACCCTTAACCTAACCCTAACCATAACCGTAACAATAACCCTAACCCTAACCCTTAACATAAATATAACCCTAACCCTAACCATAACCCTTACCCTTCCTCTAACCCTAAAACTAAATCTAACCCGAACCATAACCCTAACCCTAACCCTTACCCTAACCCTAACAATCACCCTTACCGTAAACCTAACCCTAAACCTAACCTTAACCTTAACCTTAACCCTAACCCTAACCCTAACCCTTACCCTTACTCTAAACCTAACCCTAAACCTAACCCTAAACTTAACCCTAACCCTAAGCTTAACCCTAACCCTAACCCTAACCCTTGCCCATACCCTAACCCTAGCCCAAACCGTAACCATTACTCTAACCATAACCCTAAACCTAACCCTTGCACTTACCCTAACCCTAAACCTATGCCTAACCCTAACCCTAACCCTAACCCCAACCCTTACCCTTACCCTTACCCTACACCTAACCCTAACCCTAAACTTAACCATAAACCTTACCCTTACCCTAAACCTAACACTAACCCTAACCCTTACCCTTACCCTAACCCTAACCCTAACCCTAACCCTAACCCCAACCCTTACCCTTACCCTTACCCTACACCTAACCCTAACCCTAAACTTAACCATAAACCTTACCCTTACCCTAAACCTAACACTAACCCTAACCCTTACCCTTACCCTAACCCTAACCCTAACCCTAACCCTAACCCTTAGTCTAACGCTAACCCTAACCCTAACCCTAACCCTAACCCTAACCCTATTCCGAACTCTAACCCTAACCCTAACCCTAACCCTAACCCTAACCCTAACCCTTGCTCTTACCCTAACCCTAACAATAAACTTAACACTAACCCTAACCCTACCCCTATCCGTAACGCTAAACCTTACCCTTATCCTAAACCTAACCCTAAACCTAACCTTAACGCTAACCCTAACCCTTGCTCTTACCCTAACCCTAACAATGAACTTAACACTAACCCTAACCCTACCACTAACCCTAACGCTAACCCTTACCCTTACCATAACCCTAACACTAAACCTAACCGTAACCCTAACCCTAACCCCTAACCCTAACCATAACCCTAACCCTAACCCTTACCCTTATTCTAACTCTAACTCCAACCCTAAGACATACCCTTATCCTAAACCTTACCCTAACCCTAACCCTAACCCTAAACCTCACCCTAACCCTAACCCTAACCCCAACCCTAACCCTTACCCTAACCCTAACCCTAGCCCTAACACTAACACTTATCCTTACCCTAACCCAAACCCTAACCCTAACACTTATCCTAACCGTAACCCTAACCCTAACCCTTAACCTAACCCTAACACTAACCCTAACCCCTAACCCTAACCCTTACCCTAACCCTAACCTTAACACTAACCCTAACCACTAACCCTAACCCTAACCCTAACACTAACCCCTAACCCTAAACCTAACCCTAAACCTTGCCCTTATCCTAACCCGAACCCTAACCCCAACCTCTACCCTAACACTAACCCTAACCCTTACCTTAAACCTAACCCTAAACCTAACCCTAACCCTTAGTCTTACTCTAACCCTAAACCTAACCCTAACCCTAACCCTAACCCTAACCCTTACCCTTACCCTAACCCTAAACTTAACCCTAACCCTAACCCTAAACCATACCCTTTCACTAAACCTAACCCTAACCCTTACGCTAAACCTAACCCCAACCCTAATTCTAACCCTTACCTTACCTTAACCCTAAACCTAACCTTAACCCTTACCCTAACGCTAACCCTAACCCTAAACCTAACCCTAAAACTAACCCTAACACATACCCTTAACCTAACCCTAACCATAACCGTAACAATAACCCTAACCCTAACCCTTAACATAAATATAACCCTAACCCTAACCATAACCCTTACCCTTCCTCTAACCCTAAAACTAAATCTAACCCGAACCATAACCCTAACCCTAACCCTTACCCTAACCCTAACAATCACCCTTACCGTAAACCTAACGCTAAACCTAACCTTAACCTTAACCTTAACCCTAACCCTAACCCTAACCCTTACCCTTACTCTAAACCTAACCCTAAACCTAACCCTAAACTTAACCCTAACCCTAAGCTTAACCCTAACCCTAACCCTAACCCTTGCCCATACCCTAACCCTAGCCCAAACCGTAACCATTACTCTAACCATAACCCTAAACCTAACCCTTGCACTTACCCTAACCCCAAACCTATGCCTAACCCTAACCCTAACCCTAACCCCAACCCTTACCCTTACCCTTACCCTACACCTAACCCTAACCCTAAACTTAACCATAAACCTTACCCTTACCCTAAACCTAACACTAACCCTAACCCTTACCCTTACCCTAACCCTAACCCTAACCCTAACCCTAACCCCAACCCTTACCCTTACCCTTACCCTACACCTAACCCTAACCCTAAACTTAACCATAAACCTTACCCTTACCCTAAACCTAACACTAACCCTAACCCTTACCCTTACCCTAACCCTAACCCTAACCCTAACCCTAACCCTTAGTCTAACGCTAACCCTAACCCTAACCCTAACCCTAACCCTAACCCTATTCCGAACTCTAACCCTAACCCTAACCCTAACCCTAACCCTAACCCTAACCCTTGCTCTTACCCTAACCCTAACAATAAACTTAACACTAACCCTAACCCTACCCCTATCCGTAACGCTAAACCTTACCCTTATCCTAAACCTAACCCTAAACCTAACCTTAACGCTAACCCTAACCCTTGCTCTTACCCTAACCCTAACAATGAACTTAACACTAACCCTAACCCTACCACTAACCCTAACGCTAACCCTTACCCTTACCATAACCCTAACACTAAACCTAACCGTAACCCTAACCCTAACCCCTAACCCTAACCATAACCCTAACCCTAACCCTTACCCTTATTCTAACTCTAACTCCAACCCTAAGACATACCCTTATCCTAAACCTTACCCTAACCCTAACCCTAACCCTAAACCTCACCCTAACCCTAACCCTAACCCCAACCCTAACCCTTACCCTAACCCTAACCCTAGCCCTAACACTAACACTTATCCTTACCCTAACCCAAACCCTAACCCTAACACTTATCCTAACCGTAACCCTAACCCTAACCCTTAACCTAACCCTAACACTAACCCTAACCCCTAACCCTAACCCTTACCCTAACCCTAACCTTAACACTAACCCTAACCACTAACCCTAACCCTAACCCTAACACTAACCCCTAACCCTAAACCTAACCCTAAACCTTGCCCTTATCCTAACCCGAACCCTAACCCCAACCTCTACCCTAACACTAACCCTAACCCTTACCTTAAACCTAACCCTAAACCTAACCCTAACCCTTAGTCTTACTCTAACCCTAAACCTAACCCTAACCCTAACCCTAACCCTAACCCTTACCCTTACCCTAACCCTAAACTTAACCCTAACCCTAACCCTAAACCATACCCTTTCACTAAACCTAACCCTAACCCTTACGCTAAACCTAACCCCAACCCTAATTCTAACCCTTACCTTACCTTAACCCTAAACCTAACCTTAACCCTTACCCTAACGCTAACCCTAACCCTAAACCTAACCCTAAAACTAACCCTAACACATACCCTTAACCTAACCCTAACCATAACCGTAACAATAACCCTAACCCTAACCCTTAACATAAATATAACCCTAACCCTAACCATAACCCTTACCCTTCCTCTAACCCTAAAACTAAATCTAACCCGAACCATAACCCTAACCCTAACCCTTACCCTAACCCTAACAATCACCCTTACCGTAAACCTAACGCTAAACCTAACCTTAACCTTAACCTTAACCCTAACCCTAACCCTAACCCTTACCCTTACTCTAAACCTAACCCTAAACCTAACCCTAAACTTAACCCTAACCCTAAGCTTAACCCTAACCCTAACCCTAACCCTTGCCCATACCCTAACCCTAGCCCAAACCGTAACCATTACTCTAACCATAACCCTAAACCTAACCCTTGCACTTACCCTAACCCCAAACCTATGCCTAACCCTAACCCTAACCCTAACCCCAACCCTTACCCTTACCCTTACCCTACACCTAACCCTAACCCTAAACTTAACCATAAACCTTACCCTTACCCTAAACCTAACACTAACCCTAACCCTTACCCTTACCCTAACCCTAACCCTAACCCTAACCCTAACCCCAACCCTTACCCTTACCCTTACCCTACACCTAACCCTAACCCTAAACTTAACCATAAACCTTACCCTTACCCTAAACCTAACACTAACCCTAACCCTTACCCTTACCCTAACCCTAACCCTAACCCTAACCCTAACCCTTAGTCTAACGCTAACCCTAACCCTAACCCTAACCCTAACCCTAACCCTATTCCGAACTCTAACCCTAACCCTAACCCTAACCCTAACCCTAACCCTAACCCTTGCTCTTACCCTAACCCTAACAATAAACTTAACACTAACCCTAACCCTACCCCTATCCGTAACGCTAAACCTTACCCTTATCCTAAACCTAACCCTAAACCTAACCTTAACGCTAACCCTAACCCTTGCTCTTACCCTAACCCTAACAATGAACTTAACACTAACCCTAACCCTACCACTAACCCTAACGCTAACCCTTACCCTTACCATAACCCTAACACTAAACCTAACCGTAACCCTAACCCTAACCCCTAACCCTAACCATAACCCTAACCCTAACCCTTACCCTTATTCTAACTCTAACTCCAACCCTAAGACATACCCTTATCCTAAACCTTACCCTAACCCTAACCCTAACCCTAAACCTCACCCTAACCCTAACCCTAACCCTAAACCTTACCCTTACCCTAACCCTAAACTTAACAATAAACCTAACCCTAACCCTTACCCTTACCCTAACCCTAACCCTAACCCTAACCCTAACCCTAAACCTTACCCTTACACTAAACCTAACCCTAACCCTTACCCTGAACCTCACCCTAACCCTAACCCTAACCCTTACCCTTACCTTAACCCTAACCATAACCCTAAACCTCGCCCTTACCCTAACACCTACCCTAACCCTAACCCTAACCCTAACCCTAACCCTAATCCTTACCCTTACCCTAACCCTAACACTAACCATACCCCCAACCCTAAACCAAACCCTAACCCTAACCCTAACCCTTACCCTACCCCTAACCCTAAAACTAACCCTAACCCTAACACTTATCCTTACCCTAACCCTAATCCTAAACCTAACACTAACCCTAACACTTTTCCTAACCATAATCCTAACTGTAACCCTAATCCTAACCCTTAACCTAACCCTAACACTAACCCTAACCCCCAACCCTAACCCTTACCCTAACACTCACCCTAACCCTAACCGCTAACCCTAACACTATTCCTAACCCTAACTCTGACCCTTACCAATATCCTAACCTAACCCTAACCCTAACACTTACCCTTACCCTCACCCCTTCCCTAACCCTAACACTAACACTAACACTTACCCTTACCCTAACCCTAACAATAACCTAAATCTAACCCTTACCCTTACAGTAAACCTAACCCTAAACCTAACCCTAACCCTTACGCTAAACCTAATCCTAACCTTAACCTTTACCCTAACCCTAACCTTAACCCCAACACTAACCATAACCCTAACACTTACCCTAACCCTAACCCTAACTTTTACCCTTACACTAACCCTAACCCTAACTTTAACCCCAACCCTAAACCTAGCCCTAACCCTAGCCCTAACACTAACACTTACCCTTACCCTAACCCTAACACTAACCACTAACCCTAACCCTCACCCTAACCCTAACCCTAACCCTAACCCTAACCATTAAACCTAACCCTAACCCTAACACTAACCCCTAACCCTAAACCTAACCCTAACCCTTACACTTATCCTAACCCGAACCCTAACCCTAACCTCTACCCTAACCCTAATCCGAACCCTTATCCTAACCCTAACCCTAACCCTAACAGTTACTCTTACCCTAACCCTAAACCTAACCATAAACCTAACCCTAACCCAAACCCTTACCGTAACCCTAAACTTAACCCTAATCCTAACCCTAAACCATACCCTTACACTAAACCTAACCCTAACCCTAACTCTAACCCTTACCCTTACCTTAAACCTAACCCTAAACTTAACTCTTACCCTTACCCTAACTCTAACCCTAACCCTAAACCTAACCGTAACCCTAACCCTAACACATAACCTAACCCTAGCCCTAACCCTAACCGTAACCCTAACCCTAACCCTAAACCTAACCCTAACCCTTACCCTTACCCACACCCTAACCCTAAATTTAAACCTAATTCTAACTCTAACCCTAATCCTAAACTTAACCTTAACCCTTATCCTTACCCTAACCCTGACCCTAACTCTAACCCTAAACCTAACCCTAACTCTAAACTTAACCCTTATCTTTACCCTAACCCTAACCCTAAAACTAACCCTAACCCTTACCCTTACCCTAACCCTAACCCTAACCCAAACCCTGATCTTAACTGTAACCCTTACCCTAACCCTAACCCAACCCTAACCCTAACCCTAACACTGAATCTAACCCTAACCCTTACAATAACCATAACCCTAAACCTAACCCTAACCCTTACCATCCTCAACCCTAACTCTAACCCTAACCCTTACCCTTACCCTAACCCTAACCCTAACACTGAATCTAACCCTAAACCTAACACTTAATCTAACCCTAACCCTAACCCTAAACCTTACCCTAACCATAACCTAACCCCTGCCCTTACCCTAAAGCTAACCCTAACCCTAACCCTTACCTTTACCATTACCCTAGCCCTAACCCTAACTATAAACCTAACCCTAACCAGAACACTTACCCTAACCCTAACCCTAACCCTTACCCTAATCCTAATGCTAACTCTAACCCTTACCCTAATCCTAACCCTAACTCTTACCCTAACCCTAACAGTAATCCTAACCCAACCCCTAAACCTAACCCTTAACATAAACCGAACCCGAAACCTAACCCTAACCCTTACCCTTACTCTAACCCTAAACCTAACTCTAACCCTAACCCTAACCTTAACCCACACCCTAACCCTAACCCTAACCCTTACCCTTACCCTAAACCTAACCCTAAACCTAACACTAAACCTAATCCTAACCCTAAACTTAACTATAACCCTAACCCTAACCCTTGCCCTTACCCTAACCCTACCCTAACCCTAAACCTTACTCTAACCCTAACCCTAAACCTAACCCTTACACTTACCCTAACCCTAAACCTAACCCTAACTCTAACCCCTAACCCTAACCCTAAGCCTAACACTAACCCTTCCCCTTACCCTAATCCTAAACCTAATCCTAACCCTAACCCTAACCCTACCCTTACCCTAACCCTAACCCTAACAATAAACCTTACCCTTACACTAAACCTAACCCTAACCTTTCCGTAAACCTAACCCTAACCCTAACCCTAAACCTTACCCTTACCTTAACCCTAAACCTAACCTTAAACCTTACCCTTACCCTAACAGTTACCCTTTCCCTAATCCTAACCCTTACCTTTACTCTTACCCTAACCCTAATCCTAACTTTAATCCCAACCCTAAACCTTAACCTAACCCTAACACTAACGTTTACCATAACCCTAACCCTAACCATTACCCTTACCCTAACCCTAACCCTAAACTTAACCCATACCCTAAACCTAACCCTAATCCTAACCCTTAACCTAACACTTACCCTAACCCTAACCCTAACACTTACCCTGACCCTAACTTTAACCCTAAAGTTAACCTTTACCCTAATCCTAATCCTAACCCTTACCCTATCCCTAACACTAACCCTAACCCTAACCCTTAATATAACGCTAACCCTAACCCTAAACCTTACCATTACCCTAACCCTAAACCTTACCGTAACCCTAACCCTAACCATTACCTAACCCTAACCCTAAACCTAACCCTAACCTTAACCCTAACCCTAACCCTAACCCTTACCCTTACCCTAAACCTAACACTAAACCTAACCCTAAACCTAACCCTAACCCTAAACTTAACCCTAACCCTAACCCTAACCCTTGCCCTTACCCTAACCCTAGCCCTAACCCTAATCCTTACTCTAACACTAACCCTAAACCTAACCGTTACACTTACCCTAACCCTAAACCTAACCCTAACAATAACCTTAACTCCTAACCCTATCCCAAACCGTAACCCTAACCCGAACCCTTATTCTAACACTAACCCTAACCCTAAAACTTCCCCTTACCCTAAACCCTACCCTAACCCTAACCCTAAACCTAACCCTTATCCTAACTCTAACCCTAATCCTAACCCTTCCCCTTGCCGTAATCTTAAACCTAACCCTAACCCTAACCCTTACCCTTACCCTAAACCTAACCCTAACCCTAAACCTAACCCTAAACCATGCCCTTAGAGTAAACCTAACCCTAACCTTAACATAAACCTAACTCTAAACCTAACCCTAACCCTTACCCTTACCTTAACCCTAACACTAACCCTAAACCTTACCCTTACCATAACACTTATGCTAACCCTATCCCTAATCCTAACCTTTACCCTTACTCTAACCCTAACCCTAACCATAACCGCAACCCTAAACCTAACCCTAATCCTAACCCTAACCTTTGCCCTAACCCTAACCCTAACCCCTACCCTAACACTAACACTTACCCTTACCCTAAACCTAACCCTAAACCTAACCCTTTTCCTAACCCTAACCCTAAACCTAACCCTAACCATTAACCTAACCCTAACACTAACCCTAACACCTAAACCTAACCCTGACCATAAGCCTAACCCTAAACCTATCCCTAAGACTAACCATAACCCTTACCCTAACCATCACCCTAACACTAACCCCTAACCCTAACCATAACCCTAACACTAACCCTTAACCTCACCCTAACCCTAAACCTAACCCTAACCCTAACCCTAACCCTTATCCTTACCCTAACCCTAAAACTAACCCTAACCCTAAACCTTACCCTTACGCCAAACCTAACTCTAACCCTAACCCTAACCCTTACCCTTACCTTAACCCTAACCCTAACCCTAACCCTTACCCTTACCCTAACGCGAACCCTAACCCTAACCCTAACAGTAACTCTAAACCTAACACATAACCTTACCCTAACCCAAACCCTAAACCTAACCCTAATCCTTACCCTTACCCTAAGCCTAACCCTAACCCTAACCCTAAGCATAACCCTAAACTTAACCCTAAGCCTTACCCTTAACCTAACCCTAACACTAACCCAAAAACTAACCCGAACCCTAACCCTAACTCTTACCCTTACCCTAACCCTAACCCTAACCCTAAATCTAACCCTTACCCTTACACTAACCCTAACCCTAAACCTAACCCTAACCTTACCCTTACCCTAACCCTAACACTAACCCTAACCCTTACCCTCACCCTAACCCTAACCCTAAACCTAACCCTAACCCTAACCATAAACCTAACCCTAACCCTAACCCTAACACTTGCCTTTACCCTAACCCTAACCCTAAACCTCACCCTAACCCTAACCCTAAACCCTAAACCTAGTTCTAACCCAAACCTTTACCCTTACCCTAACCCTAACCCTAACCAGAACACTTATCCTAACCCTAACCCTAACACTAACCCTTACCCTTACCTTAACCCTAACCCTAACCCTAACCCTAAAACATACCCTTACTCTAACCCTAAACCTAACCCTAACCGTAACCCTAACACTAACCCTTACATTAACCCTAACCTTAACCCCAACACTACACCTAACCCTAACCGTAACCCTAACCATAACCCTAACCCTAACCCTTAACCTAACCCTAACCCATACCCTAACCCTAACCCTAACCCTTACCCTTACTCTAAACCTAACCCTAATCCTAAACCTAACACTTACCCTCACCCTAAACTTACCCCTAAACCTTACTCTTACCCTAACCATAACCCTTAACTTAACCCCAGCCCCAAACCTAACCCTAACCCTAACACTTAACCTAACACTTACCCTAACCCTTACCCTAACCCTAACCCGCACCCTAACCCCTAACCCTAACCCTTACCCTTACCCTAATCCTAACCCTAACCCTTACCCTTACCCTAACCCTAACCCTAACTCTAACCCTAACCCTAACCCTAACCCTTACCCTACCCTAACCCTAACCCTAAACCTAAACCCTAAACCTACTACTAACCCTAACACTAACCCTAACCCTAACCTTAACCCTAACCCTAACCCTTACCCTTACCCTAACCCGAATTCTAAACCTAACAGTAACCCAGCCCTAACCCTAACCCTAACCCTTACCCTACCGTAACCCGAAACCTTACCCTAACCATAACCCCTAAGCCTAAACCTAACCATAACCCTTACCCTTATCCTAACCCTAACCCTAACCCAAACACTTACCCTTACCCTAAACCCTACCCTAATCCTAACACTAACCATAACCCTTACTATAACCCTAAACCTAACCGTTACATTTACACCAACCCTAACCATAAACCTAAACATAACCCTGAACCTAACCGTAAAACTAACCCTTACCCTGAACCTAACCCTTACCCTAACCCTAACCAGAAAACCTAACCCGAAACCTAACCCTAACCCTTACCCTTACCCTTACCCTAACAATAAAAATAACCTGAACCCTAACCCTAACCCTAACCCTTACCCTTATCCTAACCCTAACCCTAACCCTAACCCTAAACCTTACTCTTACCCTAACCCTAACCCTAACCCTTACCCTAAACCTAACCCTAACCTTAACCCTTATCCTTACCTTAACCCTAACCCTAACCGTAACCCTTACCCTTACCCTAAGACTGACCCTAACCCTAACCCTAACCTTAACGCTAATCCTTACCCTTACCCTAACCCTAAATGTAACCTTAACCCCAACCCTAAACCTACCCTAACCCTAACCATAACCCTTACCCTAACCCTAATCCTAATCCTAACTCTAACCCTTACCCTTAGCCAACCCTAAACCTTACCCTTTCCCGAACCCTAACCCTAAACCTAACCCTAACCATAACCATAACCCTTACCCTAACCCTAACCCTAATCCTAACTCTAACCCTTACCCTTAGCCTAAACCTAACCCTAACCGTAAACCTAACCCTAACCCTAACCTTAACCCTAAACCTTACCCTTACCCTAACCTTAACCCTAACCCTAACCCTAACCCTTACCCTTAGCCCAACCCCAACCCTAACCCTAACCCTTATCTTTACCCTAACAGTAACACTAACCCTAACCCTAAACCTAACTCTAACCCTAAATCTAACCCTTACCCTTACCTTAACCCTAACCCTAACCCTAACCTTAACCCCTCAGCCTAACCCTAAACCTAACGCTAACCCTTATCCTGATCCTAACCCTAACCCTAACCCTAACCCTAACCCTTACCCTTACCCTAACTCTAAACCTAACCTTAACCCTAACCATAACTCTAACCCTTACCCTAACCCTAACCCTAACCCTAAATCTTACCCTTACCATAACCCTAACCCTAACTCTTACCGTAATGCTAACCCTAACCCTAACCCTAACCCATACCCTTTCTCTAACCCTAACCCTAACACTAACACTAACACATATTCTTACCCTAATCCTAACCGTAACCCTAATCCCTAACCTTAACCTTTATCCTTACCCTAAACCTAACCCTAAACTTAACCCTAACCCTAAACCTAACCCTAACAATAACGCTAAACATAAACCTAACCCTAAGCATAACCCTTACCCTAACCCTTACCCTAACCCTTACACTTATCCTAACCCTAAACCTAACATTAACCCTAACCCTAACCCTAACACTTACCGTTACACTAACCCTAACCCTAACCTTAAACCTTACCCTTACCCTAAACCTAACCCTAACCCTAACACTTACCCTTATCCTAAACTTAACCCTAACCCTAACACTTACCCTTACCCTAAACCCTACCCTAACCCTAACGCTAACACTAACCCTAACCCTAATCCTAAACCTTACCCTTACCGAAACCCTAACCCTAACCCTAACCCCTAACCCTAAAACTAACCCTAACCCTAACCCTTACCCTTAGCCTAACCCTAACCCTAACCCTAAACCTAACACTTACCCTCACACTAATCCTAACCCTAACCCTTACCCTTACCCTAACCCTAACCCTAAACTTAACCCCACCCATAAACCTAACCCTAACCCTAACCCTTACCCTAACACTTACCCTATCCCTAACACTAACGTTAACACTTACCCTTACCCTTACCATAACCCTAACCATTACCCTAACACTAACTCTAACCCTTACCCTAACCCTAACCCAAACGCTAACCCCTAACCCTAACCCTTAACATAACACTAAGCCTAACCCTAAACATAAACCTTACCCTTACCCTAACCCTAAACCTAACTCTAACCCTAACCCTAACCCTAAACCTAAACTTAACCCTAACCCTGACCCTTACACTTACCCTAACCCTATCCCTAAACCGAACCCTAACCCTAACCCTAACCCTAACCCTAAACCTAACACAAGCCCAGCCTAATCCTAACACTAACCCTTACCCTACCCTAAACCTAACCCTAACCCTAAACCAAGCCCTTACTCTTATCCTAACCCTAACCCTAACCCTAACCCTAACACTTACCCTTACCCTTAGCCTAACCCTAAACATAAACCTAACCATAACCCTAAACCTAACCATAAACCTTACCCTAACCCTAACCCTTACCATTACCCTAATCCTAACCCTAAACCTAACCCTAACCCTAGCCCTTACTCTTATCCTAACCCTAACCCTAACCCTAACCCTAAACCTAACCCTTATCCTAACCCTAACCCTAAACCTAACCCTAACCCTTAACCTAACCCTAAAACTAATCCTAACCACTAACCCTAACCCTTACCCTAACCCTAACCCTAACCCTAACCCTTACGTTACCCTAAACATAACACTAACTCTACCCCGAACCATAACGCTAACCCTAACACTTACACTTACCCTAAACCTTACCCTAACCCTAACATTACCCCTAACCCATAACCCTAACCCTAACCCTTACCCTAACCCTAACCCTAACCCTAACCCTTACCCTAATCCTAACCCTAACCCTAACCCTTATCCTAACCCTAACCCAAAACTTAACCCCTAACACTAACCCTTAACCTAACACTAAACTAACACTAACCATAAACCTTAACCTTACCCTAACCCTAAACCTAACTCTAACCCTAACCCTAACCCTAAACTTAACCCTAACCCTAAACATACCCCTTGCCCTTACCCTAACACTAACCCTAAACCTAACCCTAACCCTAACCCTAAACTTAATCCTAACATTAACCCTAACCCTTACCCTTACCCTAACCCTACACCTAAACCCAACACTAACCCTAAACCTATCCCTAACCCTAGCCCTTACCCTACCCTAACCCTAACCCTAACCTAACCCTAACTCCTAAGCCTAACCCTAACCCTAACCCTGACCACTACCCTTATCCTAAACCTAACCCTAACCCTAACACTTACCCTTATCCTAAACCCTACCCTAACCCTAACGCTAACCCTAACCCTTACACTAACCCTAACCCTAACCCTTACCCTTACTCTAACCCTAAACATAAACCTAACCCTAACCCTAAACCTAACCCGAACCCTTACCCTAACTCTAACCCTTACCCTGACCCTAACCCTACCCTAAACCTAACCCTAAACCTAAACCTAAGCCTTACCCTTACCCTAACACTAAACCTAACCCTAACCCTAACCCTTACCCTTACCCTAACGCTAATCCTAACCTTATCCCTAACCCTAACCCTTACCCTTACCCTAACACTAAATCTAACCTTAACCCCAACCCTAAACCTAACCCTAACCGTAACCCTAACCCTTACCCCTACCTTAACACTAAACCTAACCCTATACCTAACCCTAAACCTAACACTTACCCTTACCCTAATCCTAACCCTAACACTTACCCTTACCCTAACCTTAATCCTAACTCTAACCCTAACCATAACCCTAACCCTAACACTTACCCTAACCCTAATCCTAACCCTTACTCTAAACCTAACCATAACCTCAACCCTAACCTAACCCTAACCCTAACCCTTACCCTAACCATAACCCTAACCCTAACCCTTTCCCTAACCGTAAGTCTTAACCTAAACCTATCCCTAAACCTAACCCTATCCCTAAACCTAACCCTAACTCCTAAGCCTAACCCTAACCCTAACCCTGACCCTTACCCTTATTCTAAACCTAACCCTAAACCTAACACTAACCCTTACCCTAAACCCTACCCTAACCCTAACCCTAACCCTTACCCTTACTCTAACCCTAAACATAAACCTAACCCTAACCCTAAACCTAACCCGAACCCTTACCCTAACTCTAACCCTTACCCTTACCCTAACCCTACCCTAAACCTAACCCTAAACCTAAACCTAAGCCTTACCCTTACCCTAACACTAACCCTAACCCTAAACCTAACCCTTTCCCTTACTGTAACCCTAACCCTAACCCTAGACCTTACCCTTACCCTAACGCTAATCCTAACCTTACCCCTAAACCTAACCCTTACCCTTACCCTAACCCTAAACATAAACCTAGCACTAACCCTAAACCTAACCCTAACCCTTACCATAACCCTAACCCTAAACCAAACCCTTACCCTATCCCTAAGCCCAATCCTAACCCTAACCCTTACCCTTAGCCTGAACCTAACCCTAAACCTTACCCTTACCCTCACCCTAACCCTAACCTTAACCCAAATCCGAACCCTACCCCTAACCCTAAACTTAATCCTAACCCTTACCTTACGCTAAGCCTAACACTAACCCTAACCCTCAACCTAACTCTAACACTAAACCTAACCCTTACCATTACCCTAACCGTAACCCTAACCCTAACCGTAACCCCTAAGGCTAACCCTAACCCTAACGCTAACCCTTACCCTTACCCTAACCCTAACCCTAACCCTAACCTTAAACCTTACCCTTACCCTTACCCTAACCCTAACCCTAACCCTTACCCTAAACCTAACCCCAACCCTAATTCTGACCCTAACCCTTACCATTACCTTAACCCTAACCCTAACACATACCCTTACCCTAACCGTAACCCTTACACTTATCTTAACCCTAACCCTAACCCTAACCCATAACCTTACCCTCACTCTAACCCTAACCCTAACCCTAACCTTAACCCTAACCCTAACCCTAACACATACCCTTACCCTAACCGTAACCCTAACCGTAACCCTAACACTAACCCTCACCCTAACCTTTACCCTTACTCTAACTCTAACCCCAACCCTAACCCTAACCTTAACTCTAACCCTAACCCTAACCTCAACCTTAAACTAACCCTAACCCTAACCCTTAGCATTACCCTAAACCTAACCCTAACCGTAACCCTAACCCTTACCCTAACCCTAACTCTTAATCTAAACCTAATCCTAACCCTAACCTCAACCTTAACCCTAACCCAAACCCTAAACCTAACCCTTACCCTTACCCTAACCCTCACCCTAAACCTTAACCTAACCCTAAACTTAACCCTAATCCTTACCCTTACACTAACCCTAACCCTAACCCTAACCCTAAACCAAACCCTATCCCTAACCCTAACCCTTACCCTTAGCCTAAACCTAACCATAAACCTAACCCTAAGCCTTATTCTTACCCTCACCCTCACCCTAACCTTAACTCTAACCCGAACCCTAACCCTAAACCTAACCTTAACCCTAACCCTTATCCTTACCCTAACCAGAACACTAACCCTAACCCTAAACCTAACTCTAACCCTAAACCGGATCCTTACCCTTACACTAACCCTAACCCTAACCCTAACCTTAACCCCTAAGCCTAACCCTGGACCTAAGGCTAACCCTTACCGTTTTCCTAACCCTAAACCTAACCTTAACCCTAACCCTAACCCTAAAACTTACCCTTACCCTAACCCTTACCCTTAGACTAACTTTAACCCTAAACCTAACCCTAACCCTTACTCTTACCCTAACCTTAATCCTTACCCTTATCCTTCCCCTAACACTAACCCTAACCCTAAACCTAATTCTAACCCTAAACCTAATCCTTACCCTTAAACTAACCCTAACCCTAACCCTAACTGTAACCCCTAAGCCTAACCCTAACCCTTACGCTTACCCTAACCCTAAACCTAAACTTAACCCTAACCCTAACCCTAACCCTAACCCTTACTCTAAACTTAACCCTATCCCTAACCCTAACCCTAACCCTAACCCTTACCCTAACCCTAACCCTTACCCTTACCCTAACACTAAACCTAACATTAACCCTAACCCTAACCCTAACCCTTACCCTTACCCTAACCCTAACCCTAACCCTAAAACTTACCCTTACCCTAAACCTAACTCTATCCCTAACCCTAACCCTAACCCTAAACATTACCCTTACCCTAACCCTAACCCTAACCCTAACCCTAACCCTTACCCTAAACCTAACCCTAATACTAACCCTTACCCTTACCTTAACCCTAACCCTAACCCTAACCCTTACCCTTATCCTAACGCTAACCCTAACCCTAAACCTAACCCTAAACCTTACCCTTACCCAACCATCAATCTAACCTTAACCCCAACCCTAAACCTAACCCTAACTCTAACCCTAACCCTTACCCTAACCCTAACCCTAATCCTAACTCTAACCATTACCCTTACCCTAACCCTAACCCTAACCCTAAACCTAACCTTAATCATAAACTTAAACCTAACCCTAACCATTACCCTTACCCTAACCCTAACCCTAACCCTAACCCTAACCTTAACCCTAACCCTAACCCTAACCCTTACCCTAACCCTAACCCTAATCCGAACACTTGCCCTAACTCTTACCCTAACCCTAACCCTTACCCTTACCCTAACACTAAACCTAACATTAACCCTAACCCTAACCCTAAACCTTACCCTTACCCTAACACTAAATCTAACCTTAACCCCAACCCTAAACCTAACCCTAACAGTAACCCTAACCCTTATCCCTACCCTAACCCTAAACCTAACCCTATCCCTAACCCTAACCCTAAACCTTAAACTATCCCTAACGCTAATCCTAACTCTAACCATTACCCTTACCCTAACCCTAACCCTAAACCTAACCCTAACCCTATCCCTAACCCTTACCCTATCCCTAACCCTAATTCTAACCCTAACCCTTACCCTTACCCTAACCCTAATCCTAACCCTAAACCTAACCCTAACCCTAACCCTAACACTAACCCTAACACATATCCTTACCCTAACCCTAACCCTAAACCTAACCCTCACCTTAACCCTAACCCTAACCCTAACACATATCCTTACCTTAACCCTAACCCTAACCGTAACCTGAACCCTAACCCTAACCCTAAACTTTACCCTTACCCTAACCCTAACCCTAACAGTAATCCGATCGCTAACCCTAACCCTTACCCTTACCCTAATCCACACCCTAACCCTTACCCTTACCCTTACCCTAACCCTAACCCTAACTCTAACCCTAACCATAACCCTAACCCTAACATTTACCCTAACACTAATCCTAACCCTTACTCTAACCCTAACCCTAACCTCAACCTTAACCTAACCCTAACCCTAACCCTTACCATTACCCTTACCCTAACCCTAAACCTAACCCTAACCCTTACAATAACCCTAACTCTTAACCTAATCCTAACCCTAACCCTAACCTCAACCTTAACCCTAACCCTAACCCTAAACCTAACCCTAACCCTTACCCTAACCCTAACCCTAAACCTAACCCTAACCCTAAACTTAACCCTAACCCTTAGCCTTACCCTAACCCTAACCCTAACCCTAAACCTAAACCTAACCCTAACCCTAAACCTAACCCTTACCCTTAGCCTAAACCTACCCCTACCCCTAACCCTAACCCTTACTCTTACTGTCACCCTAACCCTAACCTTAACCCTAACCCAAACCCTAACACTAAACCTAACCTTAACCCTAACCCTTATCCTTACCCTAACCCTAACACTAACCCTAACCCTAAACCTAATCCTTACCCTTACACTAACCCTAACCCTAACCCTAACCGTAACCCCTAAGCCTAACCCTAACCCTAACGCTGACCCTTACCCTTACCCTAACCCTAAACCTAACCTTAACCCTAACCCTAACCCTGACATTTACCCTTACCCTAACCCTAACCCTAAACCTTACCCTTACCCAAACCCTAACCCTAACCCTTACCCTAAACCTAACCTAACCCTAACCCTAACCCTAACACTTACACTTACCTTAACCCTAACCCTAACCCTAACACTTACCCTTACCCTAACTCTAACCCTAACCCTAACCATAACCCTAACACATATCCTTACCCTAACCCTAACCCTAACCTTAACCCTTACCCTAACCTACCCTGTCCCTAACCCTTACCCTACCCTAACCCTAACCCTAACCCTAACCCTTACCCTAACCCTAACCCTAACCCTTACCCTAACCCTAACACTTACCCTAACCCTAACACATATCCTTGCCCAAACCCTAACCCTAACCCTAACCCTAACAGTAACCCTAAGCCTAACCCTAACCCTTATCCTAACCCTAACCCTAAACCTAACCCTAACCCTTAACCTAACCCTAACAGTAATCCTAACCACTAACCCTAACCCTTACCCTAACCCTATCCCTAACCCTACCCTTACCTTACCCTAACCCTAACCCTAACTCTAACCCTATCCATAACCCTAACCATAACACTTACCCCAAACCTAATCCTAACCCTTACTCTAACCCTAACCTTAACCTCAATCTTAACCCTAACCCTAACCCTAACCCTAACCCTTACCCTTACTCTAACCCTAACCCTAACCCTAACCCTTACCCTAACCCTAACCCTAACTCTTACCCTAACCCTAAACCTTACCCTTACCCTAACCCTAAACCTAAACCTAACCCTAACCCTAACCCTAACCCTAACCCCTAACCCTAAAACTAACCCTAACCCTAACCCTAAACCTTACCCTTGCCCTAACCCTAACCTAAATCCCAACCCTAAACCTAACCTAACCCTAACCCTTACCCTTACCCTAAACCTTACCCTAACCCTAACATTACCCCTAACCCATAACCCTAAGCCTTACCCTTACCCTAACCCTAAACCTAACCCTAAAATTAACACTTACCCTAACCCTAACCCTTACCCTACCCTAACCATAACCCTAAACTCAACCCCACCCCTAAACCTAACCCTAAACTTAACTCTTACCCTAACACTTACCCTAACTCTAACCCTAACTCTACAATAACCCTTACCCTAACCCTAACCCTAATCCTAACTATAACCCTTACCCTTACCCTAACCCTAACCCTAACCCTAAACCTAACCCTAACCCTAACCTTAACCCTAAACCTAACCCTTACCCTAACCCTAACCCTAACCCTAACCCTAAACCTAACCCTAACCCTAAACCTAACCCTTACTCTTAGGCTAATTTTAACCCTAAACCTAACCCTAACCCTTACACTTACCCTCACCCTAACCCTAACCCGAACCATAACCCTAACCCTAACCTTAACCCTAACCCTTATCCTTACCCTAACACTAAACCTAACCCTAAACCTAACTCTAACCCTAAACCTAATCCTTACCCTTAAACTAACCCTAACCCTAACCCTAACCGTAACCCCTAAGCCTAACCCTAACCCTAACCCTAACCCTTACGCTTACCCTAACCCTAAACCTAACCTTAACCCTAACCCTAACCCTAACCCTTACCCTAAACCTAAACCTAATCCTAACCCTTACCCTTACCTTAACCCTAACCCTAACCCTAACCCTTACCCTTATCCTAACGCTAACCCTAACCCTAAACCTAACCCTAAACCTTACCCTTACCCTAACCCTAAATCTAACCTTAACCCCAACCCTAAACCTAACCCTAACCGTAACCCTAACCCTTAACCTTACCCTAACCCTAACCCTAAACCTAACCCTTACCCTTACCTTAACCCTCACCCTAACCCTAACCCGAACCCAAACCTAACCCTAATCTTAACCCTAACCCTTATCCTTACCCTAACACTAACCCTAACCCTAAAACTATCTCTAAACCTAAACCTAATCCTTACCCTTAAACTAACCCTAACCCTAACCCTAACCGTAACCCCTAAGCCTAACCCTAACCCTAACGCTAACCCTTACGCTTACCCTAACCCTAAACCTAATCTTAACCCTAACCTTAACCCTAACCCTTACACTTACCCTAACCCTAACCCTAACCCTAAGCCTTACCCTTACCCTAACCCTATCCCTAACCCTTACTGTAAATTTAACCCTATCCCTAACCCTAACCCTAACCCTTACCCTTACCTTAACCCTAACCCTAACCCTAACCCTAACCCTAACCCTAACCCTAACGCTAACCCTAACCCTAACCCTAAACCTAACCCTAACCATATCCCTAACCCTTAGCTATCCCTAACCATAATTCTAACCGTAACACTTACCCTTACCCTAACCCTAACCCTAAACCTAACTCTAAACCTAACCCTAACCCTAACCCTAACCCTAACACATATCCTTACCCTTACCCTAACCCTAACCCTAACCCTTACCCTTAGGCTAACTTTAACCCTAAACCTAACCCTAACCCTTACTCTTACCCTCAGCCTAACCCTAACCCGAACCCTAACCCAAACCCTAACCTTAACCCTAACCCTTATCCTTCCCCTAACACTAACCCTAACCCTAAACCTAACTATAACCCTAAACCTAATCCTTACCCTTAAACTAACCCTAATCCTAACCCTAACCGTAACCCCTAAGCCTAACCCTAACCCTAACGCTAACCCTTACGCTTACCCTAACCCTAAACCTAACCTTAACCCTAACCCTAACCCTAACCCTTACCCTTACCCTAACCCTAACCCTAACCCTAAACCTTACCCTTACCCTAACCCTAACCCTAACCCTTACTGTAAACTTAAACCTATCCCTAACCCTAACCCTAACCCTTACCCTTACCTTAACCCTCACCCTAACCCTAACCCGAACCCAAACCTAACCCTAATCTTAACCTTAACCCTTATCCTTACCCTAACACTAACACTAACCCTAACCCTATCTCTAACCCTAAACCTAATCCTTACCCTTAAACTAACCCTAACCCTAACCCTAACCGTAACCCCTAAGCCTAACCCTAACCCTAACGCTAACCCTTAGGCTTACCCTAACCCTAAACCTAACCCTATCCCTAACCCTAACCCTAAACCTTACCCTATCCCTAACGCTAATCCTAACTCTAACCCTTACCCTTACCCTAACCCTAACCCTAACCCTAAACCTAACCCTAACCCTAACCCTAACCCTTACCCTATCCCTAACCCTAATTCTAACCCTAACCCTTACACTTACCCTAACCCTAACCCTAACCCTAACCCTAACCATAAACCTAACCCTAACCCTAACCCTAACCCTTACCCTTAGCATAAACCTAACCCTAAACCTTACCCTTACCCTCACCCTAACCCTAACCTTAACCCTAATCCGAACCCTACCCCTAAACCTAACCTTAATCCTAACCCTTATCCTTACCGTAACCCTAACACTAACCCTGATCTTCAACCTAACTCTAACACTAAACCTAACCCTTACCCTTACCCTAACCCTAACCCTAAATCTAACTGTAACCCCTAAGGCTAACCCTAACCCTAACACTAACCCTTACCCTTATCCTAACCCTAACCCTCACCCTAACCCTAACCTCTACCCTTACCCTAACTCTAAACCTAACCTTAACCCTAACCCTAACCATAACCCTTACCCTTACCCTAACCCTAACGCTAACCCTAACCCTAAACCTTACCCTTACCCTAACCCTAACCCTAACCCTTACCCTAAACCTAACCCCAACCCTATCCCTGACCCTAACCCTTACACTTACCTTAACAATAACCCTAACCCTAACACATACCCTTAAACTCACTCTAACCCTAACCCTAACCCAAACCCTAACACATATCCTTACCTTAACCCTAACCCTAAACCTAACCCTATCCCTAACCCTAACCCTTACCCTATCCCTAACCCTAATTCTAAACCTAACCCTTACCCTTACCCTAATCCTAACCCTAACCCTAAACCTAACCCTAACCCTAACCCTAAACCTAACCCTACCCCTAACACTTACTCTTAGCCTAACCCTAACCCTAAACCTTACCCTTACCCTCACCCTAACCCTAACCTTAACCCTAATCCGAACCCTACCCCTAAACCTAACCTTAATCCTAACCCTTATCCTTACCGTAACCCTAACACTAACCCTAACCTTCAACCTAACTCTAACACTAAACCTAACCCTTACCCTTACCCTAACCCTAACCCTAACCCTAACCCTAAACCTAACCCTAACCCTAACCCTAACCCTTACCCTTAGCCTAACCCTAAACCTAAACCTTACCCTTACCCTCACCCTAACCCTAACCTTAACCCTAATCCGAACCCTACCCCTAAACCTAACCTTAATCCTAACCCTTATCCTTACCGTAACCCTAACACTAACCCTAACCTTCAACCTAACTCTAACACTAAACCTAACCCTTACCCTTACCCTAACCCTAAACCTAAGTCTAACTGTAACCCCTAAGGCTAACCCTAACCCTAACGCTAACCCTTACCCTTATCCAAACCCTAACCCTAAACCCAACCCTAAACCTAACCCTTACAAAACCCTAACCTTAACCCTAACCCTAACCCTAACCCTTACCCTAAACCTAACCCTAATCCTAACCCTTACCCTTACATTAACCCTAACTCTAACCCTAACCCTAACCCTAAACATAAACCTAACCCTAACCCTAAACCTAACCCGAAGCCTTACCCTACCCCTATCTCTTACCCTTACCCTAACCCTAACCCTAAACCTAACCCTAACCCTAACCCTAAGCCTTACCCTTACCCTAACACTAAACCTAAACTTAACCCAAACCCTAACCCTAAACCTTACCCTTATCCTAACCCTAACCCTAACCCTAATCCTTACCATAACCCTAACCCTAAACCAAACCCTTACCCTAAACCTAACCCTAACCCTAACCCTTTCCCTTACCTTAACCCTAACCCTAACCCTAACCCTTACCCTTACCCTAACGCTAATCCTAACCTTACCCCTAAACCTCACCCTTACCCTAACCCTAAACATAAACCTAACCCTAACCTTAAACCTAACCCTAACCCTTACCATAACCCTAACCCTAAATCAAATCCTTACCCTATCCTTAACCCTAATCCTAACCCTAACCCTTACCATTACCCTAACCCTAACCCTAACCCTAACCCTTACCCTAACCCTAACTCTTAACCTAAATCTAACCCTAACCCTAACCTCAACCTTAACCCTAACCCAAACCCTAAACCTAACCCTTACCCTTACCCTTACCCTAACCCTAACCCTAAACCTAACCCTAACCCTAAACTTAACCCTAATCCTTAACCCTAAGCCTAAGCCTAACCCTAACCCTAACCCTTACCCTTAGCCTAACCCTAACCTTAAACTTTACCCTTACCCTCACCCTAACCCTAAACTTAACCCTAATCCGAACACTACCACTAACCCTAAACTTAATCCTAATCCTTATCCTTACGCTAACCCTAACACTAACCCTAACCCTAACCCTAACCCTAACCGTAACCCCTAAGGCTAACCCTAACCGTAACTCTAACCCTATCCCTAACTCTAACCCTAACACTTAACCTAACCCTAATCCTAACCCTTACTCTAACCCTAACCCTAACCTCAACCATAACCTAACCCTAACCCTAACCCTTACCATTACCCTAACCCTAACCCTAACCCTAAACCTAACCCTTACCCTAACCCTAACTCTTAACCTAAATCTAACCCTAACCCTAACCTCAACCTTAACCCTAACCCAAACCCTAAACCTAACCCTTACCCTTACCCTTACCCTAACCCTAACCCTAAACCTAACCCTAACCCTAAACTTAACCCTAATCCTTACCCTTACACTTAACCTAACCCTAATCCTAACCCTAAACCTAACCCTAACCCTAACCCTTACCTTAACCCTAACCCTAACCCTAACACATACCCTTACCCTCAATCTAACCCTAACACATACCCTAACACTAACCTTAACCCTAACCCTAACCCTAACACATACCCTTACCCTAACCGTAACCCTAACCGTAACCCTAACCCTTACCCTAACCCTAACCTTTACCCTTATTCTAACCCTAACCCCAACCCTAACCATAACAATAACCCTAACCCTAACCCTAACCCTTACCCTTACCCTAATCCTAACCCTAACCCTTACCCTTACCCTTACCCTAACCCTAACCCTAACTCTAACCCTAACCCTAACTCTAACCCTAACCCTAACCCTAAACCTAACTCATATCCTTACCCTAACCCTAACACTAACCGTACCCTAACTCTAACCCCAACCCTAACCTTTACCCTTACCCGAACCGTAACACTAAACTTAACTCTAACCCTAAACCTAACCCTAACACTAACCCTAACCCTAACACTAACGCTAACCCTAACCCTAACTTAACCCTATTCCTAACCCTAACCCTAACCCTAACCCTTACCCTAACCCTTACCCTAAACCTAACCCTTACCCTTACCCTAACACTAAACCTAACATTAACACTAACCCTAACCCTAACCCTTACCCTTACCCTAACCCTAACCCTAACCCTAAACATTACCCTTACCCTAAACCTAACTCTATCCCTAACCCTAACCCTAACCATAACCCTAAACCTTACCCTTACCCTAACCCTAACCCTAAACCTAACCCTAACCCTAACCCTAACACTTACCCTTATCCTAACCCTAAACCTAACCTTAACCCTAAACCTAACCCTAACCCTTACCCTTACCCTATCCCTAAACCTAACCCTTACCCTAAACCTTACACTTACACTAACCCTAACCCTAGCCCTTACCATAAACTTAACCCTATCCCTAACCCTAACCCTAAACCTTACCCTTACCTTAACCCTAACCCTAACCCTAACACTTACCCTTACCCTAAATCTAACCCTAACCCTAACCCTAAACCTAACACATATCCTTACCCTAACCCTAACACTAACCGTAACCCTAACCCTAACCCTAACCCTAACCTTTACCCTTACCCGAACCCTAACACTAAACTTAACTCTAACCCTAAACCTAACCCTAACACTATCCTAACCCTAATACTAACGCTAACCCTAACCCTAACTTAACCCTATCCATAACCCTAACCCTAACCCTAACCCTTACCCTAACCCTTACCCTAAACCTAACCCTTACCCTTACCCTTACACTAAACCTAACATTAACCCTAACCCTAACCCTAACCCTTACCCTTACCCTAACCCTAACCCTAACCCTAAACATTACCCTTACCCTAAACCTAACTCTATCCCTAACCCTTACCCTAACCATAACCCTAAACCTTACCCTTACCATAACCCTAACCCTAACCCTAACCCTTACCCTAAACCTAAACCTAATCCTAACCCTTACCCTTACCTTAACCCTAACCCTAACCCTAACCCTTACCCTTATCCTAACGCTAACCCTAATCCTTAAACCTAACCCTAAACCTTACACTTACCCTAACCATAAATCTAACCTTAACCCCAACACTAAACCTAACCCTAACCGTAACCCAAACCCTTACCCTTACCCTAACCTTAACCCTAAACCTAACCCTAACCCTAACCCTTACCCTAACCCTAACCCTAATCCTAACTCTAACCCTAACCCTAACCTTAAACCTAACCCTAACAATAACCTTAACCCTAACCCTAACCCTTACCCTAACCCTAACCCAAACCCTAAACACAACCCTAACCCTTACTCTTACCCTCACCCTAACCCTAACCCGAACCCTAACCCTAACCCTAACCTTAACCCTAACCCTTATCCTTACACTAACACTAACCTTAACCCTAAACCTAACTCTAACCCTAATCCTAATCATTACCCTTAAACTAACCCTAACCCTAACCCTAACCGTAACCCCTAAGCCTAACCCTAACCCTAACGCTAACCCTTACGCTTACCTTAACCCTAAACCTAACCTTAACCCTAACCCTAACCCTTACCCTTACCTTAACCCTAACCCAAACCCTAACCCTAAAACTTACCCTTCCCCTAACCCTAACCCTAACCCTTCCTCTAAACTTAATCCTATCCCTAACCCTAACCCTAACCCTTACCCTTACCTTAACCCTAACCCTAACCCTAACCCTAACCCTAACCCTAACACATATACTTAACCTAACCCTTACGCGAACCCTAACCCTAAACTTAACCCTAACACTAACCCTAACCCTAACACTAACACTAACCCTAACCCTAACGCTAAACCTAACCCTAACCCTAACCCTAACCCGAACACTTGCCC
>JANJXV010000506.1:680000-695879 GCA_024803745.1 Megascapheus bottae
CCTAACCCTAACCCAAACATTAACCCCTAACCCTAACCCTTAACCTAACATTAACCTAACCCTAACCCTAACCCTTACCCTAACCCTAACCGTAACCCTTACCCTAACCCTAACCCTTACCCTTGCCCTAACCCTAACAATAACCCTAACCCTAACCCTAACCCTAACCCCTAACCTTAAAAGTAACCCTAAACCTAACCCTAACGGTAACCTTAACCCCAACCCTAAACCTAACCCTAACCCTAACCCTTACCCTAACACTTACCCTAACCCTAACCCTAACCCTAAACCTTACCCATACCTTAACCCTAACCCTAACCCTAACACTTAACCTTACCCTAACTCTAACCCTAACCCTAACCCTAACCCTAACCCTTACCCTAACCCTTACCCTAACCCTAACCCTTACCCTAACACTATACCTAACATTAACCCTAAACCTAACCCTAACCCTTACCCTTACCCTAACCCTAACCCTAACCCTAAACCTTACCCTTACCCTAAATCTAACCCTATCCCTAAACCTAATCCTAACCCTAACCCTAAACCTTACCCTTACCCTAACCCTAACCCTAAACCTTACCCTAAACCTAACCCTAACCCTAACCCTTACCCTTACTTAAACCCTAACCCTAACCCTTACCCTTATCCTAACGCTAACCCTAACAATAAACCTAACCCTAAACCTTACCTTTACACTAACCGTAAATCTATCCTTCACCCCAACACTAAACCTTACCCTCACTGTTACCCTAACCCTTACCCTTACCTAACCCTAACCCTAACCCTAAACCTAACCCTAACCCTAACCCTAACCCTTACCCTAACCCTAACCCTAATCCTAACTCTAACCCTTACCCTTACCCTAAAACTAACCCTAACCCTAAACCTAACCCTAACCCTAACCCTAACCCTTACCCTTACCCTAACCCTAACCCTAACCCTAAACCTAACCCTAACTAACCCTTACCCTTACCCTAACCCTTACCCTAACCCTAACCCTAACCCTAACCGTACCCTTACCCTAACCCTAAACCTAACATTAACCCTAACCCTAGCCCTAACACTACCGTTACCCTAACCCGAACCCTAAACCTTACCCTTACCCTAAACCTAAACCTAACCCTAACCCTTACCCTTATCCTAACCCTAACCCTAACACTTACCCTTACCCTAAACCCTACCCTAAAGTTAATGCTAACCCTAACCCTAATCCTAACCCTAATCCGAAAGCTTACCCTTACCCTAACCCTAACCCTAACCCTAAATCTAACCCTTACCCTTCCCCTAACCCTAAACCTAACATTAACCCTAACCCTAACCCTAATCCTTACCCTTACCCTAACCCTAACACTAAACCTAACCCTAACCCTAATCCTAACTCCTAATCCTAAAACTACCCCTAACCCTAACTCTAACACTTACCCTTACCCTACCCTAAACCTAACCCTGAACCTAACACTTACCCTCACCCTAACCCTAACCCTAACCCTTACCCTTACCCTAACCCTAACCCTAACCTTAACCCCAGCCCTAAACCTAACCCTAACCTTAACATTTACCCTAACACTTACCCTAAACCTAACCCTAACCCTAACACTCACCCTAACCCTAACACTAACTCTGACAATAAGCCTTACCCTAAACCTAATCCTATCCCTAACCCTAACACTTACCCTTCCCCTAACCCTAACCCTAACCCTTACTTTAGCCAAAACCTAACCCTAACCCTAACTATTACCCTAACCCTGACCCAAACATTAACCCCTCACCCTAACCCTTAACCTAACATTATCCTAACCCTAACCCTAAACCTTAACCTTACCGTAACCCTAAACCTAACACTAACTTTACCCCTAACCTAAACTTCACCCTAACCCAAACCCTAATCCTTGCCCTTACCCTAACCCTAACCGTAACCCTAACCCTAACCATAACCTTAACTCTTACCCTAATCCTAACCCTTAACCTTACCCTAACTATAAACCTAAACCTAATACTAACCCTTACCCTAACCCTAACCCTTACCCTACCCTAAACCTAAACCTAACACTAAACCAAAACCCTAAGCCTAATCCTAACCGTAACCCTAACCCTTACCCTTATCCTACCCTAACCCTAACCCTAACCCTTACCCTAACCCTAACCCTAAACCTAACCCTAATGCTAACCCTAACCCTAACCCTAACCCTAACCGTTACCCTAACCCTAACCCTAACCCTAACAGTAACTTTAACCGTAACCCTAACCCTAACCCTTACCCTAACACTAACCCTAACCCTAACCCTAAACCTTACCCTTAACATAACCCTAACCCTAAACCTAACCCTAACCCTAACCCTATCCCTTACCCTAACCCTAACCATAAAACTTACTCTTACCCTAACCCTAACCCTAACCCTTACCCTAAACCTAACCTATCCCTAACCCTAACCCTAACCCTTACACTTACCTTAACCCTAACCATAACCCTAACACTTACCCTTACCCTAACTCTAGCCCTAACCCTAACCATAACCCTAACACATATCCTTACCCTAACCCTAACCTTAACCGTAACCCTTACCCTAACCTACCCATCCCTAACCCTTACACTTACCCTAACCCTAACCCTAACCCTAACCCTTACCCTAACCCTAACCGTAACCCTTATCCTAACCCTAACCCTTACCCTTACCCTAACCCTAACCCTAAACCTAACCCTAACCCTAACCCCTAACCTTAAAACTAACCCTAAACCTAACCCTAACCGTAACCTTAACCCCAACCCTAAACCTAACCCTAACCCTATCCCTTACCCTAACACTTACCCTAACCCTAACCCTAACCCTAAACCTTACCCATACCTTAACACTAACCCTAACCCTAACACTTACCCTTACCCTAACTCTAACCCTAACCCTAACCCTAACCCTAACCCTAACCCTAACCCTTACTCTAACCCTAACCCTTACCCTTACCCTAACACTAAACCTAACATTAACCCTAAACCTAACCCTAACCCTTACCCTTACCCTAACACTAACCCTAACCCTAAACCTTACCCTTACCCTAAACCTAACCCTATCCCTAAACCTAATCCTAACCCTAACCCTAAACCTTACCCTTACCCTAACCCTAACCCTAACCCTTACCCTAAACCTAACCCTAACCCTAACGCTTACCCTTACTTTAACCCTAACCCTAACCCTTACCCTTACCCTAACGCTAACCCTAACAATAAACCTAACCCTAAACCATACCTTTACCCTAACCCTAAATCTAACCTTCACCCCAACCCTAAACCTAACCCTAACCGTAACCCTAACCCTTACCCTTACACTAACCCTAACACTAACTCTGACAATAAGCCTTACCCTAACCCTAACCCTAACCCTAACCCTAACCCTAACCCTTACTCTAACCCTAACCCTAATCCTAACTCTAACCCTTACCCTTACCCTAACCCTAACACTAACTCTGACAATAAGCCTTACCCTAACCCTAACCCTAACCCTAACCCTAACACTTACCCTTACCCTAACCCTAACCCTAACCCTAACACTTACCCTTACCCTAACCCTAACCCTAACCCTTACTTTACCCTAAACCTAACCCTAACCCTAACTCTTACCCTAACCCTAACCCAAACATTAACCCCTAACCCTAACCCATAACCTAACATTCACCTAACCCTAACCCTAAACCTTAACCTTACCGTAATCCTAAACCTAACTCTAACCCTAACCCTAACCCTAACCTAAACTTAACCCTAACCCAAACCCTAATCCTTGCCCTTACCCTAAACCTAGCCGTAACCCTAACCCTAACCATAACCTAAACTCTTACCCTAATCCTAACCCTTAACCTTACCCTAACTATAAACCTAAACCTAATACTAACCCTAACCCTAACCCTAACCCTTACCCTACCCTAACCCTAACCCTAACCCTAAACCAAAACCCTAAGCCTAATCCTAACCGTAACCCTAACCCTTACCCTTATCCTAACCCTAACCCTAACCCTAACCCTTATCCTAACCCTAACCCTAAACCTAACCTTAATGCTAACCCTAACCCTAACCCTAACCCTTCCCCTAACCATAACCCTAACCCTAACCTTAACCTTAACCGTAACCCTAACCCTAACCCTTACCCTTACCCTAACACTAACCCTAACCCTAACCCTAACCCTTACCCTTAACATAACCCTAACCCTAAACCTAACCCTAACCCTAACCCCATCCCTTACCCTAACCCTAACCCTAAACCTTACTCTTACCCTAACCCTAACCCTAACCCTAACCCTAACCCTTACACTTATCTTAACCCTAACCCTAACCCTAACACTTACCCTTACCCTAACTCTAACCCTAACCCTAACCATAACCCTAACAGATATCCTTACCCTAACCCTAACCTTAACCGTAACCCTTACCCTAACCTACCCATCCCTAACCCATACACTTACCCTAACCCTAACCCTAACCCTAACCCTTACCCTAACCCTAACCGTAACCCTTACACTAACCCAAACCCTTACCCTTACCCTAACCCTAACCCTAAATCTAACCCTAACCCTAACCCTAACCCCTAACCTTAAAACTAACCCTAAACCTAACCCTAACAGTAACCTTAACCCCAACCCTAAACCTAACCCTAACCCTAACCCTTACCCTAACACTTACCCTAACCCTAACCCTAACCCTAAACCTTACCCATACCTTAACACTAACCCTAACCCTAACACTTACCCTTACCCTAACTCTAACCCTAACCCTAACCCTAACCCTAACCCTAACCCAAAACCTTACACTAACCCTTACTCTAACCCTAACCCTTACCCTTACCCTAACACTAAACCTAACATTAACCCTAAACCTAACCCTAACCCTTACCCTTACCCTAACCCTAACCCTAAACCTTACCCTTACCCTAAACCTAACCCTATCCCTAAACCTAATCCTAACCCTAACCCTAAACCTTACCCTTACCCTAACCCTAACCCTAACCCTTATCCTAAACCTAACCCTAACCCTAACCCTTACCCTTACTTTAACCCTAACCCTAACCCTTACCCTTATCCTAACGCTAACCCTAACAATAAACCTAACCCTAAACCTTACCTTTACCCTAACCCTAAATCTAACCTTCACCCCAACCCTAAACCTAACCCTAACCGTAACCCTAACCCTTACCCTTACCCTAACCCTAACCCTAAACCTAACCCTAACCCTAACCCTAACCATTACCCTATCCCTAACCCTAATCCTAACTCTAACCCTTACCCTTACCCTAACCCTAACCCTAACCCTAACCCTAACCCTAACCATTACCCTATCCCTAACCCTAATCCTAACTCTAACCCTTACCCTTACCCTAACCCTAACCCTAACCCTAAACCTAACCCTAACCCTAACCCTAACCCTTACCCTTACCCTAACCCTAACCCTAACCCTAACCCTAAATCTAACCCTAACTCTAACCCTTACCCTTACCCTAACCCTAACCCTAACCCTAAACCTTACCCTTACCCTAAACCTAACACTAACCCTAACCCTTACCCTTATCCTAACCCTACCCTAACACTTACCCTTACCCTAAACCCTACCCTAACCCTAACGCTAAACCTAACCCTAACCCTAAGCCTAATCCTAAACCTTACCCTTACCCTAACCCTACCCTAACTCTAAACTTAACCCTAACCCTAACCCTAACCCTTACCCTTACCCTAACCCTTTCCCTCACCCTAAACCTAACATTAACCCTAACCCTAACCCTAATCCTTACCCTACCCTAACCCTAAACCTAAACCTAACACTTACCCTCACCCTAACCCTAACCCTAACCCTTACCCTTACCCTAACCCTAACCCTAAACTTAACCCCAGCCCTAAACCTAACCCTAAACTTAACCTTTACCTTAACACTTACCCAAACCCTAACCCTAACCCTAACACTTACCCTTACCCTAACCCTAACCCTAACCCTTACTTTACCCTAAACCTAACCCTAACCCTAACTCTTACGCTAACCCTAACCCAAACATTAACCCCTAACCCTAACCCTTAACCTAACATTAACCTAACCCTAACCCTAAACCTTAACCTTACCGTAACCCTAAATCTAACTCTAACCCTAACCCTAACCCTAACCTAAACTTAACCCTAACACAAACCCTAATCCTTGCCCTTACCCTAACCCTAACCGTAACCCTAACCCTAACCATAACCTTAACTCTTACCCTAATCCTAACCCTTAACCTTACCCTAACTATAAACCTAAACCTAATACTAACCCTAACCCTAACCCTAACCCTAACACTTACCCTACCCTAACCCTAACCCTAACCCTGAACCAAAACCCTAAGCCTAATCCTAACCGTAACCCTAACCCTTACCCTTATCCTAACCCTAACCCTAACCCTAAACCTTACCCTAACCCTAAACCTAACCTTAATGCTAACCCTAACCCTAACCCTTACCCTAACACTAACCCTAACCCTAACCCTTACCCTCAACATAACCCTAACCCTAAAGCTAACCCTAAACCTAACCCTATCCCTTACCCTAACCCTGACCCTAAACCTTACTCTTACCCTAACCTAACCCTTACCCTAAACCTAACCTATCCCTAACCCTAACCCTAACCCTTACACTTACCTTAACCCTAACCCTAACCCTAACACTTACCCTTACCCTAACTCTATCCCTAACCCTAACCATAACCCTAACACATATCCTTACCCTGACCCTAAACTTAACTGTAACCCTTACCCTAACCTACCCATCCCTAACCCTTACCATTACCCTAACCCTAAACCTAACCCTTACCCTAACCCTAACCGTAACCCTTACCCTAACCCTAACCCTTACCCTTGCCCTAACCCTAACAATAAACCTAACCCTAACCCTAACCCTAACCCCTAACCTTAAAAGTAACCCTAAACCTAACCCTAACAGTAACCTTAACCCCAACTCTAAACCTAACCCTAACCCTAACCCTTACCCTAACACTTACCCTAACCCTAGCCCTAACCCTAAACCTTACCCATACCTTAACCCTAACCCTAACCCTAACACTTAACCTTACCCTAACTCTAACCCTAACCCTAACCCTAACCCTAACCCTTACCCTAACCCTTACCCTAACCCTAACCCTTACCCTAACACTATACCTAACATTAACCCTAAACCTAACCCTAACCCTAACCCTTACCCTTACCCTAACCCTAACCCTAACCCTAAACCTTACCCTTACCCTAAATCTAACCCTATCCCTAAACCTAATCCTAACCCTAACCCTAAACCTTACCCTTACCCTAACCCTAACCCTAAACCTTACCCTAAACCTAACCCTAACCCTAACCCTTACCCTTACTTAAACCCTAACCCTAACCCTTACCCTTATCCTAACGCTAACCCTAACAATAAACCTAACCCTAAACCTTACCTTTACACTAACCGTAAATCTATCCTTCACCCCAACACTAAACCTTACCCTCACTGTTACCCTAACCCTTACCCTTACCTAACCCTAACCCTAACCCTAAACCTAACCCTAACCCTAACCCTAACCCTTACCCTAACCCTAACCCTAATCCTAACTCTAACCCTTACCCTTACCCTAAAACTAACCCTAACCCTAAACCTAACCCTAACCCTAACCCTAACCCTTACCCTTACCCTAACCCTAACCCTAACCCTAAACCTAACCCTAACTCTAACCCTTACCCTTACCCTAACCCTTACCCTAACCCTAACCCTAACCCTAACCGTACCCTTACCCTAACCCTAAACCTAACATTAACCCTAACCCTAGCCCTAACACTACCGTTACCCTAACCCGAACCCTAAACCTTACCCTTACCCTAAACCTAACCCTAACCCTTACCCTTATCCTAACCCTAACCCTAACACTTACCCTTACCCTAAACCCTACCCTAAAGTTAATGCTAACCCTAACCCTAACCCTAACCCTAATCCGAAACCTTACCCTTACCCTAACCCTAACCCTAACCCTAAATCTAACCCTTCCCCTTCCCCTAACCCTAAACCTAACATTAACCCTAACCCTAACCCTAATCCTTACCCTTACCCTAACCCTAACACTAAACCTAACCCTAACCCTAATCCTAACTCCTAATCCTAAAACTACCCCTAACCCTAACTCTAACACTTACCCTTACCCTACCCTAAACCTAACCCTGAACCTAACACTTACCCTCACCCTAACCCTAACCCTAACCCTTACCCTTACCCTAACCCTAACCCTAACCTTAACCCCAGCCCTAAACCTAACCCTAACCTTAACATTTACCCTAACACTTACCCTAAACCTAACCCTAACCCTAACACTCACCCTAACCCTAACACTAACTCTGACAATAAGCCTTACCCTAAACCTAATCCTATCCCTAACCCTAACACTTACCCTTCCCCTAACCCTAACCCTAACCCTTACTTTAACCAAAACCTAACCCTAACCCTAACTCTTACCCTAACCCTGACCCAAACATTAACCCCTCACCCTAACCCTTAACCTAACATTAACCTAACCCTAACCCTAAACCTTAACCTTACCCTAACCCTAAACCTAACACTAACTTTACCCCTAACCTAAACTTCACCCTAACCCAAACCCTAATCCTTGCCCTTACCCTAACCCTAACCGTAACCCTAACCCTAACCATAACCTTAACTCTTACCCTAATCCTAACCCTTAACCTTACCCTAACTATAAACCTAAACCTAATACTAACCCTTACCCTAACCCTAACCCTTACCCTACCCTAAACCTAAACCTAACACTAAACCAAAACCCTAAGCCTAATCCTAACCGTAACCCTAACCCTTACCCTTATCCTACCCTAACCCTAACCCTAACCCTTACCCTAACCGTAACCCTAAACCTAACCTTAATGCTAACCCTAACCCTAACCCTAACCTTAACCGTTACCCTAACCCTAACCCTAACAGTAACCTTAACCTTAACCGTAACCCTAACCCTAACCCTTACCCTAACACTAACCCTAACCCTAACCCTAACCCTTACCCTTAACATAACCCTAACCCTAAACGTAACCCTAACCCTAACCCTATCCCTTACCCTAACCCTAACCATAAAACTTACTCTTACCCTAACCCTAACCCTAACCCTTACCCTAAACCTAACCTATCCCTAACCCTAACCCTAACCCTTACACTTACCTTAACCCTAACCATAACCCTAACACTTACCCTTACCCTAACTCTAGCCCTAACCCTAACCATAACCCTAACACATATCCTTACCCTAACCCTAACCTTAACCGTAACCCTTACCCTAACCTACCCATCCCTAACCCTTACACTTACCCTAACCCTAACCCTAACCCTAACCCTTACCCTAACCCTAACCGTAACCCTTATCCTAACCCTAACCCTTACCCTTACCCTAACCCTAACCCTAAACCTAACCCTAACCCTAACCCCTAACCTTAAAACTAACCCTAAACCTAACCCTAACCGTAACCTTAACCCCAACCCTAAACCTAACCCTAACCCTATCCCTTACCCTAACACTTACCCTAACCCTAACCCTAACCCTAAACCTTACCCATACCTTAACACTAACCCTAACCCTAACACTTACCCTTACCCTAACTCTAACCCTAACCCTAACCCTAACCCTAACCCTAACCCTAACCCTTACTCTAACCCTAACCCTTACCCTTACCCTAACACTAAACCTAACATTAACCCTAAACCTAACCCTAAACCCTTACCCTTACCCTAACACTAACCCCTAACCCTAAACCTTACCCTTACCCTAAACCTAACCCTATCCCTAAACCTAATCCTAACCCTAACCCTAAACCTTACCCTTACCCTAACCCTAACCCTAACCCTTACCCTAAACCTAACCCTAACCCTAACGCTTACCCTTACTTTAACCCTAACCCTAACCCTTACCCTTACCCTAACGCTAACCCTAACAATAAACCTAACCCTAAACCATACCTTTACCCTAACCCTAAATCTAACCTTCACCCCAACCCTAAACCTAACCCTAACCGTAACCCTAACCCTTACCCTTACACTAACCCTAACACTAACTCTGACAATAAGCCTTACCCTAACCCTAACCCTAACCCTAACCCTAACCCTAACCCTTACTCTAACCCTAACCCTAATCCTAACTCTAACCCTTACCCTTACCCTAACCCTAACACTAACTCTGACAATAAGCCTTACCCTAACCTAACCCTAACCCTAACCCTAACACTTACCCTTACCCTAACCCTAACCCTAACCCTAACACTTACCCTTACCCTAACCCTAACCCTAACCCTTACTTTACCCTAAACCTAACCCTAACCCTAACTCTTACCCTAACCCTAACCCAAACATTAACCCCTAACCCCTAACCCATAACCTAACATTCACCTAACCCTAACCCTAAACCTTAACCTTACCGTAATCCTAAACCTAACTCTAACCCTAACCCTAACCCTAACCTAAACTTAACCCTAACCCAAACCCTAATCCTTGCCCTTACCCTAACCCTAGCCGTAACCCTAACCCTAACCATAACCTAAACTCTTACCCTAATCCTAACCCTTAACCTTACCCTAACTATAAACCTAAACCTAATACTAACCCTAACCCTAACCCTAACCCTTACCCTACCCTAACCCTAACCCTAACCCTAAACCAAAACCCTAAGCCTAATACTAACCGTAACCCTAACCCTTACCCTTATCCTAACCCTAACCCTAACCCTAACCCTTACCCTAACCCTAACCCTAAACCTAACCTTAATGCTAACCCTAACCCTAACCCTAACCCTTACCCTAACCCTAACCCTAACCCTAACCTTAACCTTAACCGTAACAATAACCCTAACCCTTACCCTTACCCTAACACTAACCCTAACCCTAACCCTAACCCTTACCCTTAACATAACCCTAACCCTAAACCTAACCCTAAACCTAACCCCATCCCTTACCCTAACCCTAACCCTAAACCTTACTCTTACCCTAACCCTAACCCTAACCCTAACCCTAACCCTAACCCTTACACTTATCTTAACCCTAACCCTAACCCTAACACTTACCCTTACCCTAACTCTAACCCTAACCCTAACCATAACCCTAACAGATATCCTTACCCTAACCCTAACCTTAACCGTAACCCTTACCCTAACCTACCCATCCCTAACCCATACACTTACCCTAACCCTAACCCTAACCCTAACCCTTACCCTAACCCTAACCGTAACCCTTACACTAACCCAAACCCTTACCCTTACCCTAACCCTAACCCTAAACCTAACCCTAACCCTAACCCTAACCCCTAACCTTAAAAGTAACCCTAAACCTAACCCTAACAGTAACCTTAACCCCAACCCTAAACCTAACCCTAACCCTAACCCTTACCCTAACACTTACCCTAACCCTAACCCTAACCCTAAACCTTACCCATACCTTAACACTAACCCTAACCCTAACACTTACCCTTACCCTAACTCTAACCCTAACCCTAACCCTAACCCTAACCCTAAACCTTACACTAACCCTTACTCTAACCCTAACCCTTACCCTTACCCTAACACTAAACCTAACATTAACCCTAAACCTAACCCTAACCCTTACCCTTACCCTAACCCTAACCCTAACCTTACCCTTACCCTAAACCTAACCCTATCCCTAAACCTAATCCTAACCCTAACCCTAAACCTTACCCTTACCCTAACCCTAACCCTAACCCTTATCCTAAACCTAACCCTAACCCTAACCCTTACCCTTACTTTAACCCTAACCCTAACACTTACCCTTATCCTAACGCTAACCCTAAAAATAAACCTAACCCTAAACCTTACCTTTACCCTAACCCTAAATCTAACCTTCACCCCAACCCTAAACTAACCCTAACCGTAACCCTAACCCTTACCCTTACCCTAACCCTAACCCTAAACCTAACCCTAACCCTAACCCTTACCATTACCCTGTCCCTAACCCTAATCCTAACTCTAACCCTTACCCTTACCCTAACCCTAACCCTAACCCTAACCCTAACCCTAACCATTACCCTATCCCTAACCCTAATCCTAACTCTAACCCTTACCCTTACCCTAACCCTTACCCTAACCCTAAAACCCTAACCCTAACCTACCCTAACCCTTACCCTTACCCTAACCCTAACCCTAACCCTAAACCTAACCCTAACCTCTAACCCTTACCCTTACCCTAACCCTAACCCTAACCCTAAACCTTACCCTTACCCTAAACCTAACCCTAACCCTAACCCTTACCCTTATCCTAACCCTACCCTAACACTTACCCTTACCCTAAACCCTACCCTAACCCTAACGCTAAACCTAACCCTAACCCTAAGCCTAATCATAAACTTTACCCTTACCCTAACCCTACCCTAACTCTAAACTTACCCTAACCCTAACCCTAACCCTAACCCTTACCCTAACCCTTTCCCCTCACCCTAAACCTAACCTATCCCTAACCCTAACCCTAACCCTTACACTTACCTTAACCCTAACCATATCCCTAACACTTACCCTTACCCTAACTCTAGCCCTAACCCTAACCATAACCCTAACACATATCCTTACCCTAACCCTAACCTTAACCGTAACCCTTACCCTAACCTACCCATCCCTAACCCTTACACTTACCCTAACCCTAACCCTAACCCTAACCCTTACCCTAACCCTAACCGTAACCCTTATCCTAACCCTAACCCTTACCCTTACCCTAACCCTAACCCTAAACCTAACCCTAACCCTAACCCCTAACCTTAAAACTAACCCTAAACCTAACCCTAACCGTAACCTTAACCCCAACCCTAAACCTAACCCTAACCCTATCCCTTACCCTAACACTTACCCTAACCCTAACCCTAACCCTAAACCTTACCCATACCTTAACACTAACCCTAACCCTAACACTTACCCTTACCCTAACTCTAACCCTATCCCTAACCCTAACCCTAACCCTAACCCTAACCCTTACTCTAACCCTAACCCTTACCCTTACCCTAACACTAAACCTAACATTAACCCTAAACCTAACCCTAACCCTTCCCCTTACCCTAACACTAACCCTAACCCTAAACCTTACCCTTACCCTAAACCTAACCCTATCCCTAAACCTAATCCTAACCCTAACCCTAAACCTTACCCTTACCCTAACCCTAACCCTAACCCTTACCCTAAACCTAACCCTAACCCTAACGCTTACCCTTACTTTAACCCTAACCCTAACCCTTACCCTTACCCTAACGCTAACCCTAACAATAAACCTAACCCTAAACCATACCTTTACCCTAACCCTAAATCTAACCTTCACCCCAACCCTAAACCTAACCCTAACCGTAACCCTAACCCTTACCCTTACACTAACCCTAACACTAACTCTGACAATAAGCCTTACCTAACCCTAACCCTAACCCTAACCCTAACCCTTACTCTAACCCTAACCCTAATCCTAACTCTAACCCTTACCCTTACCCTAACCCTAACACTAACTCTGACAATAAGCCTTACCCTAACCCTAACCCTAACCCTAACCCTAACACTTACCCTTACCCTAACCCTAACCCTAACCCTAACACTTACCCTTACCCTAACCCTAACCCTAACCCTTACTTTACCCTAAACCTAACCCTAACCCTAACTCTTACCCTAACCCTAACCCAAACATTAACCCCTAACCCTAACCCATAACCTAACATTCACCTAACCCTAACCCTAAACCTTAACCTTACCGTAATCCTAAACCTAACTCTAACCCTAACCCTAACCCTAACCTAAACTTAACCCTAACCCAAACCCTAATCCTTGCCCTTACCCTAACCCTAGCCGTAACCCTAACCCTAACCATAACCTAAACTCTTACCCTAATCCTAACCCTTAACCTTACCCTAACTATAAACCTAAACCTAATACTAACCCTAACCCTAACCCTAACCCTTACCCTACCCTAACCCTAACCCTAACCCTAAACCAAAACCCTAAGCCTAATCCTAACCGTAACCCTAACCCTTACCCTTATCCTAACCCTAACCCTAACCCTAACCCTTACCCTAACCCTAACCCTAAACCTAACCTTAATGCTAACCCTAACCCTAACCCTAACCCTTACCCTAACCCTAACCCTAACCCTAACCTTAACCTTAACCGTAACCCTAACCCTAACCCTTACCCTTACCCTAACACTAACCCTAACCCTAACCCTAACCCTTACCCTTAACATAACCCTAACCCTAAACCTAACCCTAACCCTAACCCCATCCCTTACCCTAACCCTAACCCTAAACCTTACTCTTACCCTAACCCTAACCCTAACCCTAACCCTAACCCTTACACTTATCTTAACCCTAACCCTAACCCTAACACTTACCCTTACCCTAACTCTAACCCTAACCCTAACCATAACCCTAACAGATATCCTTACCCTAACCCTAACCTTAACCGTAACCCTTACCCTAACCTACCCATCCCTAACCCATACACTTACCCTAACCCTAACCCTAACCCTAACCTTACCCTAACCCTAACCGTAACCCTTACACTAACCCAAACCCTTACCCTTACCCTAACCCTAACCCTAAACCTAACCCTAACCCTAACCCTAACCCCTAACCTTAAAACTAACCCTAAACCTAACCCTAACAGTAACCTTAACCCCAACCCTAAACCTAACCCTAACCCTAACCCTTACCCTAACACTTACCCTAACCCTAACCCTAACCCTAAACCTTACCCATACTTTAACACTAACCCTAACCCTAACACTTACCCTTACCCTAACTCTAACCCTAACCCTAACCCTAACCCTAACCCTAAACCTTACACTAACCCTTACTCTAACCCTAACCTTACCCTTACCCTAACACTAAACCTAACATTAACCCTAAACCCTAACCCTAACCCTTACCCTTACCCTAACCCTAACCCTAAACCTTACCCTTACCCTAAACCTAACCCTATCCCTAAACCTAATCCTAACCCTAACCCTAAACCTTACCCTTACCCTAACCCTACAACCCTAACCCTTATCCTAAACCTAACCCTAACCCTAACCCTTACCCTTACTTTAACCCTAACCCTAACACTTACCCTTATCCTAACGCTAACCCTAACAATAAACCTAACCCTAAACCTTACCTTTACCCTAACCCTAAATCTAACCTTCACCCCAACCCTAAACCTAACCCTAACCGTAACCCTAACCCTTACCCTTACCCTAACCCTAACCCTAAACCTAACCCTAACCCTAACCCTTACCATTACCCTATCCCTAACCCTAATCCTAACTCTAACCCTTACCCTTACCCTAACCCTAACCCTAACCCTAACCCTAACCCTAACCATACCCTATCCCTAACCCTAATCCTAACTCTAACCTTACCCTTACCCTAACCCTTACCCTAACCCTAAACCTAACCCTAACCCTAACCCTAACCCTTACCCTTACCCTAACCCTAACCCTAACCCTAAACCTAACCCTAACTCTAACCCTTACCCTTACCCTAACCCTAACCCTAACCCTAAACCTTACCCTTACCCTAAACCTAACCCTAACCCTAACCCTTACCCTTATCCTAACCCTACCCTAACACTTACCCTTACCCTAAACCCTACCCTAACCCTAACGCTAAACCTAACCCTAACCCTAAGCCTAATCCTAAACCTTACCCTTACCCTAACCCTACCCTAACTCTAAACTTAACCCTAACCCTAACCCTAACCCTTACCCTTACCCTAACCCTTTCCCCTCACCCTAAACCTAACATTAACCCTAACCCTAACCCTAATCCTTACCCTACCCTAACCCTAAACCTAAACCTAACACTTACCCTCACCCTAACCCTAACCCTAACCCTTACCCTTACCCTAACCCT